>JAGFMF010012182.1:2569969-2890459 GCA_019455555.1 Galemys pyrenaicus | reverse complement strand
AGGAAGGAAGGAAGGAAGGAAGGAAGGAAGGAAGGAAGGAAGGAAGGAAGGAAGGAAGGAAGGAAGGTGCTAGCCTAGTGGCTTGAGGGATCTGTCCCTCCCGCGTCAGTGGTGCCCCTTGTCCACCGTGATGCCCCGGGTGGACTCGCAGTCACACCGCGAGGAGAGTCCTGGGTTTCCAATGCCCCGGGAACTACCGGTCCAGGGCACAAGAGGGCACACACACACACACACACACACACACACCCCTCCTGGTCTAGCAGGCGAGACAGCAAACATCTGCATGGAGTTGAGGTCGAACAGACTCGGCCCTGTTCCGTGCAGCCACTTGGCACAACTCTGCGGGCTGCCGGCCACCAGCCTTTCACCTGCGCAGACCGAGGCCGAGGCGCACCCGGAGGTTCCCACAGCGGCACCAGCCTCGAGCCGGCTGCACAAGCTCTTTGGCAGTCGGGGAAGCGACTCCACCGGGTTGCCTTTCTCTGCGTCGAATTGTGTCCACTCGTCTTTTCACCCAGGAGACTGGAAATCGAGAGATCTGAGCCAATAGATGATATCTGATACGTCACTGGCACTTTCTCTCTTTTTTAAAGACTTATTTATTGAGGTGGCGCAGTGGGTTAAGCACCGCACTATGAAGCAAACCGCAGCCACTGCAGCGAGAGTTCAATCCCCGACCAGGAAGGGGACCCACAGGGCGCAGCAGACCTCTCCTGCCTCATACCTGCTCCCCCCAGCAGTGTGCTTCAGTAGATCTGCCTGTTCTGCTCCCCGCTGTCTCTGGTGAATCCTCTCACCCCACACACACACTTCTGGCCTGTACCCCAGTTCTTGTATGCATCAATAAATAAACCTTTTTTTTTAAAGGTTTATTTATTGATGCACGCAAGAGTTGGGGCATGGGGGTGAGAGGCGGAGGGGGTAAGAGGAGTCACCAGAGACAGAGTGGGGAGCAGAACAGGCAGATGGACTGAAATGCACTGCTGAGGGGAGCAGCGGGGAGTCAGGAGAGGTCTGCTGTGCCATGTGGGTGCCTCCCTGGGCGGGGGTCAAACTCGCGCTGCAGTGGCTGCGGATGCTCATAGTGTGGCGCTCAACCCCTTGTGCCACCAGGGAGGCCCCTATCAGTGACAGTTTCTAAGCTCAGAGGCGGCTGTTGGCACCGCTCCCACGCACCAGGGCTGTGGGCTGGTTTGAACCCTCGCTCTGCGTCTAGCAAGCTCTTGCCTCCTCCCATCGAGACTTATTCCGACTGACAGAACGATGGCGGTAACACTGACCGTAGCTCCAGGGCTGGTCGCTGCCGGGCACCACGCCAAGTATTTATGGCGCGCACCGTTGTCCCTCGGGCAGGGCTAACTGCCCTCTCTGCAAAGTGCCAGCTTTCAAATCTGTATCTGCCTGCAGCTTCACCCCCTCCTAGGAATGAAGTTGTGGAGGGAAGGGAAGGAACTTTGACTGGGCTGTGCCCCCACCTGTTCCCAGAGATCTGCACTTCAAATCAACGACACAGCTGTTCAGGAAACGCAGTCTCCTTGCGAGGAGACACAAACCCAGTCCTGTCACTCCCCGTGGAAAACTGTCCTTGCCTCTGGGACCCTCCACGCAGCCAGGCCGCCCTCTCCCCCTCCTTCCTGGCTGCTCGGCTACTCCCACCGTGACTGCCCCAACTGCCCTCGGCCCCCCAGCGCCGCCCAGGGTCCGCCTCAGCCTTCCCCCTGCACTTTATTATGAAAATGTTCAAACATCCAGAAAAGTTGGGGGGAATTTACAGCAGACCTCCAGACGCCCACCCAGGCCAGCAAGGAGGCCCTGCTGTATTGTTTACTGCACGTCCGTCCACGTTGTTTGCACGCACTCCAGGCAAGCTGGCCGCGGCCTCCCGTGGCCTCCAGCACTGCAGACGCATGCTTAGCTGGAGCCCGTCCCGGGGTTCAGGCCTTGCCTTCCCTTCGAAGTGGACGCACAACATGCGCTCAAGCTGGGGGACCCGGGTTTGTTTTCTTGTTGCTGTGACAAATCACCCCTCGCTTAGTGTCTGACAATAGGGACTGATTCTCTTCTGGGGTTTGAAGTCCAGAATGGGTCTGACAGAGCAGCGGGCCAGGTCTGAGCAGGGTTTGTCCCTTCTGGAGGCTCTCGGGACAACCGTGCACTCGCCTGCTTCATCCTCTGGACGTTCCTTGACTTATGACCCCTTGCTGGCGTCGCCCCAACCGCTGGCTTTCTCCTCTCACTACTCACCCTGCTCCCCAGCCTCCCTCTGAGGGCCCCCAGATAATCCAGGAGAACCCCCACCTCACAGCCCTTCATTTAACCACATCTGTGTCAGCCCTTTCACTACATCATTTATTGTGGGTTGGGGGCTAAGGATGGAGTCATCTTGGGGAGTCATTCAGCCCCCCGGCTGCATGCACCATGGAACCGACTATGGCAGAGGCACAGCGTTGGGTAACCCAACCCACGAGGGACAATGTTTCCAGGAGACCCCGGAATGTTCTCCTGCCTCTGCCCAGTCAGCCACCTGCTGCTCCCCCGCCCAGAGGCAGCCACTGCTCTGCATTCTTGTCTCTTCTGGAACTTTCTATACACGGGTTAACACGGTGCTTCTTCTCTGTGCTGGCTTCTCTCATTCTGCATGACGACCGTGAGACCCATCAGTTTGTTCCTCCTGGGCAGCAGCAACGTGCGGACGGGCCACCTGCGATGCATCCGCACTCGCACAGCGCATCTGCCGCGGTTTCCGTCCGCCTGCGCTCCGGGCCAGCCGCAGACACTGCTGGGTCTGGAATAACCTCCACACGCGCACGGGTCCCTCGCACTCCGCATCTCCACGGGCTAAGTCCTCAGACCCCGTGCAAAGGCCCCTGCCTCGGGGAGCGTTTCGTGCACCGCTGTCCCCAACCCGGGCGGGGGACGTCTCCTCGTGCAGCTCCGGACCTGGGTCCCCAAGCCCAGCTGCTGTGTGTGTGGCCCTTGCTGTCTCAGGTCAGTCTCCTCACCCCCAGGAGTGGGGCCTCCACCCCAGCCGCAAGGTGGACCCCAGACGGACAGGTGGGTGGGTGGATGGACAGACGGACAGGTGGGTGGATGGACAGACAGACAGACGGGTGGGTAGATGGGCAGACAGACAGATGACTGGATGGATGGACATTATTTATACTGCTCCCCAAAGTGGAAAAACACCAGGAGCTGGACGTCTTGGTCAGTTAGCAGGACCCAGCCTCGTGTCCCACACTCCTTTGAGAGGAGGGCAGGATGGAGCCCGGGGCCTTCCAGTGACTCAAGTCCCAGGGTCTGGTCCGCGTGGTTCAAGTGGGCCCTTCTGGCATGGCCAGCACCCCCGGGCTCCTCCTGCCCCGGCTCACCCTTCGGGGAGGATTCCTCAGCAGCGGCCCGGCTCGGCCACAGAGGCAGTGACTACGTCCTGCTGCCATCGATGGTGAACAGCCGTGACCACCGCACAGGCCCCGCCGCCAGCCGTAGAGAGGGGCAGAGACGAGGGAGGCAGCGGCAGGCCCTTCCTCCGTCCGGCCTGGCGTGGTGCTGGCTCGCAGGCTGGGCAGCGGGGCCCTCATGCTGGCTCCTACCTGCTGCCCCCCCTGCAGGCCCAAGGGAGGACTCGGTCCCCCAGAGTCAGGCCTTTTTCTTTTTTAATTTATTCATTCCTCACGATGTCTGCCTTCTTCTCTGGGTGTCGTCTGCCTTATTCTCTGGGTGTCGTCCCCACGGAATCCCCACCACCAGCTCACCCGCACGCCGTCACCACAGCCCCCGGTGCTCCTCCCGTCCCTGCCTCATCAGCACCCGTGAGGCACAAAGCTGATACTCCTTACCCCAAAAGGCGGTTTCCAGACCGGGCCCGCTTTCCAGGGTACAAGACTGCCACTGAAATAGATAAATCGAGGTTCAATATTTACATTAAACGTCAGCTTTATTTAAAGCTTTTCTAAAGCAGGAGCGAAGGCGCGTACCTCCCAGCACCCTGGGCAGGCTCCCAACCAATCGAGCACCCGCAGGAGGGCGGCCCAGGGCTCGGACAGGGCTCACGTACCCCGCGGCCCTTGACACCACCTTGCCCCCAGAAGCCACGTCCTGTAGGACTATGCGTTTGGGAGCCAGAGAGCCCCGACTAGCTCGCTGGGCGCCTCCGGGGGGCCTGCTCGCCTGGACGGCCCCAGGATTCAGCAAGACTGCGTGCATGAGGTCCCTGCACGGCAAGCCTCCCACCCCCACCCCAGAGCTGTAGGCGAGGCACAAAGCCAGAACCACCCACCCATGCAACAGGGCCGCTCCCACCTAGGGGAGAGCAGAGCTGACCTGTGGTTGCTGCTTGTCCCCAAAGTGAGCCCTCCTTGGGGCCCCTGCCTGTGCACACCCCCTCCCTTTAGGGGACCTAGCCTGTACCAACCCAGCAGGGAGCAGATCACAGGGAGGGCAGGCTGGAGAACAGGCTGGGGGCAGGCTGGGGAGCAGCTGGGGGCAGGTGGGGAGCAGCTGGGGAGCAGCTGGGGAGCGGCTGGGGGCTGCCTGGGGAGCAGGCTGAGGGCAGGCTGGGGAGCTAGCTGAGGGCAGGCTGGGGGCAGGATGGGGGCAGGCCGAGCTGCAGTCACAGCTGGGAATTGAGTTTGCTTTTGATCTTCCCAAGCCCCGCCGAACCCCACCCTGCGATCTCCTGGCTCTGGTTGTTCATATCTGCTATCTGCCCGGGGCCCTCTCCCATGCTGATGTGGGTGACGCATGATTTTGTATGTAGCTATCTAATCACTATTTATCGACCCCCACAGGCTTTGGCCAAAGGAAGGTGACGTCCCGCTGGAGGAGAGGCTCAGGGGCCCAGCCTCCGTGCCCAAGGACTATGCATGGTGCTGGGCGCACGGGCAACGGAGCTGCCCGGCTGCGGCCTCCCGGTGCCTACTGATGCCAGCGCCAAGCGGGCCCGGCTCAGCACGGCACCCGCAGTCTTGCTCCTGCGGGCCCGGACCTCCCTCCAGACGCAGGCGCTGGCACATCGCCGACGGGCATGGGCTGTTCGAGAAGTAAGCCCTTGTCCAGTCTTCCTCCGCACAGGGACTTAACCAGGAAGCACCAGGAAAGCAAACTGGAGAACCAAAGAACTGGAGCCCGCAAGGGTTAAGGTCAGAACCAGTCATCTGAGACTTTGACCTCAGCTGCCTGCTGCGTCTTCGCTGCTGCTGCTGCCGATCCGCCCGAGCTGTCTGATACCTGGCCTGGGTCCCCCGGTTCAGCCTCACCCCTGTCTCTTATCAGCCCTGCCATCTCCCTTCATTCCCTCCAGTGGGCTGCCTCTCTGCCCTGCCCCTCTTTGGCCTTCTAAATCTTGCTCTTGGGGTCCGACCTTGACCTTCAAAAGCCAGGAGCAGCTACATACTGCAGCCCAGTTTCAAATGAGAGTGAAGCTCTTGTCTCAAAACTCAAGAACTTCAGGGCAGCCATCGATAGACAGAGCACTAAACAAACAGGGTAGAGCCTTCTGCAACGGACACCATCGGGATGTGCCTTCGAGGCCCAAAATGAAGCTGGCCCTCTCCGACTCTGACCCTCTGGCTGTCTTGGCCTCAGGGGCCCGGGATCTCTTACAAAGACTCCCCCTGAGCTGACCGCCCACACCCCAACTACGTAGCCATCTTCAAAGGAACCTGATGAAGGAACGACTCGAAAGGCCCAGCCAAAGAAATAGCCAACCGAGTAAAAGAGCAGCTCATGAAATAGGAGGGAAGATTTGCAAGCCATGCAGCTGATAAGGGTTAGTCACTGTCCAGATAACTCAGTAACAAGAGCGCAAACTGCTAAAAACTGGCAGAGGCACCAAACGGACGTTTTCCCAAAGCAGACACGCCAGTACAGGGACATAGAGAGATGCCCAGTGTCACTGCTCGGGGAAATGCGACCCAGCCACCCAAGATACACTTTACGCCTGTGGGGGTGGCCGTCACCGGAAGACCCGAGAGCACGTGTTGGGGAGGACGTGGAACATCAGTTAGCACGGCCGCTAGGGAAGCGGTGTGGAGGTGCCTCAGACAATTGAAGATGTGACTACCACATGATCCAGGCTTCCCACTTCTGAGAATAAATCCAAAGGAGCTGAAAATAGAGTCTCAAAGAGATGTCTGCACTCCCAAGTTTATTGCAGCGTGATTCCTGAGAGCCCAGATAGGGAGAGAATCTAACTGTTCCTCGACAGGTAGATGGATAAAGATGTGGTCTCCACAGACAGTGGAATATTACTCAGTCATGACAAAGAAGGTAATCCTGCCACTTGTGACAACACGGATCGACCATGAGGGCGTTATCTGAGTGAGATAAGTCAGATGGAGATGTACCCTGTGTGCCTCACTAATATGTGGAATGATCGTGGGTAGAAGGGTGGAGCAGGGGCTGGAGTAGTGAGGAAGGGAGAGCTCAGAGGGTGCCAACTTCGGGCGGGAAGGTGAGTAAACTCTGAGGCTCTAGTGCAAAGTGTGCGACTGCTTGAAGACGCTGAGGGTGCATTAAACGTCTCACAACCAAAGAGAAAAAGTGGGGAGATGCTGGCCAAGGCCAGGGTGGCGATTATATTACCACATACAAGTGTATCAGACGGGCACCTTGTGTACAAAGTGACGTGTCAATTACATCTCCATAAGCTGGGAAAATAGTAACCAGGTCAAACCCTCAGGGGCCGGCCGTGTTCTGGCCCTAGAAAGACACGCGGCCTCCGGTCCCTGCCGTTGCCTCCAGCCCCACTGCAAGCTACAGGCGGCTTCAAGGAGAGGGCGATGGTGTTGGTGTCTGAAGACATCTTGGTCGTCCCACTTGGGGTGAGGGAGGATGGGTGTTAGTGAGTAGAGCCCAGGGGCACTGCTAAACGTCCCCCAAAGCACAGACAGACGCTACCGAGGCGCATCGGCTGAGCATAGCTGTGGCACCAGTGGCCCTGCCTTTGGAAAATAGTAGAACTTTCTCTTTGCCGACCAGTCTTCCCAAATCAGAGATGAAGGCTATGGGGTTCGGTGAGCCAGAGATGTAACCAGGTGAGGCCGCTGGCCCGCACTCAAAGCCTCCAGGGCAAGCCTCTTTCCCCTGGTTCTAGGGAAATACTGTGCCCTCTGCATCCTCTGGAATTGTCTCTGAACTCCAAGATGCGGCCTGGGGGTCTCGGCATCTTCAATCCACCTCACCCCCAGCCTGCCTCTGCCCCTTTAAGAGAAGCGGGCAGCCCAGAACTAATAGGCACAATCTTTGCCCAAGTATTATCTGTAAATAATCATTAACCCCAAGACAGGAGGGACCACACCCCAGAAATCAAGGTCACCTACGTTGGGAGGGGACCAGCAGGCAGATGCTGGCGTGATGAGCTGGGGAAGGAACTCAAATTCTGGAACTTCACGCCTCAGTGTCCCCCGAGTCAGAACTCGTGGGCTTCCCCCGCACCTCTGCCCAAGGGCTCCGTTCACCCCGGTGTGCGCCAGGGCCTTCCTCAAAGGCGGCTCTTTCTCCATGGTCTCCACGCCCCCCCTCAAGTCCTTCCTTACGTGTGCATAATGTGGCATGCACAGGTACGCGTGCGTGTGCTGCACCCTCCCAGGCACCCGTTCGATGTGTGACTATACACCTCTGTCTGGGGGTGTTGGCGGCGTGTGTGCATGTGATTCCCCCTGGGAAGTGGGGCTGTGCTCTCTCCCCATCCCGGCCTCCCCACACTCTTCAGCTCTGCTCCGGTGAGGTGTTGAGTGAGCATCTGCTCCCTGGCGGCAGTACAGCCCCACAGGAGGCGCTGGCACCCGCACGGCCCCCAGATGGCCTGCAGCTCTGCATGCCCCGAGAATCTGGGCGAGAATCTGGGCGAGCTTCAGGGACACCCAGAAGCAGGAGCTGGGGCTCAGCCTGGGGCACAGCTCGCTGCCCAGGGGCTGGGCACACCCCAGCAGCAGTCTCGCCAGCACCCCCACGAGCCACACTCAGGGTCCTCGCCCCCCGTCTCTGCCAGCGGCCGGCACGCCCCGCTTTCTCACCTTGCCAGCGGCGGGCACAAAGCGGCGTCTTCGCTGAACAACGCAGGTGGGTGGCTGCTCCCTGCACGCGCTGGCCGGCCTTGGGCTCCTCCTCTGCAGCTCTGAGTCTTCACTTGAGTTTCCGTCGGGAAAGTGTCCTCGTTCTGGATGATCTGTGGGGCTCCTCGTGTGCCGAGACATCAGCTCCCATCCCTACCTCAAAAAGAGCCTGTGGAGGCACCATTCACGCGCTGCTAACTCATGTTTACGGTGAGCCATTTGATGAAACCGAGCAGATCCCCGGGCAAGTGCCAGCCCGTCCGTTTTAGACCTCATCACCCTACCCCAGAACATCACCTGCCCCCCACCATCCCACCACCCAGCCCTGAGCAACCCCGAATCTGCTTCCGCCTCTGTGGCTCTGCCTCGTCTGGTCATTTCCTAGAAACAGAATCAGGTAGCACGCGGTCCTTTTAGCTGCGGCTCTCAGGCTGGAGCGTGACTGTCACCCCGTTCCCTTGGCCAGTAACATCAGCTGTGGCTCTGCTCCACTGACCAGGGCTGGCCACGCGGCTGCTCCCACCCTCGCTTGCTCGAGCAGCCGCTGTGAATATTCATGCATGGAGTTCTCACTCCTCTGGATGCTTAGGGGGGCTTGCTGGGTCCCGAGGCAGCTCCCTGTTTAATCACCTGAGGAGGGCAGGCCTGTTCTCCAAGGCCGGCCACTTCCCTTCCCACCAGCCGTGCACACGCCTGACTGTTCCCCCCACCTCTGGTGCCAGAACCCCCGTCCCGGCTCCCCCTCGCCAGCAAGAACAGAGTTTGGAGGCAAGGGAAAGGCTCCGCTTATCTGTCGACCCAAGAGAGGGGCCACAGGCCTGGGCCTGAGGGCGCGTCTCACCCTCAGCAGAGAGCAAGGTGCTTAATCAGCCTCACGCACACAGGAATGGGGGGTCAGCGCCCCATCCTGTGATGGGGGGCCTGGTGACCCGGCTGGCATCGGCTGCCTTTCGTCACCGTCTGGTCGTCTTGGGTCTGTGCCAGGTCTGCCCCAGGCTTGGCCTCGCGGAAGGCCCTTTGTCCTTGGAACAGGAGGAACACGCAAGATGTCAGCTCGCCGTGCGTCCAGGCTAGTTGGAGGCAGAGGGCAGCGCATCTCTCTGAGGCGGAGGGCTTGTCGTTATCTGGTTTTTTATTCTCGCCAAGCCGGCGTGTGTGGCGGCGTCTCCTTGGGGTTTCCATCGCGTTTCCTTGATGACAGGCCACGTCGAGCATTTTCTCACCAGCTCGCTGGCCATTTGCGTGTTTTCTGTGGAGAAGCAGCCGTCAGACCCCTTGCCCGTTTTTCCTCTCAGGGTCTCACCGCTTTCTGCAGTGATTCGTGGGGCCGGGTGCACTCTGCATGCCCGCAGCCTGGTGTGAGGATCTGGGCGAGCATCAGGGACACCCAGAAGCAGGAGCTGGGCTCAGCCTGGGGCACAGCTCGTGGCCCAGGGGCTGGGCACACCCAGGACCTTTGACCTTCACCTCTAGGTCTGTCTTCCTGTCAATGTGTTCGAAGACCCATGAATTCCCATAGCTGACCAACTGCAGCAAGCAGCCCGCAGGCGGCTTCCCGCTGAGCAGACAAAAGATCCCTGGAGTTGCGCAGACTTGAACTTCTGTAGGCAAGAGAGCGGGTAAGGTCACACCAGAGAGCGGGCAGAGCACCTTGCTCAGGAGAGGCGCGGCCCAGGTGGCAGGTGCCCCCACCCCCACCCCGCCGTGTCCACGGGTGACTGACTGAATGACCGATCTAAAGGCCCATCCCGGTAAACTGCCGTCGGCCCAGCTGTCATTCTGGCTTTGCCACGGTGGGGTCTGACGTGTTCGCAGACAGTACAAGTGACTCAGCTCACCCATATAAATTTAACCCAAATCCCAGATCGAGCCAGAGACAGTTCTTTGCAGGCGCTGGCGAGCGCCCAGCCCGCCACCCAGCCAAGCTGCCTGGCGTCTCCGGCTACCAGCCCCGGGGCTGACCAACCTAGGGACTCCCTGCAGCCTGGGCTCAGCCTTCCAGGAGGGCAGCCAACCAGCTACAGCAACAAGCCCGCAGGTGAGGTTACACCTTAGACAGGTGTGATCCTTCCCTTCCAGTCCCTCTCCTGGGAAGACCCAACTCACCTCCCACACCACGCGTGCAACCACCACCTCAGCTCGGGAGAGGATTTCGAGGTGGTTAAAACTGCCTGGTGCCCGTATCGAGAGGCTCTGGCAGAAGCCAGAAGTGGCCCCGTGGCAACAGGGGCCTCTGTCCATTTTTTAATCAATTGCTTCTTTACTACTCAGTTGCAAGAGCTCCTTACATAGCCCAGAGACAACTCCCTTATCAGATCCGTGACTTGCAAGCTCTTCCTCCTGTCTCGGGGCTTCCTCCTTTCTTGGTGGTATATTTGAGGTACAGAAGTTTACAGTGTAGATGACACCCAGTTTTCCTTTCTCTTTGGTTGCCTGTGCTTCGGGGTCACAGCTAAGGATCCCATGACGAACCCACAGTCAAGAAATATCGAATAAAACGCCTGTGTTTCCTTCCAGGTCATTTACAGACTGACCTTTCCCTCTAGGTATGCCTTCCACTCTGAGTGAGTGCTTGTGGGGGTGTGAGCTAGGGGCAAGCTCTCTCCTTTGTATATGGCCTCTGTCTCTCACCGTCACCAAGTGTCTCCTCCCAATCTGTGCTCACCCTGCTAACTCAGTTATGATGTCCTTTGTGGAACAGAAACAGATTGCCCTTCCCAGTGGCAGGTTGTTTCTAGAACTTTCTTTGTCCCAAACCCTCAAGTGTCCATGGAGCCTGTGAGTCCATACGTGAGACAGACTAGTTGATGCTCAAAGTATCAGGCCAAGCAGGGTAAAGAATGAAGGCAGTCATCTGTCGATCATTTAGCATTCAGAGCTAATCCCCCACTCCCAAGGCCCTCCGGGGTTGTAGACAAGTGTTGGGTTGACCAGATGTTTTATCCTTAATCTAGCTGCCCATAAATCCTGAAATGATGTACAGGGAGAAAATGACCAGAGATACCAGAGTCACATCAAACAGAAGCGTAAGCTAGCAAGACTTGGTGACCAGGCATCGAGAACTTCTTGGTTCCTCCAAGCCGCACACCCCGATCAGGAGCTCCTCCTTTGCCTGGGTGCCCTTCCACCTGACCGAGCCACACGGGCCGTTCACCACACAGGTGCCATCCCCCCCCCCAATGCTTCTCCCTTCCCCCTTCCCCTCCCCTCAGCAGCCCTGCTGNTTGCCTGGGTGCCCTTCCACCTGACCGAGCCACCCGGGCCGTTCACCACACAGGTGCCATCCCCCCCCCCAATGCTTCTCCCTTCCCCCTTCCCCTCCCCTCAGCAGCCCTGCTGTTCTCTAACCCCCCTCTGTGTCCTCCCTCCTCTCTGACCCCTGGCAGGGCCTCCGGGACAGCTAATCAGACGTCTCCTCGAGTCTCAGCTCAGCGAGTCTCTCCCCCAACTCTTCTCCCTCAAGTCCCCTTCTCTACACGCAGGTCAAATTCTCTGCCTTTGGCGTCTGTCCCTCCCAGCCCTGCCTGGTCCGTGCTCTGCCAGGTGAGCCCCAGGCTGGCCACTTTCCCCTCAGCCTCCCCGCCCCGTCCCCTTTCACAGCGTGGCCTTGCAGCGCGCCTGGGTGCCCACCACAGGCAGCGCTGCCGAGTGG
Organism: Galemys pyrenaicus; assembly: GCA_019455555.1. NCBI lineage: Eukaryota > Metazoa > Chordata > Mammalia > Eulipotyphla > Talpidae > Galemys > Galemys pyrenaicus. The sequence goes on along the minus strand of JAGFMF010012182.1, from coordinate 2,878,753 downwards.
TGAGTGGTCCTGCGGCAGGAGGGCTGCCAGGACCCGGGGCAGGGCGCGTGGTGCTGGGGACGTGGGGGGAGGGTGTGCAGGCTCGGGTCCCGAACCGACTGGCAGGCGGCTTCCAGGCGGGGCCTGCGCTGGCTCCAGCCGCTGCCCTCCAGAGCACCCCGGAGCCCCAGGTCCCCACCGCACCAGCCTCTCCCTGTCCCTCCCTTCGGGGCGGGGCCTGGTGGAGCCATAAAGCTGAAGGCCTGAGAGACAAAGCTGGCAGCAGAGGCAGACCAGGAGCAGAGCACGCAGGTAGGTGCTGGGAGGACGCTGGAGGCTGAGGAGGGCGGAGGGCGGGAAGGCCGCAGAGGAACGAGGGGCGACGGCCCAGACAGCCCTTCCCGAGCTCCGGGCCCAAGCCGCGGGGACAGATAAGAGAGGCGCAAGGCGCCCAGACCCACGGAGGCCCAACACCAGAGTGAACCCCAGGGTAAACTCTGGACTTTGGGTGCTCGTGCCATGTCGCTGCGGGCTCAGAGGCCCGAGCGCGCCACTCCGGGACGATGGCAACGGCAGGGGGGCAGCAGCGACAGTCACTTGTCCGTGATCTAAAACGGGTGCAGAAAGTATATGTTTGCTTGTGTTGTTGTTGTTTTAAGCAGAGAGAGAGGTTCGGGCAGAGGGCACTAGCAGATGACCGCTCATTCCAGACTCTCCCGCTGGCTCTGGATCTGCCCCCCAAGTCCTGTGCTCTCCACCGCCCCATCAGATGGAGCACGTGTCACCAGGCCAGGGGGACAGACGAGGCAGGCACAGGGGGGTCCCTTGGCCGGCCATGTCCATTGCCCAGGGAACACAGCCACCCTGCAGGAGCACCCTCGGGGGAGGAGGGGGAGCAGGAAGGCTCCCCAGGTGCAGCTCCGCAGTTATCGATCGCAGGGCGGAGACCCCGGAGAGAAGAGCTGACTATCTCATGAGGTGACAGAGGGCGCCCAGGGAACACCACCCCTCATGCGTGCGCCACGCCTGCCTGTCCGGGTGCAGGCTACCCCTGGGCACTGAGGGGCCCCCACGCAGATGTGAACGCGTTAGGCGAAGCACCTTGGAGAGGTCAAGTTCGGCAACTTTTTTTTTTTTAATTTTTTTTTATAAGATTTATTTATCTAGGCCAGAGGTGTGGTGGGGGAGGGGGGAGCGGTGAGAGGATTCACCACAGAGAGCAGGGAGCAGAACAGGCAGATCAATGGAGGTACACTGCTGAGGGGAGCAGTGGACACAGCAGGAGAGGTCTGCTGAGCCATGTGGGTCCCCCCCTGGCCGACAGCAGGGATCGAACTCGTGCTGCAGTGGCTGCGGTTTCCCTCATAGTGCGCTGCTTAACCCACTGCACCACCAGGGAGGCCCTAGTTCGGCAACTTTAAAAGGAGACCAAGGTTCTGAGCCAGGCAGTGTTGGTGGGGGCAGGGCACTGCGACCTAACAGCTCTGGAGCCCAGATTCTATGTTGGGGTGAGGTGGGGGCCCAATGTGAGGAACAAAATGTAAACCAGAATAAAGGAACTCAAAACCATGGCAGGGCTACTCATGGAATAAACTCCTAACACCCTAACTCCTAGACCCCCGTTCTGTACAGAGACGGGCTAAATGACAGTCCTGCACGCGGCGCACAGACGGCCCGGCCCGACTGTGCCCTGAGGGGACGTGGCGGACAGAGGCGGACGCGCGGCCCGGCTGTCCTTCCAGCCGAGCGAGGCCCGCCCACACCAAGACGCGCCCCAAGAGCGGCGTTCCTCTACCTCCACTATTCCTGATGCCGGTTGTGCCAAGTCTTCAAGGTGAAATGCACCCCAAATCCCAACTCTGCACCACCCAGGCCCACGCCAGAGGCCCTGCGATTTGGGGTGTGCACTTCAGTCTGCGGAGGAGAAGCTGCCCGCTCTGGGTTTACCCCCAGGTTCTGATTTGAGGCGCAAAAGGCATCGCCCCACAAGAGCAGGCCGCTCTGAGCCCCCCCACCTTGGTGCCCGACCTGTCACTAGGCATGGGGTGGGCCCGGAGAGGAGGGCCCAGGAAGGCAGGTCTGCTGGAGGGAGAGACCTGAGGAGGAGGAGCCGGGGCCTCCCCAGGCTTGTCCGGGGACGGCTCTCGGTCTGGGGGCTCCCGTCAGCTGCCTGCGGGGGTCTGGGAGCCAGCACACGGGGGACAGGCGGCAGGCAGAGCCCAGCCTCTCGGGACTGGACGGGCAGCCCTGGCGGAGGGGTCAGACCGAAGGGAAAGGGCATCTCCCTGAGTCCCACCAGAGAGGGCCGCCCCTCAAGTGGTCAAGCACCGCCTGAGCGTCCCACCAAGGGGCCAACAAGGCCCGGACAGGACTGGCCACCGCCTCAGCAGAGAGGACGCTGTGGCCTTCACGTGCTGCTGCCCGGCGCCTCCTCACGCCCACGCTGGCGAGAGCAGCCGCTGGCAGTGCCAGGATGCTCTCTAGACGGGAGGCGTCGTGCTGAACACCCCCGTCCCGACTGTCGGCCGGCGTCTCACAGCCAGCCTGGGAGGTCACCGCCATCATTGCCACTTGGCAGCTAGAAAAGAGGCCAGGAGGGTCTGAGCCAAGGTCACACGGCTGGCCCCCAGGGTGGGCTCCCGGCCCTGAGACCTCACAGCTCGGCTCCCCTTGACTCTGGATGTCCAAGCTCGGTTTATCTCCATAAAAAGTTTTCTGTGGCATCTGAAATGTAAACTTGCTGTGCACACCTGCCACACACTCGCGGGCAGGGGCTCGCGGCGAGGCACCGGAGGGGGCAGCTGGAGGACTCCGCAGGGTCAGAAAATCCGCAGCACTGTATGGGGTCGCGCTGAGCGAGGAGGGAGCAGAATGAAAACCCATGGAGGAAAGCAGAGCGTGGAACAGCATGGGGAACAGCATGGGGCCTCAGGGGCCACAGGGCCCAGCTGGAGCCAGGTGGGGGCCAGGGCAGGAGAGTGTGGGGGGCACAAGGCTGAGGGGCCTCGGGGTCCAAGACCAGCCAGGGGAACCTCCCCTCAAACGACTGACTTGGCATCTCTGCTGCATTCCACAGCCATGGGGGTGGCGCCCGCGCTGGGCTGGGCCGTCCTGGTGCTGCAGATGCTGGCGGCCGCCGCAAGGCTCCCTCCCCAGGACCCGAGCCGCCAGGCCTCGGTGTTCGCAGACCTGAGTGTCCAGGAGCTGAAGGCCGTGCACAGCTTCCTCTGGTCCAAGAAGGAGCTGCAGCTGGAGTCCTCCAAAGCGCAGAAGGTGGCCAAGAACTCGGTGTTCCTTATCGAGATGCTGCTGCCCAAGAAGCGGCACGTGCTGAAGTTTCTGGATAAGGGCCACAGGCCGCCCGTTCGGGAGGCGCGGGCCATCATATTCTTCGGGGCACAGGAGCACCCCAACGTCACCGAGTACGCCGTGGGGCCCCTGCCCCAGCCCTCCTACCTGCGGGAGCTGCCGCCCAGTGCAGGCCACCGTGTGCATTGGGCAGGGAGGCCCATCAGCGGGGCAGAGTACGCGCTGCTGTTCAGCGCCCTGCAGGAGCGCACCAAGCCGCTGCACCAGTTCTTCCTGGACACCACCGGCTTCTCACTGCTGAACTGCGGCTCGCGCTGCCTGACGATCACCGATGTGGCGCCGCGGGGCTTGGCCTCCGGGGAGCGCTGCAGCTGGTTTATCTTCCAGCGCTACGTGGAGGGCTTCTTCTTGCACCCCACGGGGCTGGAGCTCCTGCTGGACCACAGGAGCACCGATGCCGGGGATTGGGCAGTGGAGCAGGTCTGGTACAACGGCAAGTTCTACCGGAGCCCGGAAGAACTGGCCCGGAAGTACCACGCCGGGCAGGTGGACGCCGTGATCCTGGAGGACGTGAGCACCCATGGCCAGGGGCAGGAGACCCCAGAGGGCCCGCCCCTCTTTTCCTCCTACAAGGTGCGCGGGGAATTCCCCAACCCCATCACCGTGGCCGGCCCCCGCACAGTCCAGCCCCATGGCCCCCGCTACCGCCTGGAGGGCAACTCCGTGCTCTACGGGGGCTGGAGCTTCGCCTTCAGGCTGCGCTCCTCCTCGGGGCTGCAGATCCTGGACGTGCGCTTCGGCGGCGAGCGCGTGGCCTACGAGGTGAGCGTGCAGGAGGCTGCGGCGCTGTACGGGGGACACACGCCTGCCGGCATGCAGACCAAGTACATCGACGTGGGCTGGGGGCTGGGCAGTGTCACCTATGAGTTAGCCCCTGGAGTGGACTGCCCGGACACGGCCACCTTTGTGGACGCCATCCACCACTACGACTCGGACAGCCCCGTGCGATACCCGCGGGCCCTCTGTGTCTTCGAGATGCCCACTGGGGTGCCCATTCGACGGCACTTCAACTCCAACTTCAGCGGGGGCTTCAACTTCTATGCCGGGCTCCCGGGCCAGGTGCTCGTGCTGCGGACCACCTCCACGGTCTACAACTACGACTACATCTGGGACTTCCTCTTCTACCCCAGCGGGGTGATGGAGGCCAAGATGCATGCCACCGGCTTCGTCCACGCCACGTTCTACACCCCCGAGGGCGTGCGCCACGGCACCCGCCTGCACACGCACCTCGTTGGCAACATGCACACCCACCTGGTGCATTACCGCGTGGACCTGGATGTGGCAGGTAGGACCCGGGAGGTCGGAACGACCCTCCACACAGACCCCCAGACTGAGCAAAAGCTCAACACTGGCCACTCCCCGGGAGACCGCACTGAACTCCCCGAGAGGCACAGCTCGCCTTCCGCACCACAGCTGGCTCCGCGGCACCCCCAGGCTCGCCGCTCCCGGGCTGCTCTGGATGCGGTCTAGAGGGAGGCCCCAGGGCAGCGGGCCTGTCCCAGCAGGAGGCCCGGTTCTCAGCGTCCTTCTCCCCGCGCACCTGCAGGCCCCAGGAACAGCTTCCAGACCCTGCAGATGAAGCTGGAGAACATCACAAACCCCTGGAGCCCCGGCCACCGCCTGGTGCAGCCCGCCCTGGAGCGGAAGAGCTACTCCCGGGAGCGCCAGGCGGCCTTCCGCTTCAGGCGGCCCCTGCCCAAGTACCTGCTCTTCACCAACTCCCAGAAGAACCGCTGGGGCCACAGCCGCAGCTACCGGCTGCAGATCCACTCCTCTGCCGAGCAAGTGCTGCCCCCCGGCTGGCAGGAGGAGCGAGCTGTCACCTGGGCCAGGTGAGAGGGGCGCGGCTGGGGAGGGCTCCTCCGAGCTCGCGTTGCGGTGCGTGTGTCTGCCCTCCCGCCGGGAGGCTCTGCGCCATGCGTGCTGCCTGCGTGCGTGTGTGCTCCCAGCGTGTGCCTCTGTCTGGGGCCGGGGCGCCTAGCCGAGTCTCCGCTGACAGCGGTCGGGGTGCTGACTCCCGGGTGATGCACCCTCATTTGGGGGGAGCAGTAACTTTCCCCATCACTGGCCCTGAAGCCTCCCGGGGGCTGGGAGGACCCAGGGCCCAGGGCCACCTGCTCCTCTGCATGGCAGGTACCCCCTGGCCGTGACCAAGTAACTTTCCCCATCACTGGCCCTGAAGCCTCCCGGGGGCTGGGAGGACCCAGGGCCCAGGGCCACCTGCTCCTCTGCATGGCAGGTACCCCCTGGCCGTGACCAAGTACCGGGAGTCCGAGCTGCACAGCAGCAGCATCTACAACCAGAACGACCCCTGGGACCCCCCCGTGGTCTTTGAGGAGTTTCTTCGCAACAACGAGAATATCGAAGAGGAGGTACAGCCCGCCCTCCTCCGGCCCCAGCCCCAGCCCCAGCCCCAGCCCCAGCCCCTCGCTGCGGGATCTGTGTCCTCCTGCCCCAGGACTAGAGCGGCAGCCAGCTGTGGGGCGCAGGCTCCGCAGGCACAGAGCTGCCTCCTTCGGGTGGGGGCCGCCCGGTTGCAGGAAGTGCCCAGCACAGCCTGGAAGCTGAGGCCGGGGAGGCTCCGGGGCTGACCCCCAGCGCACCAGCCCACGGAAGCCACCGTGTCCTCCCGGCCCCGCCCCTCTTCCACAGGACTTGGTGGCCTGGGTGACGCTGGGCTTCCTGCACATCCCCCACTCCGAGGACATCCCCAACACCGCGACACCCGGGAACTCTGTGGGCTTCCTGCTCCGGCCCTTCAACTTCTTCCCGGAGGACCCGTCAGTGGCATCCAGAGACACGGTGATCGTGTGGCCCCGGGACCACGGCCCCAACTTCATCCAGCGCTGGATGCCCAAGGGCGAGGACTGCCTGGGACCCCTGCACTTCAGTTACAACGGAACCTACAGGCCTGTGTGAAGGGCCCTGCCTCCCCAGCTAACTAGCCCCAGGAGCCTAGGCTCCAGAGAGGGACAATAAAGGCAGCCGGCTCAGCTCCTTGTGCTGCTTCTTGGGGGAGACGCGGTGGGCGAGACCCGCACCAGCCATGGGTGCAGGGCACACACGGGCCCGAGGGGCACCCGCTGCAGCCACCACTCTCCTGGGTCAGTCCCACCCCAGAAAGGCGCCATCGTAGGCGCACATGGCCCGCTGGCAGGGAGCACCAGGCTGCGTGGCCCTTGGTTTAAAGAGAACCTGACGGACCCCTCTCTCCCGGGAAGGCCATGGCCCTGACAGGCATGCAAAGTGGCCCAACCACAGGAGTCTCTGCCCTTCAATGCTAGCTTCAGGGCTGAGCCTGCAGAGCTGCCATAAACACAGGGAAGTGCATGCAAGTGCGTGCAACCGTGCAACCGTGGGACCTGCGGTGTTGCTTGAGATAGCCCTGAGCCGGAAGGCAAGCACCCAGCCTCAGATACGGTGTGCAGGAGACGGAGGGGGGTGGGACGACGCAATGCAGGCTGGGTGGTGGGTGACAGACGTGCTAGTGCTGGAGGAGAGCAGGCTACGGAGCGCTGCCTGGCTGTGGGATGTCTGAGCATGCTTGGTCAAGTTGAACACGCCTGTCTCTCGAGACTCAGAAAGTCCATTCCGGAGCTTCCGTCATGGCAAACTTCTCCCCAGAAATGTGGGGGCGGGGCAGCACTGAAGCCCATCACAGCATATGTCGTGGGCTGGGGAGTTGGAGACAGGTTCAGTGTCCAGCCCTGGGGCAGGTAAGCCCGAAGGAGTAGGAGCCGGCTGTGCCAGTGGGTTCTTGGATGCTGAGACAGAGTTAGATTTTGGGGGGAATTTGCAGCTGGGCAGGGAAGAAGGAAAAAGAATCGGGTGAAAGGAGACAGCCTCATGAGACCTTCTCTGTCACCCTGCAAAATGCTCAGGAGCAAGCCTGCCGGGAGGAGGAGCTCCTCGGGGGCGGGAGTGGACAGCCTCCTCCGGGCAGCCTGCCCGATCTTTGCCAGGGACCTCCCAGAGAAGTGGGTGACCTTGCTCGGAAGCCCAGCCCAACCCCAAGCAGCTAAGGGCTGAAGCATCAGCTGACCACACACCCCTCCCCCCACCCGCCCCCCCTCCACCGCCAGGCAGTGCCCCTTCCTGAAGAAACGCTGAGCGGCGCCCCCCCTCCCGTCCCCAGCCAAAAGTAATGAACACAGGGGCATAAAGTTACACCCAGAGAGATTCAGAAGTAATGCTGGGGGGACCGTAAGAAAGAGAACCAGGTATGATGGCACAAGATGATTTAGTAAATTAAAACATAAGCCCACACACAGGCCACGAGGGGAATGAATGCAAACCAGAGCACCACGGCACCACAACGTCAGCCAGGAGAGGTGCGTCTGTTAGGGGCAATAACGCCAAGTGCTGGCGGAGATACGGAGAAGCCGGGCCCTCCCGCCATGCTGGCTAGATGCAGAATGGCGCGGTCCCTTTGGAAACAGTCGGGGGCTTCTCATAAAACTCAGCGCCCACGCCCCGTCACACCCAGCAAGCACACTCGTGGGCATTTAGCCCCGAGAAATGGAAACTTCTGTCCACACCAAAACCTGTTCGCTAGTGTTCATGGCAGATTTTTCATGATAGGCAGGAAGTGGCCACGTGTCTCTCAGTGGACAAACAGTGGGGCCGAGTCTAGAGCGACAGAAAATCAGCAGCAGCAAAAGGAGCAAAGGGAGCGAGGGGGCCAGCCCGCCACCACGGGCAGGGCCTCAGCACCCCCTTTTCAACCAAAGGTCCGTCACAAAACTACCACGATGGAATCGATGTACGTGGTTGGGGTGGGGGTAAGACAGGGTTGTTTTGTGTAACGGAGCGATTCTGCACCTTGTGGCGGTAGTTCCACAAGTCCACAAATCTGAGCTGAAGCAGAATAGAACCTTACACACATGCACATACACTCAGCTGTGCACACATGCACACACACCTGTGCACACATGCACACACCTGTGCGCACATGCACACACTCAGATGTGCACACTCAGATGTGCACGCATGCACACACACCTGTGCACACATGCACACATACACACAGCACAATGAATGCAGAGTCACACACGGTGACAAGAGAGCAGTTCCTGAGGGCTTGTGGCTGTAATGGACCGGGGACACCGAGCTGGTTTTGCTCCTGAGTTACAGCTGCATGAGACGCTGCCATTGGGGACGTTGAGGTGAAGGGATAGAGATTCGCTGTAGTATTTTTGCGGCCTCTTGTGAGTTTATAATTATTCCAAGATGAAATTACTTTCAAGGAATACATGTGCAACTCCTCAAGTGAAGGACAACAAAGGTCTTGCTGCTTTTTGGGACTTGATTTCTGCATCTGGGAATTGTCTGAAGGAACAGGAAGGGAACAAATATTACCACAGGGCATTTCACCACCTCCCAAACTCCCACATGCAGCAGCGGTAGAACAAACGCTGCATCAGAGTGACCCAGCAATCGTTACTTTCCCAGAAATAATGAAGACCTTGCAGAAGGAAAGACGTGTTATGTTAAAATCTGAGGCCGCAAATCACCGTATTTTATAATACAAATATATATTAATGTCAGATTATAAAAGAAGGGCACGCGGGAATTCCCTGTCCCTGTTTTTTCCTTGTCATCTTTGTGTTCTCCATCTCCCAGGGCCATCCAAGCTCTGGAGCCCATTGTCCCTGAACCCCCACTCTGCTGGTTTGGGGAGAAGAGCAGCACCGGCAAGTCCTGGGCACTAGGTGGCGCCGCTGCGCTTCTGCGCCCCCCTCGCTGCCTTCATGCCCCAACAAGGCACCTCTGAGCTCCTGCTCCTTTCCTGTGGATCCTAATTCAGGGCTCAGATAGGTGCGGGGGTCCGGTCAGACTGGGAGGGACGGGAGCTGAAGACAGAGCTCCAGGTCTGCCTGCCTACAGGGAGTGTCTTCTAGAAAGCCCCGGGTTCACAGGTTCTATCACTAAATCTCACTCCGTCCTACCCTCTGCACAGGGCTCCCTTGCTCCTTCTCTGGACTCTGGAGGAATATGCCTGCGGTCTCTCTTCCTGACCGCCTGAGGTGTCTCAGACCCCGTGGGGTTTCCATTTTGACTGGAGAAGTGGGAGCAACAGGCTTGCCAGAAAGAGCACTCTGGGGATGAAGAGAGCCAAGAACACAGGGCTCCACTCCACCCTCCTCAGATCCCAGCCAAGAAACACAGTAGGCTCCCCCCACCCCCCAGGAGGGGCAGGCCACCGTGTTCCTCAGGCCAAAGCTGCTTGGGCCAGGCCAGGTAAGTACAGCTGAAAGGCTGGAGCCCCCTCCACCCTGGCCCCCTGGGAGGGAAGGCTTCACTGCAGGCAGGGTGGCGAGGGCCCTTTGGGTGTGTAACCAGGGGGCCAGAGGTGTGTGCTGGCAGTTGTGTCAGATAACATCTCTCTCGCTCACTGAAATTAAGTTAGTATAATCTGAAGCAACTGCTGATCAATTAAGACATATAATAAACCATAAAATATCTGCTAAGAAAATAACCAGGAACCCAGTTTTTAAAATCACTAAAATGCTACCCTAAAAAATATTCACTTAATGCAACAAAAAAAAAAAAACAGGAATGGAGGAACACGGAGGGGGGAGAACAAATAGCAAACAGCAGATGGGAGTCCAATTATATCAATTATAGCATTAAATATGAATGATTAAGCCAATGAAAAGGCAGAAGATTGTCAGACTGGATTTAAAAAAAGCAAGATCCCGCAATATACTGCCTATATGAGATGCATTTTAGATTCTAAGATACAAATAGGTTGAAAGTTAAGAATAGAACATGATCTCACTCAACAGCAACCTCAAGAAAATCAGAGTATCTATACTAATATCGGACAAAATGGATTTTTAAAATAAAAATGTTTTAGGCATGAAGAGATATTTTATAATGATCAAAGGACCAATTCATCAAAAAGATATAATTATAAACGTATGTTCACCTAATAAGAGAACCCAAAAATACACAACACTAAACTGAAAAAATTAAAGACAGAAATAAATAATGTAGCAACGGTAGTAGGAGACTCCCGTAGCCCACCTTCAATAACAAAGAAGGAGGTAGAAAGCAACAAGGCTGCAAAGACTCTTTACTAAGCAACTAGACCTAACAGACATATCTAGAATCTTCCACCCAACGGAAGTAGAACATGCACTCTTCTCAGTGCACATGGAACATTCTCCAGGATAAACCATTCTCTAGACCACAAAACAAGCCCTGATAAATCTCAAAGGGTTGAAGTCAAACAAAATATGTCCTCTGACCCTGTGAAGTTAAGTCAATAACAAAAAGAAATTTGGAACTTTCACAATATGTGGACAATAAAGAACCAGTGAGTCAAGGAAGAAATCGTGGGGGAATTGAAATTCTCTGGGAAGAATGAAAATAACGATGCATGTATCACAACTTATGGGGTGTAGCCAAAGCAGTGCTTAAACGGGGACTTAATGCCTGAAGGAAAATCCCCTGTCGATAATCTAAGCTTCCCTGTTAAGTCACTAGAAAAAGAAGGGCAAAGTAAACCTACAGCAAGCAAAGAAGAAAGGGAACCGAGATCTCCGCGTCTGCCCTGGAGCTCCTGGCTGTGATGTGTGAGTGACTGATGTCCATGAGAGGGGAGGAGACTCAGCGTGTGAGCCAAAGCCGGATGACCCGGCTGGACTTGGCTGCTGGTCTGCCAGGCGTGGGTGGCCGGCAGGAGGCCTCAGACTTGCAGGTCAGGTCACTGCGGAACGAGCTATGGCCAAGAAGTAATTGAGCAGATTCGGACTGCCCATACGCCTGAGCAGATGCCGGGATAGCTCATTAAAAAGAAGGATGAGGAAAAGGCAACAGATTTATTTTTGAATGAGACTTTTCCCATGCCTTTGTAAAGCCCAGAGCCAAACACTGGACACACTGTACCCCTAAATTTCCACGGACTGCCTTGACATCTTCAAGCTCACCGAGCCCCAAAGGCTCAGCCACGAGTTCTCTCTCCAGAGATTCCCCCCACCCCTCCCCAGCAGGAGAGGGTCCCCTCACAGCTCACTGAATTCCACCTGGTCCTCAATTAACAGGTTCCCTTCACCTGCCAAAGTGCCACCACAGAGACAGGGCAACAAGGGGGCCATGCCCGCAGACCAGGCTCCCCTCCCTGCCACCCCTGCCTGGCCCCAGAAGCAGCACAGAAGAGGAGGAGCGGGGGGAGCAGGAGGAGAAAGCAGAGACAACCCCCCCTCCACGCCCACCCCAGGGCAGGACCCTTAGCCCTGGGGCAGGCTGCACTGTGAGGAGAAGGGAAACTGAATTGGATGTTGGATGAGATGAGGGCTTCTAATTAGTGTGCCCGGACACCATCAGAAGCGAGGCCTCCACTCCCCTGCCACAGAGCCAGGAGGGGAGACCCAGCCAGATGTGGGTATTAGGACCCTGGATCCTTCCCCAGAGACACATCCAGGCGCTGGGAGGGCCAGGTGTCAGGGGGGAGGGTGCTGCACCCCTGGGCCTACCTGCAGCTGGAGGGCGACGGGGAAAACCAGCCCTGCAGGGTCTCCCACGGGGAGTGTGTCTGAGGGGACACAGCCTGTATGGGCCCGGCCAGAGTCAGAACTGCAAGGGGAGTGGGAGGACGGACCTCAGACCCTCACCTCAAGGCACTGGAGACGCAGGGAATGCGGGGGGTGGGGCTCCACATCGGATTAGGCATGTAGCCCCCAGGAAACATGACAGTGGTGCTCCTCCAGGCCAGGTGGCGGGGACCTGAGGTCCTGTCCAGTCTCTCTGGAGCAGGAGCCCCAGCCAGACCCCTGGGGGGCAAACTGCTCACCCTGGTCATGGGCGTGTCCCGCCCACGTGGCCAGACTGGCCCGAAGTTCTCTGACAGCAAAGACCCCAGGATGCAGGGGAGCCACAGGGCACTCCCAAGGCTGCCGGGACAACGCCGTATATATTTGGGGGGAAGCATGTGCGGGGAGCAGAGCTTTGGCATCCACACCCCGTCACCTGCACCAGCGGGAGGCTCCCACACTGGGGAGGAGGGACTGGCCCCCGGGCATCCCCTCAGGGTGGTCCGAAGTCCAGGCTCCAACCCCCATGCCGGGCCGGCCAGGCTGGGGAAGGTGGGTTGGAGAAGTCAGAGTTGGGGCCACTGCCCAGGCCCCAAACCCTCTCTGCAGAGGACCACAAGATCGAGCTCACCAGAGAAGCAAGAAAAGAAGAGTGAAAAGGAGGGTCTCTGCTCCCCTCACCTCTGGCCTGTCCAGCTCCCCCCACCTCTGGCCTGTCCAGCAGATCCAGTTTCACTCTGGCCTCCCTGCAGGAGCTGCTGGGCCTCCTGCTTTACATAACAGGGAAGCCAGCCCAGGGGCACCAGAGCCCGCTGTTTCCTGGGAGGGGCAGCTGCACCCCACAGGAGCTTTGAAGAGACAGGGAGGTGGGTGCAACCACCCCCTCATCTAGCCCGGGGCTTTCTTCACTGACACCTCTCAGAGCCCAGAGGGATTCTGTAAGAATGTGCTGTCCTGTCATTTTAAGGGTAATGAGGATGAAGAATTAGAAAGCAGGTCCCTAGCGGTCTGGCTTCTGACTCCAGGGAAGGCCTGTCAGCCTGCTCCCAGGGACACCTGCTTGGGAGTTGGGGGCTGCCAGGGCCACCCCACCTGCTCTTACAGCCCCACCCCAGGAAAACCCAGAACCTACACAAATCGCACCCTCCCGGGCGGTGCCCACCACCTACACAGCCGCCTACACACACACACACACACACACGGGACTCCTTCTTCCCCAGGCTGGGAGCGGACCTGCCTCTTCTGCTCTGACTGCTTCTCCCCAAAGCCTCCGCCCGCTTGCCTGAGACTTAGGGCCGCGCTTATTGCACAGGCCTCGGCAGAGACAGCCAGGCTGAGGGGTGTCCGGGCCACCTGCATGCCAGGTGCAGCGGGGCCGAGGGGTGGCCTGGGGCACACCGTGGACGGCTCGCTGGGCGTGAGGCTGTGCCCCCAGGTGCCAGGTTCTTTCCAGAGACCCTCTCCAATCTCTAAAGCTCCAAGACTGCCTCTTTGCCGTTTGAACTTGACTTTGGACATCTGGGGCCTTTGGGGCGCGTGCCACGGTGGGCAGGAGGAAGCGTTAAGGAGCTGGCCCAGGCAGGCCACTGCGCCCACGGCTCAAAGTTCCCAGCTGCGCCAGGTGAGGCCATCGGTGATCATTCCCCGCCTGCAGTGAGTCAGCTCCCTCCTCCTCTCCTGCTTTAACTATTGCTCTGAGACCAGAGTCTGCAGAACGGAGGGCACGTGGACTCCTTTATTTAGTGCAGAAGCTCTTGGCCCAGGGGAGGAGGGGCACCGCCGCAGGACAGCAGAAACAGTCCCATGGGCTGAGACACGAGCTGGGAGCGGTGGGGATCCCTGCCGTCCCCAGAGGCCCGCCGGGCCCAGGACTCGGCAGCACACTGGCTCACAGATGACAGGGTGTGAGGTCAAACTAGCAGGCGGGGTGCAGGTGGCTGTATAAAGGCATGTGGGGGGCTGGGGAGGCTGGAGACAGCACCCTGGGGCCTGCTTGGCCCTCGTGGGCAGGGGTGCTGTGAGCTGTGTGTCCACCAGGTGGTGCCACACACCTTGGCCGGCAACCCCCAAGGGCGGTGGGGTCTGTCCCTGTTAACCCTGCGATGAAGGGGCAGAGACTGGAAATGCGCCCAGGCCTGAAACTAAAGCTTAGCCAAACAACACAGCCATACTTTCATTTGCACTTAGTGCAAATTATATAGATATAGATATATAAATATAATAAATAATGTAATAACAATATAATACCAGTAGCTTCAACAGGAGAAAAATGTTACTGGTTCTCATATAGAAGCAGCCCAGGACGGGCATAAGAACCACAGACGCAGCCTCCTTCCGCTCCGTGCTACCACCTAGCAAGTGACCCTCAGCCTCCTACTCCAAAGTGACTGCTAGATCTCCAGTCATCACCTCTGCGTCCCAGCTGCAGAGCAGAGAAGGGCAGGGAAAGAGCCTCACGCTCTAGGCGCTTTCCCAGAACTCTCTGACATGCTCTCGTTGGCCAGATAGGGCTTCGGGCACGGTCTTTCACTGGAGCGTTGCTACCCACAAATAATAGGGTAAGCTGCACGGAAGAATGTGGGAATGGAGGGCTGAAGCTGGCAGTGACAAGCACATACTAACTCACGCCTCTGAAAATGCCTTTAGACAGCACGTTCTCCAAACTAGGGGTCCCAGCGCCCGAGCGCCCCTCTCCTGTAGTTGAAATGACTCCACGTCAGGGTCTTCGGCTCCCAGACCCCGTGTCTGCCAGAGCTCCCCATAAACGACTCCCAACATGTCGGGCAGCTGCTCCTCACACCACCAACCCCACCCCGCCCCACCCACTGCCCCCTGTGCTTACCAGGAGACCCAGGAAGCCGCTGGTGGCCCCTCTTCCCCACATCTGCTCTGCTCCTAACCCCACGGACTTCTGAACCTTCTTGAACCCAGCCCCTTGTCTTGGGGTGGGGAGTGGGAAAGGAGGGGGGGAAATGGTTACTGCTCACGCACCCAGTCACACACGCCCACTGGTGCCTCCTCCAGACCGCCCTCCAGGGTACTCCCAGAGCATCTAAAATCCAAATCGCACCAGCCCCACTCCGGCTCAGTTTCAGTAGCTCCACTGTCCTGATTTAAAAGATTCTGAAATCTTCAGTGCAGTTCATCTAGACCGCGGGGTGGGCTGCACTGCCTGCACCCTGCACCCTGCCTGCAGGGTGGCCTCTGGGGAATGCGGCCTTCCCAGCTCACCCAGTCAGACTCTCCCCCTTACCCTAGGGGAGCCGAGCACCACCAGGAGCAGGGGACACCCAGTAGTCATGGCTCTCCTGAGTGCCTCTCCCCAACCCTCCACCTTGGCCCAGGGCCTGCTCTGGCCAATGGGGCCTTAGCAGACAGGCCAGCAGGAGGTTTCCATATAGAGACGGGTGACGCAGGTGGGCTTCTTGCTGCTTCTGGAAACTCAGGGCAGAAGCTTCCTCCAGACACCCTGCGGCCTGTACCCTAGGACAAACCCACGTGGCCCCGTCTGAACCAAAGCAGGCGACCGCAAGCCTAAGCACAGGTGCAGCGCCCACCCCGAGCAGCTGAAACGGGGCTCTGAGCGGCTGCCGATCCTGTCCCCCCATCCGCCGCGCCTGCGTCCACCCCAGCCCTTCACCCGTTTCTTCTGAGCTGCTTCTCATGCCTTTACAGCTGCCTCTGACCCATTCTCTGGGCCTCAGTTCCACTGTCACCTCCTTGAGGAAGCCCCCATACACCCCACAGGCTGGCCCTTGCCCTCTGTTCGCCTCATCCCTGCAGCTGAAATTCCTCTGCCTGTCAGCCTCTCAGCGTACCTGTGCCTCCCTGCCTGGTCCCAGGCTAAAAGAGGACCCCCAGCACCCCGGCACCTGGGCCAGCAGGACTCACCCCGTCTCCACTGCCCCTTCACCTGCCTGCTCCCAGAGACTGAAGTGCGAGCGAGGCTCCTTTCTGCACCCCAGGGCCCACACCTCCATGGCTGGGACAGAGCAGACCTCAGCCAAGCTGGATCATGGCCTCCGTGTCCTGTGAGGGCTCCGTGTTCTGTGAGGGCTCCAGGTCCCTTAGGGCTCCAGGTCCTGTGAGGGCTCCGGGTCCCTTAGGGCTCCAGGTCCTGTGAGGGCTCCGGGTCACTTAGGGCTCCAGGTCCTGTGAGGGCTCTGCGTCCTGTGAGGGCTCTGCATCCTGTGAGGGCTCTGGGTCCTGTGAGGGCTCTGGGTCCTGTGACGGCTCCATGTCCTCTGTCCCTTTTTGTGCAAGGGAGCGCCTAGTCTGCTTGGACTCTCAGGTGGAACCTGAGGAGTGGGGTGCTTAGAGACACCTCCAAAGTCCAGGACCTCACTTCCCTGATCCCTCCTCACCCCCGACCCACAGAGGAGGAGGAAGCAGCCTTAGGACCCCCAGGTGCGGCCTATCATGACCCTACCCCCTCCCTGCCTTCCCCCAGCAGCCCCCACACACTCAGCCCCTGGGCTTGATGTTTGCTGAGTATCTCTGGGCCACACTACAGTGGGGACAGCAGACCCCCCACTCACCAGCACCAGCCTGGCTCAGTGGGGAGCGCTGACACCAAAAGAAATAAGAAATGGTGGAAACACGTGGGTGGGGCAGCACTGCAGAGGACAGGACCCAGAGGGGTGAGGTGTAGAGAGGCCCAGGCCTCCCCCTGAGTCACCAAACTACCTGCTGAAGCAGAGGGAGGGGCCTGAGCCCCCCCCCCCCCAGGCCAGGAGGCCCTTGCTTCAACCTTGGGAGCTACTGCTGCCGCCAGCTGGGCTGGGCCTCCCCAAAGCCTGTGTCTGCTGGCCCTGGAGCCGGCCAGGAGGGAGGGGAGTGGAGGCAAGGAGACCATTCTGAACACCCTGGAAATACTCATGCGAGAGAAGATAAGAGACTAAATCAGGGGCAGGGGTGGGAGAATAGAGTGGAGAGGCAGATTCCAGAATAATCCAGGAGATAAAGGCAGGAATGACTGGTACAGAGTAGGAAGGGGAGGGAGCAGGTCCTTCAAGTACCAGTGTGGACCCCCAAGGGGGCGCTGACTAATGGGGAGGCAGTGGGAGCTATAGCCCCGGATGGTGTAGACACCAGGGCACGGATGGTGTAGACACCAGGGCACGGGGGCGCATTCCTGACAGGAGGGACAGGGTGGGGAGAAGGATCAAAAAGAGGGATCAGAGTCAGTTACTGAGAGAAGAGCTAGAGAGACAGAGATAAGACAAAGAGAAGAAAACAGTGAAAGACAGAGAAACAGGGAGAAACCGGCAGAGGCAGAGCCACTGGGATACATGGGGTCAGTGGGGGCCGTCCATCCACGGGGACATCCTTTGCACCCTTCCCACTTCACGTAAGAGTCTGTCATCTTAGTTCTTTGCCGCTGACACGTCACTTTGCATACTCCCACCTTCCTGGTCGCAGCCAGCACAAGACCCTCAACTGAGCCCTCTGAGGGCAAGTGCCTTGTCACCTGGAGGGAGAGCGCTCCACGCAGGGGCCAAGGCCAGGCCCCCAACACACACAGAAGCCCTCACCCCAAGTGGCATCCTCTCCCTTTTCTGTTTGTCTGTCTCCCTCCTTCCCTCCTTCCCTTCTTCCCTCCCTCCTTCCATTCTTCCCTTCCTCCCTCCCTCCCTCTCTCTGCCCCTCTCCCCCTCTGTCTCTGGCATTCTTTCCTTCCCCCCAACCCCACCTGACTTGAAGGGGCCGTCTGCTTCTCCCAATCGCTGACCCTCCTGCCTGCTTTCCCAGCCTGTTTGCCTCAGGATTTTGAGGCCTCCACACACTCACCACATTCCTGTTCGGTGTGACATTTAAGGTCCCCATGGTTACCAGCCAGAGCTAAACACTAGGCTCTAGCCTCCAGCCCAACCCAGCACCCCTTGTGGCCAGTGTAGCCAGAGGCCGAGCTCTGGGCTACTGAGTCATCCTGGGCTTTGTTTTCACAGCTATAAAAGTGACCCTGAGCTCACTGAAGAGAAGGTTGGGAGCACCAGGAAATAAAGGAGCTCATTGACCAACAACATGTCCCTCGAGGGGACTCTGCTTCTCCAGCCTGTGGCTGAAGCAGCAGGAAGCCCCATGAACACTTGATCTTAACCTTTATCAAGAGCATTTTGCAAGTTGTTACAATTTCTGTGGAAATACTGAAAAAGGGTGGAGAAGGCTCTGAGCCCAGAGAGCCACCAAAAGCCCCCAAAGCCCCAAAAGGCCAAAGGGCCACAAACCAGAACGAAGGGCTATAGCAGTACTGCACCCACACAATAGGGGCCTATGGGATAGAGTCTGACAAAGGACAGTGCCCGATAAGAGGACAGGTCACTGTCTGTGGGTCTCACCCATGTGCACAACTGCAGGAGACCTCAGGCTCCAGGAACAACCATCATGGGGTTTATCTTACAAACTAGGGAGACAAAGAGCTTACTGTGTCCACAAGTGCTGGCTGCCTCACCCAGATACATCAGTGATGGTCACCACCGGTCACCAGGAGTGCTGGACAGCACTGGCCCCTCAGAGGCAGTGTCAGAGACACCCAGTGTTAACAGCTCTTTGTGAGTTGTTGGGTTACACCAACAACAAACAGCTCTTTGAGACACCAGGCCCAGGGCCTTTGGTGCTCCTTTCAGTCAGTGTCAGAGACAGGATGGAGGCCCAGTCTCTGACAGAGTCCTTCAGCCTCTCTCCCTCCTCAGAGGGCGGCTGCTGGATGCTTCCCTGCTTTCTTCAGAGGCTTGAACCGTCTTCTCTTCTTCAGGGACTGGTGTCATCTCCTCCTCTTCAGCGCTCTCCTCTTCTTTACAGGCTCTTCCTCTTCAGGAGTTCTCTCTGCTCTCTCAACCCTGGTTTACATCCTCTTTCAGGGACCCCCACCCACCAGTCTGATTGGACCATTTTTTCAATCCTGTATCTGACTGGACTATTTAGCAATCAGCCCATAGCACCTGATTGGTCGTTTCCACAATCCAGGAAGTGCACTTTACATAAAATGGCTCTGAGGAGCAACTGTCACAACTGACTTGTGGTGAGGGGGCTGGATCCTGGTAACAAAATTCTGATTGGACCATTTAGCCATTAACCCATTTAGCACCAATCAACTCATAGCTCACACTTGATTGGTCCATTCCATGATTCAGGAAGTCCACTGTTACATAAAGGGTCTCTGAGGAGCAACTGCCACAACTGACTTGTGGTGGAGCTGCAGTGTGAGAGAACTCACTCTTCCCAGCTCCCACCCCTGAGGCAGCTGGGCTCTGGTAACAACAACTTCCATATCTAATATTGTTATTTGTAGCTAGTACAACAGGGACGCTTGTTCTATTGGTCACCACAGAAATGGTGACAAAATTGAAAATGGAGAATTGTTACCGAACCCAACTGCTTCACTGAAGGGAGCCAGCAGGAGCACTGGTGTTCTCTCGCCCTGCTGCTCCATCACAAGTCAGTTGTGGCAGTTGCTCCTCAGAGCTCAGTAACTGCCATTTTTGTCAGTTGTGGCAGTTGTTCCTTTGAACTTTCTGGATTGTGGAATGGACCAATCAGCTGCAGGACTGAAAAATGGCCCAATCAGAAACTGGTGGGTGGGGTACCCTGAAAGTAGATATAAGCCAGGGTCAGAGGGAGCCTGAGAGCCCTGGAGAAGCAGAGGAAGAAGAGCCCCAGAGAAGCAAGAGAAGCAGAGCCCTGAGGAAAAAGGGCCCCCAGAGTAGCAGCAGCCCCAAGGAAGAGCCCCTGCAGAGGAAGAGGAGAGCCCTGAAGAGGAGACAGTTCCAGCCTCTGAAGAAAGAAGGGAAGCATCTAGCAGCTGCCCTCTGAGGAGGGAAGAGAAGCCGAAGGACTCTTCCAGCGACCAGGCCTCGGTTCTGTCTCTGACATTGACTGAAAGGAGCACCAAAGGCCCTGGGCCTGGTATCTCAACCGTCTCAGAGCCCTCGCCATCCCTGTTTCAATACTACTTTTAATATATTCATGCTACTCCTTTAGGGGCCACCCATGGACCATTGATAGTTTCTACTTTTTTTTTTTTAGTGTTTTTTTTTTAATTTTTTTAAAGATTTATTTATGCATGTAAGAACTGGAGTACAGGCCAGAGGTGTAGCAGGTGAGAGGATTCCCCAGAGACAGAGCAGGGGGCAGAACAGGCAGATGGACTGAAACACACTGCTGAGGGGAGCAGCGGGAGAGGCAGGAGAGTTCTGCTGCGCCATGTGGGTCCCGTCCCTGGCCGGGGATCGAACTCGCGCTGCTGTACCACGGATGCTTCACAGTGCAGCGCTCAACCCTCTGCACCACCAGGGAGGCCCCAGTTTCTACTCTTAAATGAGTGCGTGGCCAAGCTATGAGCAACCTGACTGTTCCCTGGCAAGGAGACACGAGTCTCCCCATTTCACAAATGAGGAAACAGGCCAGGAGAGGATGCCAGTGAGCGGCAGGGCCCAAGGGTACAGCTGGGACACCCTGATTGGCAGCCAGTGTTCTGTCCAGGCTCCCTCCTGTCTGCAGCCCATGTCCCACAGGTATACCAAGAGTCTGGGAGTTTGGCAGGTGACATCACTCACCTGGGCTACGTCCCTCCATGGTGGTGACAGAGGTCACATCCTATGAGGGGGGACAGCATATATTCATGCTACTCCTTTAGGGGCCACCCATGGACCATTGATAGTTTCTACTTTTTTTTTTTAGTGTTTTTTTTTTAATTTTTTTAAATGTGACTTAAATGTGACTTAAATGTGACTTAAAACCCTTAAAGTTGGGAAGTGACAGGGATGTTCAGCTATGGGGGCGGGGGAGGGGGCGGCGCCAGAGGAAAGGTGGTCTGTTCCAGCTCAAAGCCCCAGGGGAACGCAGAAAACCAGCATTTGGAAGGAAGCACCCCAACTTTTAAGGGTTGTGTATCAAAAACCCACAGCAGATATCATGCCTAATGGAGAAACTGAAGAACATCCTTCATAAAGCAAGAAAAAGAAATAAGGGGGCCTCCCTGGTGGTGCAAGAGTTTAAGTCCCAACACAATGAAGTTATTGGCAGCCACTGCAGCACAAACTCAATCTCCAGCCAGGGAAGGGACCCACAGGGCGCAGGAGACCTCTCCTGCCTCTTCCGCTGCTCCCCTTAGCAGAGTAATTCAGTCACTCTGCCTGTTCTGCTCCCCACTCTGTCTCTGGGGACTCCTCTCACCACTGCTCTTCCTACCTCTGGCCTGTACCCCAGCTCTTGTATGCATAAATATTTTTTAAAAAATAAGTGTGGCGTAAGAAGGAAAGAGATGGAAATGCCATTGTCTGCAGACAAAGAGACCATCTGCAAGGCAAGTGATCAGGACTTCAGACTGCCAGATGGGCGGGAGATTAACTCGCAAGAATCAGCACTTTTCCTCTCTGTCCACCCAGGATAAGTAACAGGGCGTAGCCTGCCACTTACAGTCGTGATAAGGGCTGTGGAGAACAGTTTCGTGTTTCCTCAGAAAGTTAAAAATAGAATTATTGTATGATCCAGTAATTTCACTTCTGAGTATATACCTGGAGGAATTGCAAGCAGGATTTCAAAGAGATATTTGCACATCCATGTTCACAGCATTATTATTCACAACAGTTAAATGTGCAAGCAACCCCAAATCCATCAACATGAATAGACAAACAAAGTATGGTACAGACACACAAAGGAATATTATTCAGCCTTGAAAAGGAAGGAAATTCTGATGTGTACCACAACCGGGTGGACCTTGAGGACTTTATGCCAAGTGAAATGTCAGTGACTAAGAGACACGTGTACCAGCTACTTAGAGTCATCAGAATCATAAACACCTAAAACAGAACAGTTTCCAGGGGAGGGGCGTAGTTATGGTTTAACAGCTAGTTTCAGTCTTACAGGGTGAACAGAGTTCTGGGGTGGAGGGTGGTGATGGTTTGCAATAAACGAATGGACTGTCCCTATGCTGTACACATAACAGGTTCAGATGGTCACTTTTCTGGTATGTGTATTTTACCACAATGCTTAAATAGAAAGAAATACCAAAAAAACTCCTTTTCCTGTTAGCCAGGAGAAAATGAAGCAAGTCACTGTGTCAGGCACCCCCAGATCCCCCGGCAGTAGTGGAGGGTTGGGGGTGACGCTGACCACCCTCAGTGACAATGCCCCCATACCCCCCTGCACCCCCCCGCACCCACACAGATGAGGAAAGCAGCACTAACAGGACCTGGCCCCGAGGCCTCAGTTGTCCTGGCCCCCAAGGTACTTAGTGCAAGAGCGAATGGAAGCCAGCACAGAATGTTCTCTGCTTTTTATGTCTTACATTGTTTCATAAGAGGACTCGGCAGGCCAGCTACTTTGCAACATCTCTGTAGAGAGCAGAGGAAGCCCTTTTCTCAGAGCCCCTAATGAGGACCTGGATGCCGAGACCCATTTTCCTCACTGTCAATCAGCTTGAGCAGAAAGGGGGGGCAGTGACGTGGCCGAGCAGTGTCCGGCTCACTGGCCTCTTTTTGTCTGGTCCTGTCCAAGGGGGATGGGGGACAGGCTCTGTGTGGGGTCAGCAGGGTGGGGGAGACCACAGAGGGTGGGAGACGGGGGTGGGGTGCCAGTTAAGATTCCTGTACTCGCTACTGGCAAAGGAAGGGGTCTTAAGCACCACTCTGCGCCCTGCCTGGCTGGGAGAGCCGGCCCTTTGGCAGGCTGGCGTGTGACCAGAACCTGGGGCTCCGGGAGCCGCCTAAGATGAAGGTCACATCCCCCCAAACTGCTGTTTATGACCAGATCACGGAAAGTCCACGGTCAGGGCGTGTGGGGGGCGGGGGGTGTCTCCGAGTCTCCCCTCTTTGGCGTGGCAACGCGGCCACCTCCCTGTGTCCTCGCAGGCCCGCCCTCCGCTGTCTGTGCCCATGTCTTCTGGCAAGGCCCCGCTCCCATCACCTCGGCTCTGGACAGTGCTGTGAGGCTGAAAGGTTGGTGTGAGATGCCGGGAGGTTGCCATGACGTCAGCGGGTGACAAACAGGAAGTTGTTGTGACGGTGACGGTGACACTCGGAGAATAAACGGCTCATTGTCTCAACCCCCTTTCCAAGGTCATGCTCTCAGCACCAGGCAGAACTTTAACATTTAATAGGAGCTTAAAAGTGTTGAGATTTCAAAGCCATCATGGGCCACATACTCAAGCAACCGGGAGTGACGAGACCAGGCGCGTCTGCCTGTCAGAGCCGCAGCCCCACTTCCAGGGACCTCTTAGAAGAGGATCAGAAAAGTTCCCCAAATGTTTACTTACTCAAGACATTTCTCTTTAGCTCTATACACAGTAGCCAACTGAGGGCTGGCCAGCTAATGCCTAATTATTTTTTTAAGATTTATTTATTTATGCACAAAAGAGCTGGGGTGCAGGCCAAAGGCACGGGAGGTGAGAGGATTCACCAGAGACAGAGTGGGGAGCAGAACTGGCAGATCGACTGAAACACACTGCTGAGGGGAGCAGCAGGGAGGCAGGAGAGGTCTGCTGCGCCATGTGGGTTTCCTCCTGGCCAGGACCAAACTCAGCGCTGCTGTGCCGCGGATGCTTCATGGTGCAGCACTCAACCCACTGCGCCACCAGGGAGGCCCAGTACGCCTAATTAAATAATGTCTACATATTAAAATAGCTGACGCTAGTTCAAAGTTAAGTCGTGTCCAGAGGGTCTGTGTTTAATCAGACCATAGAATGGACACTCACTGGAAAGACATCCACATGGTCAAGTGGGCAGCAAGTTCCCCAGGTGGAAGGGGCAGCTCTGGGGCGTGGACTTTAGAGTAATTTTTTCTTTATTTGTCACAATTTCCTGTTTCATTTGAATCTTCTCAAAGTATATGAGTCATATTCATGATCAGAAAAAAAAAGTGAGCGGTATCCCCAGAGAGTGAGCCCCAAAGCATTGCCTTGTGAATTAAACACGTTCTTGTGCCTTGTTCTCGGTGTGTTAGCTCTGGAATTCTACTTAGAACCTGTATCTGAGAATAATTCGTTCTTCCGTGGAGAGCAGAGAGCTCCACCAACCTTGGCCTAAACAGATCTGGCCTTAACGTTCTGACAATGTCCGGAGAAAGGCAACTCAGGCCTGGGGCCGCTGCTCAGGGGTGTCATCGAGGAGCCAGAGCCCCTCTCTCTTCTTTCTCTGACATCCCTGAGTGTGCCTCTTAGCCTCCTTATCACACAATGGCTGCTGTGCTTCCAGACCTCACATCCATGATCCACATAGAAACAAGGGGATGAGCAAAAACACTTCCTCCTAGAAAGGCTTCATCCTTGTTACCCAGAAAAAGAACACATGCCCCGGGCTGCCGTCTACGCTGCCTTGACAGGAACCATGGACGTGACTACTCATTCGTGTTACTGAGGCATGAACTGTGTGACTGCTTTGGGGTCATCAGTCACAAGACAGTTAAACTTGATACATATTTATTGTCTAATAAGCATTTGTTTCTTGAAACACTTGTTTTGGCCTCTTAACTGGGCGTTTTGATGTTACTCCTGTTAACTAAGGAAACACACACGGTCAAGCGGCTTATCTGAAAAGACAGGAAGCAAAGTCAATTCCATTGTCTTCCATGGGTGAGGAAACAGAAATCTCTGTTCTATTACAAGATAAGAATTCAATCTAACCAATGCCCATTTAATGGGTCACGTGTTCAAAGCAATTTTCTGGGTGTTATTCATGATGTGACTGGGGTTCTAAAACATAAATTTACCGGAGGAAGTAAGTAGGCATAAGGAAGCCTACCTACGGAGCTGGAGCAGATGTGTGCCCAGAGTGCGCACTTATTTTATTGGATTTGTGGTTTCATGTTCCTTTTAGGGTCTTGTTTTTTATCAAGGCCATGTCGGTTCACAGCACTGTATATGACTCAGAGGCACAGCTTCACACCTCCCCACATGCTGTCATCACACCACACCCTGGGAGTTGTATTCTCCACTACCTGGTTTCTTCCCCACACTTCCTCTTACCCTTTCTTATCCTTTTGTTTTTCTGAGATATTTAGGAATCTACTTCAGGATGTCACTCCTGCTACCGCCTCACCATCCATACCCCAGGTGACCCTCCCCACCCCAGGTGACCTCCCCCAGTCCTGGCCAGAGTCTGAACATGTGAACACTTCCTTTCCTGAAATTATAGCGGAGGCAATGCCTTCTGCACTAAAGGAATTGTTCTGAGATAATAATTCAAAAGCAAAAAGGCATTATTCAGATGGCTTAGAGAACTGAGATGTGTGAAAATAAATAGCTCCCCAACGGGCTGTGTGCCCTCACATTTCTCCTTTGCACTGCGCGAGACCACGTGACTGCTCCAACCAGCACACCAAGAACTGCCGCATCTTCCAGCTCACTTGGCTGCACTCGATCCCGCTCACAGCGTGGAGCCGAGCAGCCGGCGGGAGCACTAACAAGAAATAAACCATGGTTACATTAAACCTGTGAGACTGTGAAGTTTGCCCACTCTGGCAATTAGCATTCTCTAACCAAACTAATGATTTCCCAAGTCTTTTTCACATGTGCTTTAAATTTTATAAGCACCTGTAAGGAAGCAATATCACCCCCAATTTATGGATGTAGTAGCTGAGATTCTGAGACTGTAAGCAGTGTCTTCAAGGTCACACAACCTCCACATACTGGAATAAGTACTTAAGCCCAAATCTGTCTGACTCCAAAGCAAATGTTTCCATCACTCCCTTTCTTAAAGGAAGTCAGTTCCAAATTGACTGGGTTTGCTAGGGGTTCCTTCTCCCCTAATCCCAGCTCCACACCCTCCTTTCTCCATGGAGTGAGGAAAAGTAAAAGTTATAACAACTTTGAGACTTTTTAAAGTTAATTTCTGCTAGCCTGGAAAAGTCCTAGACACTAACTCCCATGAACCTCCTGCAAAAAGTCCAGGAAAGACTTGTTTGCTTCAAATAAGCGTAATATTTAGATCGCTATAAAACCTATACAGAACACCACAGTACTCAAATGAAAGAATGACAAATGAAAGACAGTAATCAAAGAATACACTACAATGAGAAGATGAAAAGCATATCTAAATATTTTGCCCCGAGTTTTTTAAACTTAATGAAGCAACAGCTCAAAAAAAAAAATAGATGGTGAAAAAACAGAAGGATATGAAAAATAGGTTGGCAAAACTCAGGAAAGAGTAGAATCAAA
The DNA here is from genome assembly GCA_019455555.1 of Galemys pyrenaicus. Lineage (NCBI taxonomy): Eukaryota > Metazoa > Chordata > Mammalia > Eulipotyphla > Talpidae > Galemys > Galemys pyrenaicus. Next base: position 2,852,716 of record JAGFMF010012182.1, on the reverse strand, counting down.
AATAAAATTCCCGCAGAAATGAAGATAAAATTGGAAGCAGCAGAAGAGAGAACAGACATTGATGAGTACAGAAAGGGACAAAGAGGACACGACTTGGGAAGGTAAGTTAAATGAACAGCGGGGAGCGAGAGAAAACGGCAAATGTGAGTAGAGGTATAAGAGTGTCAACAGACACATAATTGGAGTGTCCGGAGAAGAGGAAAGTAATGAAAGGGATTTTTAAAGAAATAATTCATTTGCATTCCTCTTATGAGATAAAACACTTCTTTTTTAGTCTCTTTACAGGCCATTTGAATTTCTCTTTTGTAGTGAGCTTGTTCTGTTCTTTTACTCATTTTTTTATAGGTTTGTCTGCCTTTTTTCATTGATTTGTAGGAATTCTTTTTACACTCTAAATCTGAATCTTTTGTAGCTTATACACATTGCAAATATCTTCTTCCATTCTGTGGCTTAGCCTTTTACTCTCCTGAAAATACATTTTAATAAACTTTTTATTTTGGAGTAGTCTTAGTTTTCACAGAAAAATTACAAAGACAATGCAGAGAATGAGACCATTGTTCATCTGCTCCCCTGATGCCAACATCCTAAGTTACCATAGTGCATTTGTCAGAACCAAGAAGTTGATACTGCTGCCTCACCATCAGTGACATAGTAAATTTGATTCCAGTGTCACCAGCTGTTCTACAAATACCCTCTTTCTGTTCTGGAATCCCACCCAGAACTTACTTCTCATTCAGGCAACATGCCTCGCCAGTGGGTGACCGTTCCTCGGTCTTTCCTTCTATTTCACGATGCTGGCACTTTTGGAGAGCATCAGTGGGGTGTGTGGTAGACTATCCCTCACTCTGGCTTTGTTGGCTGTCTCCGAATGACTAGATTCCAGGCATGTCTTGGGGGAGAGTATCACAGAAGGTCCTCACCCTTCCCACATCCGTAGGCCTGAAGTCTCATGACTGTATCATTAACCTTGAGCATCTGGCTAAGGTGCGATCATCCAGGTTTCTCCTCCGTCATTATTGTCTTTCCCTTTGCACCCTCTGGTCTTCAAAACAAGCCACTAAGTTGCACCTCTGAGCCTGTTCACGTTTCCGGAGAGGGGAGTATTGGCCTACACTGGAATTTTTCATATGGAAGGTATGTCCCTCCTCCCCTTTTATTTATGGATCCAATCATTTATTTTTTATTCATGGCTAAGTATCTTATTCTTTACATTACACTTCAGTCCCACCACCATTTCCTTGTTGACTCATCGCTTTCCATGAGGGCCGCTGGCAGCTCTGGTTGTGCCTTGTCACGACCCACCCTGTGGGATTTTTTTCTAGTATTCCCGAAAGATGGCTCTTGATAAACAGAAGTCCTTGGTTCTAGTGCAGGCGGGTACAGTCATCTTTTCCTGCAGAGTCAGTGCCTCCAGCTCCCACCTTAACTTCAGGAAGCTTTTCTTGTTGGGCCTTTCACACAGGTCGTGACTGGGAAGCTTCCTCAGGAAGCTCCTGGGGGCGGGCGAGTTCTAGTTCTTTTTTAAAAGATTTTTATTTATTTATGCACACAAGAGGGGGGTATAGGCCAGAAATGTGGGGGTGGGGTGAGAGGATTCACCAGAGACAGAGTGGGGAGCAGAACAGGCAGATCCACTGAAATCCACTGCTGAGGGGAGCAGCAGGGAGGCAGGAGAGGTCTGCTGCGCCCTGTGGGTTCCCTCCCTGGCCAGGGATCGAACTCGCACTGCTGTGGCTGCGGCAGCTCCACAGTGCGGTGCTCGACCCCTCGCACCATCAGGGAGGCCCGCGAATTCTAGTTCTTTTTTTTTTAAGTTTTTTTTTGTTTGTTTGTTTGTTTTATGCACACAAGAGCTGGGGTACAGACCAGAGGCGTGGGAGGTGAGATGACTCACCAGAGACAGAGTGGGGAGCAGAACAGGCAGATGGACTGAAACACGCTGCTGAGGGGAGCAGCGGGCGAGGCAGAAGTGGTCTGAGGCGCCATGTGGGTCCCTCCCTGGCCGGGGATCGAACTCGCGCTGCTGTGTTGTGGTTGCTTCACAATGTGGCGCTCAACCCGCTGCGCCACCAGGGAGGCCTCGAATTCTAGCGCTTGACCAGGATGGTAAAATTGGATGAAAGTCTATTTAATAGCAAGAAATATAACACGAGCAACTAGAGTCAGGTGTCGGGTTAAAGAGGAAGAGGAAATGAGCTCAGGCCGTGAGACAGCACAGTGAGGACGCGGCCGGAGCTGACTCGCTCACGCTGTCTGTCTCACTTCCCTTCTGGAAGCCTTGCTCCACCGCTTTGTGTGATTCAGGGGTGCCTCTGACTTGCCCACAAAGAACAGTCACACGACTCACGGTGACCCAGATTGCGTCAGAGTGGGCACGAGGCTCCTGCAGCGCTTGATGCGTTTGATTACTTCTACCTGAGAGACACGGCTGCCCCAGCAGCATCTGCATTTGGAGCGCACCGGAGCCCAAGCCACCGCTTTCTTACAGCCTCACACAGACGCTGCCGAATAAGGAGAGTCACACGGGCTAGCGCGCCAGGAGGGGAGAGAGCTGCAAATGGCTTCGGTTGAGCCCCTGCACACCCCGCACGGAGCCCCACCTGGACCCGTGGCCCTGGGGTTTTATCACCAATTCCTTTTCTTTGCATCAGCTACTTTACATCCAGCCACTTTGGCGGGAGGCGTCGCGTTTGGAAGACAGAGAAAGCAGCACTTCAGCTAACACGTGGAAGAACTGAGGAGAGGAGAGTTACCTTGAAGTTACCACCTGTGGAACAATAATTCATGAGACACTCTGGGAAGAGGGAAGTGTAGGAAGGAGGGGAGGAGGATGAGGGAACGGAAGGGGCTACAGCAGGGGGACAGCAGCCGCCTGGACCCCTGTGGGCGGCGGGCAGCAGGTTGGATGCGCCTCAGCGGGTCGCCCACGCCACCCAGGTAGCCGCACGAGGCGATAAGGTGCATGCGGCCCAGAGCCTGCAACTGTCCCCTTCCTTGGTTAGAAGCCACCTTGATAAGATCAAAAGTCTTTGTTTTTGTGTAAGATGTATTTTTCTTTATTTATGCATGCAAGAACTAGGGTGCAGGTCAGAGGTGTGGGGGGGAAAGGATTCCCCAGAGACAGAGCGGGGAACAGAACAGGCAGACTGACTGAAACACACTGCTGAGGGGAGCAGCGGGGAGGCAGGAGAGGTCTGCAGCACCACGTGGGTCCCCAACCTGGGCAAGAATCGAACTCTTGCTGCAGGGGCTGCGGATGCTTCATAATGCTGAGACTGAACCCCTGCACCACCAGGGAGGCCCCTAAGATTAGAAGTCTTCGGATGCTGAAGTCTCAGTGGGTAGTGAAGGCAATCCGGACTCAGGTGAGAGATGATTCCAGGAAGAACGAGCCCTCGGTCTCGGCTGCTCGGCTCAGTGGCGGCAGGAGGCAGACCAGCCTCAGGGAGGACAGTGGTGTCTCACGCACACGGGGCTGCCGTCCTGCTGCTGCAGTCATTCTGCACCAGGCCCACCAAGCACGGCTGGGGCGACGTCTGCGGACGGGATCGGGGTGCACCTGCACGCTGAGCATCCCCAAGCACTCACGTGAGACATGGAAACCTCCCGCTGCCGGCACCCTACCTCAGCTCGCCCTGCACCCATCACCCAGCGCAGTCCCTGCCACATCTCTGCATGGCCAAACAGCCCCTGGCCAGGAATCACTACTGACCGCCCCTCAGGCCATCAGTTCCCCAGGCAAAGAGCACTGGAGTGAGAGTAGATTCCAGAGTTAAGCAGGAAGGGAAACAGAGCCCGGAAGTCACCCGTCCCCTCTGGCCGCAGCCACAGTTTCATCCCAGATTGTTTTTGGGCGCTGTGGAGAGAGGTAGCGTGGGCGAGTCTGGACCTTGGCTTGCTGGCCTGTGCACGTGGTCACGCTTCCTTGTTGGGCCAGCCCTTTGGAGTTGCTCTGGGCCCAGGCTCGCAACCCAGCACCTGATGTCCCCATCCTGGCAACGCTTTTATGAAAGCTCCGTTGTCTGCACTGGGTCCCTTTCCGGTGGAAATAGCAAGGAATGATTCCGTTGTCTGCACTTGGGTCTCCCTGACACACCTGGCACGCCCATTAGAAAGGGAGCAGGGGGGCCTCCCTGGTGGCGCAGTGGGTTGAGTGCTGCACCATGAAGCATCCGCGGCACAGCAGCGCGAGTTCGATCCCTGCTGCCGGCCAGGGAGGGCCCCCACATGGCGCAGCAGACCTCTCCTGCCTCCCCGCTGCTCCCCTCAGCAGCGGTGAGTTTCAGTGGATCCACCTGTTCTGCTCCCCACGCTGTGTCTGGTGAACCCTCTCACCGCCCTGGACTCTGGCCTGTACCCCAGCTCTTGTGTGCATAAATAAATAAATCTTAAAAAAAAAAGAAAGGGAGTAGGGGGAAGGCAGACCGGACACATGGTTGCCAGAGAAAGAGGAGGACTCAAACAGAAGGCCAGCACCACTGGGGAGAAAGGACAGGGGCGAAGACCCCTGCTTCGGAGACAGAGGTCCAGCCAGCCGAGCACAAGCGCCCTCTGTTCGCACCCCCGGAAGACGCTCCGGAGAAGAGCCAAGGCAAACCAGTGAGGGCCTGGCCGGGGTGGCTACAGACAGCGGTGTGAGGTTGCAGGGTGTTGGGAGGTTGCTGGGAAGCTGATATGACGTCAGTGGTGACGAACAGGAAGTTGTTGCAATGGTGGCGGGTGCCCCGGAGACCGGGCGACGGTGCATTCAGAGACTGAACAGCTGGAGCTGCCACGCCAGGCCGCCACGGGTCTCAGGCACCAGAACATCAAGGCGTGGTTTCGTCAACCTTCCTCAAATCCTTCCAGAACGGTGCATAACAGCACAGGCACCTGCCAGGCATGAGGCCACGTCCCGCAGCCGAGGGCTCTCCCTCCTCCATGAGGCAACTGCAAACGCGCCAGAGACAAAACTCTGTTCTAGAACGGGAGAGAGGGAGGGGCCGCCTCTGTTGTCAAAACAGACGGGCGAGAGGTGGGCTTCAAGGCAGAGCGGGGGTGTGGTGGTCACGATGCTCCTTCTACGTCAGAAAAGTTCCTTGGACATTTCTAGACTACTGAGAGTGTGGCAGACACCCCAAGCAAGGGCCCGAGCCCTGCACCCCCACAGCCACCTGGACTGGCGGCAGCCTTCTCTGCCCTGAGCTGCCAGTGAGCGCCTGGAGGCCGCAGAACAACAGCCCCAGACAGACAGAGATTTATAGCTCTTGGCGCCTGTTCTGACGTTTCCCTCTCTGCTATGTGAGGGCTTCAGACTTTCAAAAAGAAGCTCATTTATAAGGATTTGGTCGTCAGAACAGGGTGGACAAAACAGCCCTCCCTCCCCCTCCTCACTCCCTGGTCAGAGATGAAGGCTTCTCTCTGACAGATCTTTGGACAGGGGAGACTTCAGCTCTCTCTGGACCAAAATGGGCCCAGCCCGGGACAAGGTGCACCCAGAGATTAGTCCAAAGGAGACCTCCGGGGCATAGTGACACCTCCGGGGGTCCCTCAGCTGGGGGCGAGGGCTTGTCCCCGGGCCCAGACCAACCAGGCCCAGACTATGGCGCTTGCCTGATGCTGGAGTTGGGGAGAACTGAGCTTAAATCCTCTGCCTCCCTTCTTCTGGAGATCTTCCTATCCCCTATCTGGGAACCCCCCAATCCCTATTATACATTTATCAAATCTAAGACCTTGTTCTGAGTTGAATAGCGACCCACAAAAAGCCCCGTTTGCCCCATACCTGGGATTCTGGCTTTATTTGGAAATAGAGTCTTTGCAGATGGACTTGGGTCACCGTGAGGTCTGCTTGGATTCGACCCCCATGGCTGACCGGTGCCCTTGAAAGAAGAAAAGGGGCACGGACATGGTCACGGGCGCCTGGTGAGTAGGGGCCAGACCACATGTCCACACCTTCGTGTGTGTGTCCTCTCAGTTCTGAAGGGCAGACGCCCCTGCTGAAGGTTGGGGGGGACCCTCCCCAGCCCTGGGAGCTAAGGACACCCTGACTGACACCGTGACTGTCACGGCGCATGCTTGGGGCCACGTGGCCCTGGAGGGGACGTTTCCAGCATGAGAGTCGGGGGTTGATTAGAGTTTCATTAATACCACAGGTGCCCACTCACACTTTAAATCTCTTAATGATTCAATTAATGAAAAGGACAGAGATGAATATTAATGACCCATAGTTGCTTTACTGTTTAACACCCCCAAATCTCCACACAAGAAAGAACTAGAATAGCCAGACAGAAATCTCACGGACATCACCACAAAAACGGTGATGACGCAGCCGGCAGACCCAAGATCTTAATGTGTAAGGGGCCCGCACAGAGCAGGTGCAGTGTGGGGCGACCCAGGTCCCCCGACTCTCAAACTGACAGAGCTGAGTCCCTTCCAAACCCAAACCCAGCAGACAAAGTGGCGCTGAAAGAGGGTGCGAGCGGACTGGGGCAGAAATGGGGGCTCAGCCGGGGCGGGAGGACATGGAGGAAGAGGTGGCCGGTCAACAGCGGTGGGAGCAGCACCACGGAGCAGGAGTCCCAGGCGTAACCCTTGCAAGGGTAGAAGGGGGCTCTGGACTCATCTCTTCCCTGGACATGCTCCCGGCTGCCTTCTCCCAGCAAACTCTCCAGCTCTCTCTGAGCATGAGCCGCCGAGATTTTCCCTCCAGTTGTGTCCTAAGATGGTGAGGTTGGGGTCGGGGTAGGAGCATAGGAATCTGGCCAGAACACAAAGGACAGACGCTCACTCCATCCTTCCAAATGAGCTCAAATACACAAATGCTAGAAGCACTGAGTGAGGGTCACGGGTCAGAACAAGAAAAGCCCAGAAAGGCGGTGGCCGAGGAATAGGACGGCATGACCAGAGGGGCTATTTCATAGGAAATAAAGGTATTTTGGGGAAGAAGACTGCATGAGACTCACTGATATAAATAAACACGGGACAACGCCTTCTCCCCCTTTTATTTCACTGACAGCAAGCTTCAGTCTAAAGGTACGAATGAGGGCCTCCCTGGTGGCGCAGCGGGTTGAGCGCCGCACTGTGAAGCATCCACGGCACAGCAGCATGAGTTCGATCCCTGGCCCGGGAGGACACCCACAGGGCGCAGCAGACCTCTCCTGCCTCGCCTAATGCTCCCCTCCGCAGTGTGTTTCAGTAGATCAGCCTGCTCTGCTCCCCGCTCTATCTCTGGTGAGTCATCTCACCCCCCACACCTCTGACCTGTGCCCCAGTTCTTGTATGCATAAATAAATCTTTAAAAAAAAATAAAAGGCATGAATAAGAAGATGAGGAGACTTTGAGGCAGTCACAGGAGACAGGCAAGTAGACTACACGCTGGGAATCCGAGAAGAAAACCAAGGCTGCGAGAGAGCGTTCGCTCTCAAAGCTGAACTCCAGTAACTGTTCCCGAAACCTGAATGCAATGTGCCCGAGAGCCGCTGGGCACCCAGTGAGCGTGTGCCAGCAGCGCGACTGCCTTAGAAGGAAGAAATATCTCCAGACGCTGTTCAGTGGGCAGCGCGTCCCTGGGGCAGCAAGCTCAGCAGCCCGCACGCACCTTCAGCCGAGAGAAGACGGCGAGTGAAGTGTGGAAGAGCCTCAAGGAAAGAGCCAGCCCGGCCAGCCGCTAAGGATACAGACCACGGAGCTGCACAGACGCTCAAGCACCCAGGAGCCCCCCAGAGAAGCAGCTTCAAACAGCAAAAGGGGCTGGAAAGGCATCGATAAGAACAGGCCGTGCTGGGCCGAAAGCAAATGTCGGCGCCAGGGACACCGGAGGAACGGCAGTGGGGGTCCTGACGCTGTGGAGGCGACTCTCCGAGCAACACAGGGACAAGAGGGGGTGCTTGGAAGCACAGTCACTGCTGGTTGCCTCGGAGGAGGCCCGGTGGAGACGGGAAGCAAGAGATTATTGCTCCAGGTTATACGAGGGGGAGAGAGAGGAGACCACACGTTCAGGTCTGTATTGCTTGTATCAGGGAACAGGTGAGCGGGTGCTGGGCTAAGTGTGCGCTGCAGAACAGCAGTTCAGACCTTGCCAAGCACCACAAGAGAACAAACCAAACATCCCCACTGAGATCGATACAGAATCAGACACGCGACTAAGGTCAGGTGATCGTATCGATAAATACAACTGGGCTTCAACTCAACCATTAAAAGAAAAAATATTCAGACTGGCTAAAAGACAAAATCTAATTCTATGCTACCCATCCAGACGCTCCCGAACAAAGGACTTCAGAGAGATTAAAAGTGAAAAGATAAAAAATATTGTTTGAAATCATTAACGCAATAGTAGGCAAATGCAATAAAAAGAAAGCATGGGCGCCATCTTGTTCCCGGACAGACATGGAGACAGAGGGACACCGGGGTTCTCAAGGCTGCCGCTCGGGACGAGACCTGGCCGCGACGCTGTTTATGCATGCAGTGACTTCACACGACTGTCACGCAGGAGATGGCAGGAGAGACAGACAGAAGCACTTTTTAAGAAAACAAGAATATTTAACACACCCATCTTGAATCAAGATAGGTCAAACTCTCTTGGAAGGAAGGGGACAGGAAGGAAGGAAAAAGCTGAGTGTAGAAAGGTTAATGTGCAAAGTCATTCAGGTAGGCCTTAAAGCTACATTAAGTAACAAAAGTGTGTGCTGTGGTGGACACCAAGGTTCTCCGTCAGCAATGAATGAAGTCCCGACTTTAGCTGTAGGTCGTCCTCTGGGTTTGCCCCTGCAGAAGAAGTCTGTGTCCCCACAGTCTGCCCCCTCCCAGAAGGCGCACCCTCAGGAGGGTGAGCGGGGCAGGAACAGCCCTCCAGACACCCCAACTCAGCAGAGCCTGCAGCCTCCCAGCCTGCGCTCCCTCTTCAGCTGCCGGCCTCCGCTGAGTCTGCTCCCAGAGAATTCAGCTGTGCCAGGAGCACACAGATTAAAAACGCACCGAGATACAATGCCCCACCTACGGAATTGAGCACAAAGCCACCAGCGTGAGGACCCACCCGCCGCAAGGTCAGGGGAGCGCTCAGCTCCGCCCGGGGCGGCTTTAGTGATGTCTTAGGAAGTCAGACACGTTCACCTTCGACTCGGTAAATCTGGGACCGTATCCCAAAGTTATGCCAACAGACAGATGGCGAGATGTGTGCACAAGGCTATTTATTGTAACACGACTTTGCGATAACAAGCACTGAAAACAAACTACAGCCGATAGTAAACAGAGACAGTTGACTTCGCTTAACAACCTAGACACGTGCTGTGGCCCTCCTGTCACCAAGCAGACATCACGGGGTGTAATTCCCAAACCCCGCGGAAGGCTCTCTCCACACCTGGGTCGGACGGTGCAGGCCCTGGAACCATCCTCGTGTGTGCCGTCACAAATGACAGAAGCAGCTTTACTATACGCACGTACAGGCACGTGACAGAGTACTCCGCAGCTCTGAAAAACAGGAATAACTGTGGGCGTGCTCCCTACACAGGAGTGAAGAAAGCAAGGGAGAGAAAAATGTGCATGAAGTGTGTGCACTCACCTAAAAAAAGGAAGTAGAGAAACTGAGTGTGTGGATGGATGGATGGATGGATGGATGGATGGATGGATGGATGGATGGATAGATGGGTGGGTGGGTGGGTGGGTGGATGGATGGATGATATACAGAGATGATGGATGGATAGATAGATAGATAGATAGATAGATAGATAGATAGATAGATAGATAGATAGATAGGTAGGTAGGTAGGTAGGTAGGTAGGTAGATAGGTAGATAGAAAGACAGACAGACAGAGATAGATAGATAGATAGATAGATAGATAGATAGATAGATAGATAGATAGATAGATAGGTAGGTAGATAGGTAGGTAGATAGATAGATGACAAGTGGATGGATAGGTTTATTGATAGATAAGTGGATGGATGGATGGATGGATGGATGGATGGATGGATAGATGGTGCATGAATAAATTTATTGATAAGTGATAGACAGATATGTAGATAGATACATAGACGGATTTGACTACAGACATTTGCTCATATTAAAACAGTGGAAAGACAAACAAAAATATCTTCATGACCCTTGATGGGGAAGAAAAGAACAGAATGAAAGAGATGAAGATAGAAACTAAGCATCTCTGACTATACCTTGTGTTGTAAATTCAACTTCAGAATTAAACTTAGAAGGCAAGCCCTAAAACTGAAAAGGGGAATTACACAAATGAACTGTAATTATGTGAAATAACCACCAGTTGGTAATATAACCACCCAAGAAGGAATTATTCCAAGTAACTTAAACACAGTAATTCGACAATATGTCCCGGGGGATATACTGGAAGGACAAAAAGAACTTCAAAAATACTGCAAGCTGTTTCCTGTAATCATACTGTTAGCTGCGGTGGCTTGCATTGTTCTGCTGAGACTGTTGGGGGTGCTTGTCGTGGGATAAAGCCAGCGATAATTACACAGGCACCCTGAGGACTCACCTCCTGGAGGAAGGAGGGGGAAGATAAAGACGCAGGAGCGATGAGGTTAAGTGAAAACTCCTCAATCTGAACCTGAATCCTAAATTTGAGCATCGGCATGAACACACAGAGTGTCTCCTCTCTTGAAGGGGATAATTCCCAGCACAGCGTCCAAAAGACCCAGAGAGGGGTCTAGAACAGTCACGACAATCACCCCATCTGCAAACATCCTCACTAAAAGGAGACAGAACTTGGGGGCCTCCCTGGTGGCGCAGGGGATAAGTCTCAGCACTATGAAGCTATTGCCAGCCCCTGCAGCACGAGTTCGATCCCCGGCCAGGGAGGGGACCACAGGGCACAGCAGACCTCTCCTGTCTCCCCACTGCTCCCTTCAGCAGTGGATTTCAGTGGATCCACCTATTCTGCTCCCCGCTCTGTCTCTGGTGACTCCTCTCACTCCCCAAAACTCTGGCCTGCACCCCAGTTCTTCTACACAAAATAAATAAAATAAAAATCTTACAATAAAAGAATATTAAAAAAAAAAAAAAGGAGCCAAGACTCGCTGGAGAAAGGGCCAGTCCACGACCAGACCAGGGAACATACAGGGGATGGTGCCTCGGGCCTCTCGTCAGGGCCTCTCCAGGCAGCTCCAGCTTCTAGGCCGAGAAACTCAGGAGCCAGCCTGAGTCTGGCGGAAGGCCGGCGTGAGCCCTGGGAGGGGGACACAGGACTGGAGCGCCCATTGGCTTTCAAGACTTCTGCAACCGTCTGCAACCGAAGGAAACGCATCCTTTGCTTGGGGGCGGGCCAGGGAACAGCACTTTGAAAGCTTGAAAGGAAAGGGGGAGAAGCCAGCCCCGACGTGCCCTGGCTGCCTGAACACAGCCAGGTCGTAGGGCGTGGGCCAGGTCTCTCGCTACAAAGGCAAGGTGTCAGTGACGCGAGGGGAAGAGAAGGGGCTTGCCGGGGCCGGTCACAAGGGCCATCATCACCCCTGTACTTGGTGTGCCTGTCACCTGGGGGGTCCCGGGCCGCAGCCAGGAGCTGGAGCTGTCTTCCCAGGAAATGCCTTTAAAGAGCCCCCTACTCGTCCGCGTGGGTCAGGGGGGCGTCCACACCTGCAGCTGGCAGTTGGCCTGGGCCCTCCGCCCCTCCCGCCAGGGAGCCCCTCCCTGCAGCCCAAAGCACCTCCCGGAACACCCCCAGCCCACGGCGCTGCGTGTCCCGGCCTCGTTAGCCGTGCGCGGGCGGCAGGGAGGGAACCAGCCAGCACTGACGGCCCAGTGCCGTTCTCCCTGAAACTCACTGGCCGTTCCTCACCACTCAGACCGCCAGCGAGTCCTCCCAGGCCCGGGGGTCTCCCAGGTCCCTGTCCCTTGCACCCCGGGGCCCCTCTCTCCCAGGATGTCTGGGGAGACTCAGAAATGGCTTCAGACATTCCGCCGGCCCGGCCCGCCGAAGCAGGACCCTTCTCCAGGGACAGCGGCACGAACCAGCAGGCCCAGCGGTGCGTCTTAAAATAAGAAGAGGTCCCCTGCGAGCTGGACGCTCAGCTCCGTCAGCCGCCAGCTTTCTAAAATATCTCCTCTGCTCGGTGTGCGGGCAGAAAGCCTGCTTCTGCTCTCAGTGGGAAAACACGAAACACCGCAGTCAGTCGGGGTCAAACCAGGTCTCCCGGAGACTCGAGCCGCTGGCCGGGGGAGAGGCCGCAGCCCAGGAACTAGAACTGCATCTCATCCTCAGCACGGGGACACGTCAGGATGCATGACTCTGGCCTGGGGCTCTCCTGAGCCTGGTCTGGGTGCGGCCCCCTCCCTGGCCTCAGCCACAAATGCCAGCAGCCTCCTTCCTGCCCCCTCCTGTGGTGACACCCACGAAGGCACCCAGCTGTTGTCCAATACCCTGGAGGGTAACCCCCCAACGCTGGACACCACAGGCCAGGCAAGCCCCTTGGTGCTTCCCACCCGGGCCCTCCACGCTCACATGAGGCCCTCTGGCCTGGACAGGTGGCAGGGAGCCAGAAGTGGACGGGGGGTGGTGAGAGGGCCCGGGAGGCTGAGTGACGACCCGAGCACAGTGACTGAAACCAGCTCCACGGCCCCCACCTGTCCTCAGAGATGACGCGGGAGGACGTGTGGGGATGCTGAGGTCCCCGGGGAAGGACCCCGAGCACGGGCTCTCAGGCCAGAGTCTGACGCGCCGTCTTCAAGCCCCAGGAGCAGTCTGGACTGGACAAGGGTCTGTCCAGGGCGGGGAGGGTCACGCGTCGGGCTTCCGGGGCAGGCAGAGAGGCCAGAGAGCCAGGTTCTCGACGCGGCCCTGCCCCAGCTACCGTGTGAAATCAGAAGATGGAGCCAAGCGCCCCAGGGCCGTCCGTTCTGGCCTCCTGGCTCCCTGGTGCCCACTTCCAGCCCCGAAGGCTCGTCCACCCCCACTGCGAGCTCTCACAGTCCCCTTCTCCAGCCCGACGTGTCCAGCCCTGAGGCCCGCGCCAGGCTCAGGGACAGGGACAGAGACAAAAGTGGACCAGAAGGAAACTGGGGTGGGGCCTCCCTGGTAGCACACGGGGTTAGGGTGCAGCTTTATGGGGCTCTCCGCAGCCACTGCAGCATGAGTTCGATCCCCAGCCAGGGAAGGACCCACAGAGCGCAGCAGACCTCTCCTGCCTCCCCGCTGCTCCCTCAGCAGTGTGTTTCAGTAGATCCGCCTATTCTGCTCCCCACTCTGTCTCTGGTGAATCCTCTCACCCCCACACCTCTGGCCTGTACCCCAATTCTTTTGTGCATAAATAAATTTTAAAAAAGAAAAAGAAAATTGGGGTGCTGTTGGCCGTCCTAGGGGCCACGGGCCTGGAGGGCAGTGCAGCTGTGGGCTGGAGAGCTTCAGCCCAGCTCTGCCGCCTGCAGTCACGCCATGGAGACAAACTCACGCTTGTTTCCATTTTATTTTGTCAAAAGTGCAAATGCCACCTGCTCAGCGACAACCACCAGTAAAATGTGTCCCCAAAATAACCCAACTAGGGCAAGTCGGCTTCATCGTGTTTAACCCTCAATGTGAGTCTTAAGCTCTGTGATAAAATACAGGAGGAGCCAGCCCAGGCCTCGGGGTCACTCACAGCACGGCCCCCCATGGCCACATCAGGGGCCAGTGGTCATGCTGGACCCTTCTGCTCCGGTTGGTCCATTCTGCTCCAGCCTGACTATCTACGCCCCCCACAATTCACATCACCCCGCAAAGTGATGGCCTGGGGGTGATTTGGGAGGTGAATAGGCCACAAGAGTGGAGACTCGGGAATGGGATCAGTGCCCTGTAAAGGGTCCCCAGAGACCCCCGTTTCTTCCCCCACAGGAGGTGAGCTAACCAGGAAGTGGATCCTCAGCACCTCGACCTTGGATCCCCACTCCAGAGGTGAGGAAGAAGCTTGTGCCGTCCGAAGCCCCCGCTGTGGGTGTCACTCACTGGGCAGCTCCCGCTCCCCTCCCCGCCATGCGTGCATCTGCGTGCTGTAGCCAGACGCCACCAGGCTGTGCCGTCGGAGGCCGGGGCCAACAGGAGCCGCCAGGCTCAGGCACCAGCCTGTGGATTCCTTCCCTGCTGGCCAACTCTGTGCCCGACAGTTTTCAGAAAATGCCAGTGTCGTTGTGCCCGCCCGGTGTGGGCACAGGCCACAGGTGAGAGGGGCCCAGGTAAGCCGGGAGAGCACAAGCAGCTCCAGAGAGGAAGCTGCTTTTAAACCGAGTTCACCTGGCTTTGAGGACGCATCTGCAGAGGCAAAGAACATGAAGGGAAAGGTAAAGAGCTGGGACTATATCAAATTGAAAAGCTTCTATTCAGCAAAAGAGGTGATAACGAAAACGAAGATACACCCTACAGATTGGGAGAAAATATTTGCACTTCACATAACAGATAAGGGGCTGATTTCATAGATCTACAAGGAGATTTTGTAGATAATCAGATAAAGTTCTGATTTCAAAGATCAACAAAAACAAAGCAAACAGCCTCCAAAAATGGGCAGAAGAGCTAAACAGACACTTCTCCAAAGAGGAAATGCAAATAGCCCACAAGGATATGAGAAAATGTTCCACATCACTTATAATCAGGGAAACACAAATCAAAATCACAATGAGATACCACTTCACACTACTGAGAATGACCCATATTAGATAAACTGGCAACAACAAATGCTGGCAAGGATGTGGAAAAAAAGGAGCTCTCCTGCACTGCTGGTGGGAATGCAAACTGGTCCAACATCCATGAGAAACTGTGTGGAGGCCCCTCGGGTTACTAAAATTGGAGCTACTTTATGACCCAGCAAATCCACTCCTAGGAATCTACCCAAAGGATACAAAATCATCAATTCAAAAGGAAACCTGCACCCCTATGTTTATTCTAGCACTATTTATAGTAGCTAAGGTATGGAAACAAACTAGATGCCCAACAACAGAAAATGGATCAAGAAGATGTGATATACACCGTGGAATATTACTCAGTAATCAAAAAGATAAACTCATTCTATTTGCAGCAATGGCATGATAAATGGAGCTGGGAGGGGTTATGTTCAGTGAAATAAGTCAGAAGGAAAAAGAAAAATATCGGGTGTTTTCACGTACAGGAGAAATACAGGGAAACAAAACAAAGGGTCAGATAAAAGGGGCAAAAATGCAGGCAAAATTGTAGATCAGAGACATACAGCAGGGGAGGGGGAGGGAAGGGTCAAAACAGGGGAGGGATAGTTCACGGGTGATGTGGTAGGAGATTTATGGGGACTAAACCCAAGGGGAGAAATCAAAAATTGTACAAAAATTAATGATGTAAAAAATAAAAAATTAAAAAACCGAAGAGAGGAAGCAAATATAAAAAAAACCTAGTTCACCTGGGTCCCAAGTGTAACCCCACAGGCTGCTGGGGTGTGGGCAGCTCCCAGCTTTCTCAAGGGGACAGAGGAGCCTAAGGAGTGGAGCCCGACATCACAGAGGGGGAGCCCCATTACTGAGGAGTGAACACCCTGAAACTACAGGCTACACTGGGCCAGCACAGCTGGGAAGCAGCAAGGCCTGGCACACCTTGTACCCAGGGAGAAGCTGAGAGACCAGGAAAGAAGAGGTCCAGTGCCAGGCACCCCCACGCTGAAGCTGGCGCCCTGCCCCCTCCGTGCCCCCTCATCTGAATGCGGACTCATCTTGTCTCTACGTGGGGTTTCTGGGTGAGTGGCTGACTTCCTTATCGATGATGAGGAGAGGTGGGCCTGAGTCCAGGCGAGAAGTCGGGGTGCAGGTAACCACCGAGACAGCATCTCTGCCAGCGTTAATGGCCCCTGATTCCAGCCCGCAGTGCTCACAGCTCAGAGTCACCCCAGAATGCGGGGCAGGAAGCGGGCTGTGCAGACCGGGTCCCAGGGAGCAGGAGCACCTGCCCAGCTGGGAGGAAAGAGCTCCCTTGGCACCCACCACGCACGGGCGATGTCCCCAAGTGTCCCCTGTGCTCCCCGCAGGTCTACCACAACCAACAGGGGTGCTGTCCAGAGGAGCACCATCGCACCCCCACAGCTAGGGCCTGCAGCCGCCCAGAGGCCAGGGAGCCTGGACAGGCCGGACACGCCACTGTCTGCCGCAGCTCTGGGCCTCCGTCTCCACGGGCCATTGCGGGGATGCCCGCCCCCTAAGGGCCTCTCAGGGGCTCAAGGCCAATGTGCTTGTTAAAACTACCCCTCAAGGGGCCTCCCTGGAGGTGCAAGGGGTTAAATTTGCAGCACTATGAAGCTATGAGCAGCCCCTGCAGCACAAGTTCGATCCCCGGCCAGGGAGGGAACCAGAGGGCACAGCAGACCTCTCCTGCCTCCCTGCTGCTCCCCCGCACTCCCCCTCAGCAGTGTATCTCAGTCCATCTGTCTGTTCTGCTCCCCGCTCTGTCTCCAATGAATCTCTCAACCCCGCACCTCTGGCCTGTACCCCAGTTCTTGTGTGCACAAATAAATCTTTTAAAAAGAGGAAACACCACCTGGTGAGGAGGCGGCTGGTCAGGGCCGGCAGGGCTAACCACCAGGACGGCGTCCTGTCTGCTCTGCTCAGAAGAGGCGTCAGACAGACTCCACAGGATGGCCCAACTGGGGGGCGCAGAGCCGCCCCGAGCCGGGAGGCCTCGGGAGAGCCAGGGCCCAGCCCAGCGTCAGTAACTTCCAGCTGCCCCGGCGGTCCAGGAAGCTGCCTCACCGAGGCCGTGTGGCTTCTTGCGCGCTGTCCATTCCCGGGCCACAGACTGACCGCGCCAAGCTCGTCCACGCCTGCCCGTGTGGGGCCAAAGTTCTGGGTAACCAGGAGGCATCTGCCCTGTCAGCACCGCCCCGCCCCTCCTGGGCCCTCTGTGTGAGTTGGGTCTCAGCCCGCCAAATGCCTGTGGTCGCGCGTGGCCCCAGCTGGGCTGCCGCCTGCCGTGACCCCCTCGGGGAGAGCTAGCGGTGTGTGACAAGACCCCCAGGACCTGGGCTTCGCGCTCCCAGCTGAAGAGCGAGCGGCTGCCTTGAGAAGAATGCTCACACAGCTTCGAGAAGACTGCTCTGTCCCTCTGGAATCCCTGTCCCTCCTCAGACACCCTTCCTTCTGTATGTGCAGGTATTGCGAAGTTCTCAGAATATCACCTTGGACCGCCCTGGACTTCAAAAATGAGTGCGCATCTTTTTCCTTTTTAAAAAAAAAAACCCATCTTCATTTATCTAAGAGCTGGGGCACAGGCCAGAGGCGCTGGGAGTGAGTGGATTCCCCAGAGACAGAGCGGGGAGCACAACAGGCAGATCCACTGAAACACACTGCTGAGGGGAGCAGCGGGTGAGGCAGGAGAGGTCTGCTGCGCCCTGTGGGATAGTTCTCTGGCCGAGGATTGAACTCACAGCCCCATGTGTGGACATGCTGACGTAGACTTGAGACAGACTGACAGCCCTGGGCCCCTCCAGCGAAAGCCCCCTCCTGTGCCGTCACTGGGGGTCTCGCCCAAGCACCCTCAGGCCACAGGGCCTGACTCACCTGGAGAAGGTGTCTCCCACACACCTGAACTCTCACCTCGACTCACCCCCTGGACAGTGAGCAGAGCCCCCACCCCGCAGAGCCCGGGGAGCAAGAGGGGGAGAAAGGCGAGCGCAGACAAGTGCCCCCAACAGAAACAGCTGGTGGGGAGGCGCAGACCAAAGCCCCAGCACCCCTCCTCACTACAGGCCAGGGGAGGCGGTGGACAGGGGGCGCACACAGGTCTGAGCGGGGTCAGAGCAGCTGGAGAGGCCCTCCCAGGGGAGGGGAGGTCTGAGCAGGACTCAAGGGCGGAAGGGCCCACAGCTGGGAGGACAGAGTTTGCGCTGCAAGGGAAAGGCCTGGCAGTGCAGGGGAAGCTCGGGCTCGGGCCAGGACACACAGCTTGGAAGCGAGCGCTCGCCCCAGCTGGCCGGAGGACTTTGTCCTGCAGCAGAGAGGCGTCTGCCCCTCAGGACCCGCGTGCCCGGCCCATCTGCTCGTGCAGCGCGGGCAGTCAGGTGGCAGAAAGGGCCTGCACGGGCGCCTCCCCCGCCCTGCCCTGGGGAAACCAGCTGGGCCGGGGCCATCTCTGCACAGATGGCCTGGCTGGTGGCGTGGGCGCCGAAGGGCGCCGGGTTCAGCTCTGCTGGAAGAAGGGCAGGGGCTCCCCCAAGCTCAGGCAAGCTGCAGCCATCGCAGGACGCCAGCTGTGCCCAAGATGCCCAGCAGAAGGGATCCCGGCCCCAGAGGGCATCAGACAAGGTCTGCAGTTATAGCTCGGAGTAAGCCCCGTCCTGTGCCCTGAGCTGACCCTGAGAACCGACTACAGTGCAAACGGCGTGGGCCCTTGGGGGCCCCCCTGGGGTACCAGACCCCCCCCCACCTCAGCTTATCCCAAGGCGAGCCCAGACCCAAGTCCCTGCCTCAGCCCTCACACCCCCAGCCTGCTGCAGAGGAAACAGCCCCCAGCTTAGAGCTTCCTTCTGTCCCCAAAGTCAAGCATGCAGCTCCTTTCGACGGCAAGATTTTGTTGCTAATCACGACCAGGCCCCAGATAATGCACTCGGCAAACTGCTGTGTGACGCCTGGGAGCCGCGGCGCCTGGTGCTCGGGAAAGACACAGACACCCTGCAACACAGGGGCCAAGGCCCCGGATCAGGCAGTCCACGAGTGGGGAGCAGAGGGTGCTCCCAGCCAGAGGGAGGGGTGGTCCAACCATATCCCCAAAGAGTCACCCGAGAAACAGCAGGAATTCACCAAAGGTCCAAGAGTCTGCAGGGGAGAGAAGGTTCTAGCAACCCCGGACACTTGCCCCGAGGTCCAGGTCCGAGCCCCATCCGGCGGCCAGGACTATGCCCCGCATGGTTCCCTGGGGGTCACGGCTACTCCTCCCGGGGAGTCGGGAGCTGCGTCCTGTCACCCGCTGTGACCGCCGGGCAGCCACTGAGTCCTCCCGGGCCTCGTCCTCCTGCCCGTGGGATCAACCCATCTCTGCAGGTGTCAGGGTAAGTGACGCAGGCACCGGCGCCAGCCGCAGCGCCGGTGCAGTCGCCCCCACCCACCCTCAGCCCCAGCGGAGCGCCTGGCGGGACCTGCACGGGCAGCTCCACCGCAGTGCCGGCCTGGGCAGCGGACTCCTCCGTCCACACCGCGCAGACCGGCCCTGGGCCCTCGGCCACCGCCTCCGAGGACGAGCATTTAGATTCCCGTTCTGCCGGCCCGGGCCCTGTGCCAGCAGCACACGCTCTCAAACACGCACACACACGCACACACGCTCCTCCCCGGATTAGCGGACAGCCCCACGCCCCCACGGCCCAGGCAAGGCCCTCCCCTGAGCGGGAGCTGACTGTGAAGGTCAGCCCGACACCCCAAGAATAACCTGGTCACCCCTGCCTCCAGCCTGAGAGTAGGGCCAGGGTTTCTCTTCCCCTGTGCCCGAGCACCTCAGTGACTGTGCGCCCCAGGCCCGCACGCCCCTCACACCTCAGCCCCCGCCTTTGCATGGCCTCACCCGGTCTGCCTCCGGCCCCGGGCTGTGCTCCCAGCGTGTCTGCCCACCTCCCAAGTCCAAACACTGAATCGAGGGCACCCCGGCCCCAAGGCCCCAACCTGCACTCACCAGGGAGGCCTGCGTGTGAACGCACCAGCCGTGACGTGTGCTCACACTCACACGTAGACACCTGTGCGCTGCAGAGCATCTCCCATCGTGCAAAGCCATCCTCTTCCTGGGGTGCCTGTCCCCCCTCCACCTCTGCGCCCAGATCTCGGCCCCATGCCCATCCCCTGCCTGGGCTCAGGGACCTCCTGCCATGCCCTCTGGGGGTGCAGAGCCCCCCGGCAGAGTCTCCCGCTCTCCTGCCCCTGGACACGGGCCGCCCCAGCACTCACAGGCCCCAGGCCCAGCCCGGGAGAGCTGCTCTCGCCCTGCCGGGGAGCAGCGGAACAAGCCCACGCAGCTCAGGAGCTGAGGTCCAGCGTGGGCAGCAGAACTGGCCGGCCCAGTGGCTTCTCCTGCTGGCCGGCAGGCGCCACCAGGTCACCCCAGATGCTGGCAGGGGCGGGGGGTACACAGTCGCAGAGCAGCCCACACACACATGTGCACGCAGGCACGTCTGTCTTGACGGTTCCCCCGTAACGAGAAAGGGCCGGCCCGAAACTCCCACCTTCCTGAGGAAAAGCCCCTCAGCGCTTGCGGGGTCAAGGTGACTGAGGTGAGGCCCACCTGCAGCAGACACCTGGGCGGCTCTGCTCGGGGCTGGGAAACCCCGGACACCCAGAGTGGGCAGGCGCACGGCCTGAGGGCACAGGGTCAGCGCAGTCTGGGTCGGGACTCATGCCAAGCCTCACTGGGGCAGGACAGGGCCATCAGCCCAGCCCGGGCAGCAGCTAGGGTCAGGGGCAGCGGGTCAGGGGCAGTGGGTCAGGGGCAGCGGGTCAGGGGCAGTGGGTCAGGGGCAGCGGGCCAGGGTCAGGGACAGCGGGCCGGGGTCGGGGTCAACAGGCTGGGGTCAGGGGCAGCAGGCCGGGGTTGGGGGCAGCAGGCCGGGGTTGGGGGCAGCAGGCCGGGGCCGGGGGCAGCGGCCAGGGACGGGGGCAGCGGGCCGGGGCCGGGGGCAGCGGCCAGGGACGGGGTCGGGGACAGCGGCCGGGGTCGGGGGCAGCGGCCAGGACCGGAGACAGCGGGCAGGGGTCAGGGGCAGCGGCCAGGGTCAGGGGCTGCAGGCCGGCAGGTGGGCCCCGAAACAGCCTACACCCAGCGCACAACGGGACCCTGAGGGGCTGACCCAAGGCCCGAGGCTCCACAGGACCACCTCTATCACCAGAACCGTCCAGAGGTTCCTGGAAGCCGGGCCCTGCAGAGGGGGTCCAGGGCACCCCCACGCAGCGACAGGGCAGCCTCGGCACAGCAGACGCCCCAGATTCCTGCAGCACGCAAGGTGAGCAGTCCAGCACCAGAGCAGGCTCCTCAGGATAATTATTTATTATTCATAGTCATCAGCATCTTCATTAATTATTCATATGATCCTTAATTATTATCCTTAACAATAAGAGCAGTAAATAGCAGAAAAGTCCTTGAGGTGCCTAAGGCCCAGGGCCGGTGCCTCGGGCAGTTAGACCAGCTAATGCCCCCAGGGCAGCGGGGGCCACAGACCCCATCCACTGCCGGCCCTGCCCCTGCCCCTCCACGGGGCCCAGGGGACTGCAGAGGAGATGGTCGCAGGGCTGAGGGAGTGCTGTGCCCGCCGCCCCCCTGCTGCGCTGGGGCCTCCTGGGCAGGCTCCGAGGGGAGGGGCCCAGGCAGTGTGCTGAACTGGGTGAGCCACGTGTCCACGCTGGGAAGCCCCACTAACTGCCCGGGTCTGAGCCGTGTCTGTGCAGGGGCTGGGAGGTGAGGGCCCCCAGCTGGCCCGGCAGGGAGAGGCGTCGAGTGGGGCCGTCTTGGGGGAGCTCTGGGGCCCCCGGGGGGAGCTCCTCACACGCCATGAGCTGGGAAACCTGCAAAGAACACAGGGGTGAGCGGGCCGGAGCCCTCTGGGGAGGGGCGGGGAAGAGGTCAGCGCCCGGAGGACAGGGAGCCGGGAGGACAGGGCAGGACGTGCGCCACAGACGCTGCAATATCCTTGGGGGCCAGAGCCCAGCAGGTCCTCCGTCTGGCGTGGGGGTGGCGGGGGGAGGCTCGAGGCCAAGACAGGCCACCTCGGTCCCCAGGGAACGAAGACGGACCCAAACCCACCGGGACCGGGAACCTGAGCTGGACAGACACCGGGCAGGGAGGAGACGGGTCCTTTCCTCCACCCAGCGCCTCTGGCTGGGAGCAGAGGCGGCAGCCGCGGGCCTCCAGCGGCCGGGAGCGCCAGGGCAGGCGGGGGGGTTTGTGGGTGCTGCCAAGTCTGCAGTGAGATGCCTGCGGGGGAGGCTGAGAAGGGAGACTGGCACATTTGCTGACGTGGGCCCCGCTGTCTGCAAACAGGAGCAGGCAACATATGGGAGGGGGAGCAGACGCCAGGGAAGGGGGAGCGGATCCCAGGGCGCCTCGGGCAGCCGGCGGCATCCCCCGGGGGCCCAGACACGGTGTCCTGTCAGGGGGCCAGGAGCCCACGTGTCCACTTGGGAGAGGACAAGAGGCTGCCGCCCCCGCTCCTGCAGGAAGGGAGAGAGGCGGGCCCGGAAGTTCATCGTGGGGACTCGGCAGACACCCCAAGGCAGCCCAGCACGGTGACCGGCAGGAGAGTTGGGTGGGGGTGCCAGCCCCAGCAGTGACCAGGACCTGTCCCAAGGCACAGCAGCGTACAGCACCCACCCTGCGCGGGCCCGGCAGCCACACGACACGGCCTCAGAGTGGGTGACGCCTGGCGCACACGCCCCCAGCCGGTTGGCTCTCGTCCCCACCAGCTGCAGCGAGGAGCTTCCGCTGGGGTGCTCTCCTGCCCCCAGGAGGACAGCCTGGGAGGCAGGCAGCCCGGGGGCAGGCAGAAAGGGCAGCAAGCCCGGTGCCCTGCGCAGGTGGGCGCTTTGGCACTCACCTGAGAAAGCGAGTCCAGGGCGAGGGTAGGGATGGGGCTGACAGGCAGCAGCGGGGAGGTGGAGGCGGGCCCGGGCCCCGGGGTGGTCACAGCGCTGTAGGCGGGCGGGACCAGCGCCATCTGCCTCTGCAGCAGCTGCAGGACGGTCGCCATGTCCGCGCTCAGCCGCGTCTCTAGCCTGGGTCGGCGAGAAGGAGGGTGCCCTGGGTCTCGGGGGCTGAAGACACCAGTAACTGGGACTTGGGGCGCGCCCGAGGGATGGGCTGGCTGCTCAGCCCCCAGCCCACTCGCCACCCCACCCAGGCCCAGGCCCCAGAACAAGGAGAGGGGCCAGCTCCAGACCGCACAGAACCGCCACTGCCCCGCCTGGCATAGCCACCTGCCAGCCCTCCACACACAGCGGGGTGCTCCGCGGCAGCAGCCCCTCACCTGTTGAGCTGCCTCTGCAGGGCGTCCAGCCTGCTCTCCACGTCACCCCGGGGCCGCCGGCCGGGACTGGCAAGAGGGATATTGAGGAGGCTGGGGGTGGGGGCGGGGCAGCGAGGCAGCTCCTGGTACTGGCGGCCCCGACTGTCCCCCCAGAAGCTGAAGATGTTGGACACTCCCGAGAAGGCGCCTGGAGCCAGAGAGCTAGGTTGAGGCAGGGACAGAGGCCACATCCCACCCGCCAAGCGGCCCTCGCCCTACCTGACAGCGGGTTGCAGGTGTCGCTGCTCTTATCGCAGTCCTCCAGCGGGGGCTCCCCGCCCGGCCGCTGCCCCGAGGGCCTGGGGCTGGAGAAGGGCACCAGGCGGAGGGGGCTGGAGCTGCGGCCTGGACCCTCGTCCTCACTGCTCTCTGGGCTGGAGGGGCCGCTGGACGGGCTCTCCCCCCACGGCCCCGCTGGCCGGCCCAGGCTACTGGGCCCAGCCCCGGCCCGGCCCAGCCCCAAGGCCGACACCTCCCCCGGCTGTTCGGGGTCTGTGGGAAACGGAGATGGGCTCAGAGGGAGAGGAGCACAGACGGGGCAGAGCCCGGCTGTGGCCCCACCAGGTCCCATCTGCTCTCCGGGCCCACGCCCAAGCGCCAGCCACCGCCAGGCCAGACTCGGGCCCCTGGTCCTGACCAGGCCACTGCCCACCCTCCTTTGTCCGGTCTCCTCTCCCCTAATCAGTTCAAGGTCGCGCCCACCCAGAAACCAGCCCCATTAGACCCAAGGAGCTCAGGCGTGCCCCTGCCCCTCCGCCCCTCCCCCTGCCCGCCCGGCCTCCCAGGGCCCCTGGGGCCTCACCCTTGTCCGTGCGCCTGCGGAAGGACAGCTTGCGCTTGCGCTGCCGGTTGAAGCCGCCCTCCAGCTCCGTGCTGCCGGGAGAGCCGGGGATCATGTTGGTCTGGAACCAAGAGCCGGGTCAGGGCCCTCGCCCCACCGCCCCGCCCCGGCCCGGCCAGGCCCTCCCTATCCGCTCAGAGTCGAGAAAGTGGGGCGGGCCCTGCGCAGGGAGATGTGCAGATGTGCCCAGATGTGACCAGCTGTGACCAGCTGTGCAGGTGCAGATGTGACCAGATGATGGAAGCCGCCCTAGGAGGTGGTGACGGTGGGGGCTGTGCGGGGTGGCCCACTCACGTCTCGCAGGTTGAAGGTGATCTCCAGGCTGGACCAGAAGTGGTCAGAGAACTCGGGGTACATGTCCAGCACCTCCAGCAGGTCGTCCCGGTGGATCTTGTGCAGGTCGCAGTACGTGAGGGCCCGCACATCTCCGTTGGACTTGCCGGGCCGGGCGTACAGGTTCAGAGGTTCCCCGAAGATGTCGTTCTTCCCTGGAGGCAGTGAGAAGGGGCGCTCAGCCCCTGGGGCCCACAGAGGCAGCGTGGTACCCTAGCCGGCCCCCCGCGCATCAGGACACCCACCCACTGGCCCCACAACCCTTGGCCCTGGCTTCCTTGGGCTCCGGCTCTATTTGTACCCCCGGGCCATGCCCCCAAATCCCTCGATCACTATAGCCTCATAACCAGCACTCTCCAGTCCACTCATCAAACAGCGGTGGACTCAGACCAACGCCGTGTTCGCAGAGGAAGCAGGACGGCGCTGCTCAGCCCGGCGGAGGACAGAAACCCCAAAGTACCACACATTCCACAGTAAGATACGGAGACGTTTGTGGAGTGAATAATAAAAATCCCAAATGACCCACTACATCTGCCCTGAGGAGTGTAGCGCCAAGGGAGGCAAGTGTAAGCAGAGGGCAGACCTGTGCAGTCGGGAGAAAGGAAAGGATGGGGGAGAGACGGGGTCTCCCTTGCGGGGGGACTGCGGGGCCAGGCGTGGCCGTAAGGACTGAGGACACTTCCTCCACCACGACCCACCCTGCAGCATCGGAACTGGATCATGCTCTAGGGGAGCGAGGGTGTCACCACCCCTGGGGAGGCCCCAAGGGGAGGCAGAACCTGGGAACCCCCAGAGCCCAGCACCTCGAGTGAGGCTCCTCCCCACTCTCTCCTTGCAGGACTGAGCTCCCGGGAACTAAAACTGCCCAGGGTCCCCACAGGGCAGCCAGAGAGCACAGCACCAACAGCATCTCAGGCCCAGCACCCCACCCCCTCCGTACCCAGAATGGCCACCACCACATCCCCCCGCAGGATCTCAATGGAGCCCCGGGAGATGAAGTAGAGGGCGGTGAGCAGGTCTCCGGCGTGCACCAGCGTGTCCCCCGGCGGTGCGTGTGTGGTCTTGAACTTCATGGCCAGGGCCCGCAGACAGCCCTTGGTGGCGCCCCGGAAGGGCTTGCAGTGCTGCAGCAGCGAGCGGTTCAGGTGCAGGCAGATGTCGGCCTGTAGACACTCGGGGAAGCCCTTCAGCACCTGCGGGGGAGGCGCATGCAGGGGTGCAGTCAGGGGAGGGCCTGGCGCCCATTCCCGCCAGCCCTGCAGCTGCGCCCCCTTGGGGCTCTGGGTTTTCTAGTCTGTAAGGCGTAGAGACCCATCCCTCCCGGGTCTGGCAGGCTCACCTCGCCTCACTTGCCCAAAAGCGCCTTCCCAACACCAGGGGGCTCCCCGGAGCGCATGCCCCTTCGCAAGAGGGCGGCAACGTGGCACTGAAACGCGGACCAGCCCGAGGACTCGCCCCAAGCGGCTCCCGGAGGCGGCCCAGCACCACCCGGCAGGCCCTCACCGCGTTCATGTCGATGCCGTTGGTGTAGGACCAGGCGTGCTGGAAGTACTCCTCCAGGCGCTGGCGCAGCGGGTTGGGGATCTGGTGGAAGCGGATGAACTCGCGCACCCGCAGCATCTGCGTGTGGTAGCGGGCTGTGCCCGAGTACAAGCGCTGGATGATGGCCGACACGTTGCCGAAGATGCTGGCGTACATGAGGGCTGGGCAGGGGAAGGGGCCGTCAGTGCCGCCCCGCTCCGGGCCAGGGACGCGCCGTCAAGGCTCCGAGGAGACACCAGACACCACCTCCGGGCGCGCTCCATCTGTGCCCGACCCCCAGCTCCCGCACCTCTCCCCGCCCGCTCCTCCGGCCCCTCCCAGGCCCGCGACCTCGGCCCGTGATCCCCAGGGTGCACTCACAGCCAATGAGCATGACGCAGATGGAGAAGATCTTCTCCGAGTTGGTGTTGGGGGAGACGTTTCCGAAGCCCACGCTGGTGAGGCTGCTGAAGGTGAAGTAGAGGGCCGTGACGTACTTGTCCTTGATGGAGGGGCCGCCCAGGCCGCTGCTGTTGTAGGGCTTGCCGATCTGGTCGCCCAGGTTGTACAGCCAGCCGATGCGCGAGTCCATGTGCGGCTGCTCCATGTTGCCGATGGCGTACCAGATGCAGGCCAGCCAGTGCGCGATGAGCGCGAAGGTGCACATGAGCAGGAAGAGCACCGCCGCGCCGTACTCCGAGTAGCGGTCCAGCTTCCGCGCCACGCGCACCAGCCGCAGCAGCCGCGCCGTCTTCAGCAGCCCGATCAGCTGGGGGCGGGGGTTGGGGGGCTCGGTAAGCAGGGCAGAGGTGGCAGGGCAGCCCTGGGGGAGGGCACGGCAGCAGGGCCCCAAGGCCTTCCTCCCCAGGGGGCGCCCTGTGGATGATGGGGTCCCCTTGTAGATGATGGGGTCCTCTAGTGCAGAGCCAGCGGAATCCTCTCTGCGTGGCCACTTTGTGCCAGGAGTCACTGTCTGCGTGGTGACAACGACACCCGGGGCGGCGGAAAGAGGTGCATACACCCCACGGTGCCTGGCCACAGCGCCCCCTAGCTTCCAGGGCACTTGTGTGGGAATTAGCAGGCTGCCGCCTCTTGGAAAGGCAAATTAGAAAAAGATGCCCCTGGACCCTGGCGGTTGGGGCACCTCCTGTGCAGAGCAGAGCCCTTAGGTGACCAGGACCCCCAGCCCTGCCCCCACCTGCTCCAGGCCCTCCCCCACCCCACACCGCCCTGCCCCCACCTCCTCTGAGCCAGAGCCAAAGATGAGCAGGTCGAAGGGGATGGCGGCCACCATGTCGATGAGGAACCAGCCCTTGAAGTAGTGGACGGCGATGCGGCCGGGGTGGCTGACCACCTCCTCGTTGGCGTTGACGTAGGTGGTGCGAAAGTTGATGAGGATGTCCACGATGAACATGATGTCCACGATCAGGTCCACCACGGCCAGAGGCTGGCAGGTGTAGCCGCAGTCGGGCGCCGGGGGCCCCTCCTCCGACTCCTTCAGCAGGAAGGCGGCCGAATAGGGCGTGAAGACGGCCGTGTAGATGACCAGCAGCAGGATGAGCCAGTCCCACACGGCCTTGAAGGGGCTGTAGTGCAGGATGGTCCAGCGGTGGATGCGCGGCGCCTGCAGCTTGTACTCGGGCAGCACGTCGGCGCCCAGGGACAGCACCTGCAAGGGGGCAGCGTCCACTGGGGTGGGCAGGGCGGCAGGCAGGGGCCTCCGGGGCGGGCAGCTACCACCCGCCGGGCGCCCGAGAGGAGACGCAGCAGAGAGGGGGGAAGCTGGCAAGTCTCCACCCAAATGCCCATGCCCTCAGCCACGGCAACCCTGCCCCAGGCCCCGAGGTGCCCAGCCTGCAGGGGGAGCTTCTGCAGGCGCCAGAGGGATGCCCAGAGGCCCTGCTCCCAGCAGCAGCACAGGCCTGTGGGTGAAATTCCCATATGGCAGCTGCCCCCACACCCCACGCACATGTCGTCCATGCAGGCGACTGTCACGTGCATGCTACATGAGTGTGCCATGTGTGCAGGGCTGTGTGGGAGATGCACAGACACACAAAACACACACACACACTCCGTGGTCTCAGTCCAGAAAGGCTGTGGCCTGAGCCCGGCCTGGGGTCTGTGCTGATGGCGCAGCACCTGCCAGTCCCACTGCTGGTGGCCGGGGCCTGCGGGCCAAAGACCCTTCCTGCCACCAGACACCCTTTACTCAGGCCTCCCCCGGAAAGAGATACCGAGACACCCCAAGCCTGTTCCTGGGGCCCCGGATGGTCCTCAGCCCCATGCACGCGCACACTCACGCTAACTCACTCTCCTGCAAAGGCCAGACAGCCTCACCCAGCAGAGACGTGCCCGTGGAGGCACAGGCCACGCACCCAGGCCGACGTGCCGCAGGTCACACCCGCCCGGCACAGGCTCCCGCGGGCAGCTGTCACCCAGACCGGGGGGCAGAGCCACAGGCTCCCCCGAGCCAGCTTTCCACCATCTAAGCAGCTCTTGTCTGTCCCCCTGTGACCCTCCCCTCCCCCAGAAACTTCCCTCACAGGCATTCGAGGCTGCCCAGGGCCAGCGCAAGCTCTCCAGGTCTGGCCCTGCCACCCCTGGGCCCCCCTGGTGAGGGCCAGGGCCGCCCCCTGCCCTCAGCAGCATGGAGTGCCTGGGCCCCCACCCTCAGGCTGCAGGGTTGGGAGGTATGGTGGGTAGAGCCCACAAAACCCCTGCATGCTCAAGCTGGGGATCCCTTGGACTGTTGGGGAACAGCGCCCTAGAGGAAACCACTGGAAGTTAAGACAGGCCATACAGTGAGAGGGTCCACCATGCTGGGGTGAACGTGGGACCCCCATAGTGGGTGGGGGAACCATGGGGAAGGGCCAAGAGTGGGCTCCTCGGCCCTGCCGTCAGCCCAGGCTGCCCGCTCCACAGGCTGATGGGGCAAGTGGGGGCCAAAAAATGGAACTGGCCGGGACCCCCAAGACAAGAAAACAGAAGTACACACCTGAGCGGCCCCCGCAGCCTATGGTGTCCAGACGCGGCCCTGCCCCGAGCTGCCCATGACGGGACAGCACCAGCCAACAACACACACGCCCGGGATGGACGCAGGCCAGGTCGGCTCTGCCGCCACAGCTGTCCCCGGCCCTGCCCGGTCCTGAAGCTCAGCAGTCTCACCTGAACCCCCGACACCTGCCCCAGCCAGGAGGCACGTGAGCCAGGTGGAGCCCTTAGGTGCTGGGTGCGGGTGAAGGAGCGAGATTCTCAGACATCCCCTGAGCCACCTGTAGCTCCCCCTCCCCGAGCCTACCGCAGGCTCTGACCGAGCCCCTGAGAGCACAGAGCTGGCTCAGGGGGTCCTCACAGGACCATGGGCTGGGGAGCCCTGGCCCAGGCACCAGCACCCGGAAAGGTGCACCCAGGCTGTCCTCACCACCCACCCAGGGGCCTCTGGCCCCATCTGCCCCGGACCGCAGCCCGAGCTCCCTTGCCAGCCCGAGCACGTCCGTGCCAGGCCTGCTGCTGCCGGCCAGTCCTCTGCACCCCTGCCCGCTGGGTACAGGGAGGCTCTGGCAGGAGGGGCTGCCCGCCCGGCCCAGTGGTCCGGAGCAGGGCATGCTGGAGCTGCGTGGGCCACCAGACTGCAGCCTCCTGGCCCCCAGACCATCCAGGTTCCCAGAAGCTCCCGGGCTGGCGCCAGAGCCCTCTGGGCAGCACCCCACCAGCAGGGCAGGTCTGTGTCCCAGACCCAGGGGGGGCTGCGGTCACCTACCTCCTGGGCCACCAGGCTGGAGATGCGCACGGCCCGCCTCACCCGGCCTTTCTGGGCCCTGGGCTGCAGAGCCCCTGTCCCGCTCGCCTTCCCCGCTGGGGCCGCCATGGAGGCCTTGGTGCCCCCCAGCCTGCCCGCCCTGGGGCCCGTGGGCCCCGCCAGCGCCTCACCCGCGCCCCAGCAGCAGTCCCAGCCCAGGCTGCGCCCCAGAGGCTGGCGGCCTGGCTCCCCGGGCAGCCTCTGGCATGCAGCCAGGGTGGCTGGGGCTGGGCCCCGGGCTGGGGTCACCCTGGCCGTGAGCGTGGACCACAGCCCACTGGACTCGGGCTGCCCATGGCCCTCTGGTGCGGGCCCAGCTGCCAGGGTGCCGAGCTCTGGCTACCGCCAGCCCGGCAGCGCCGCGGTCGGAACCTCGGCTCCTCCGGCCGGCCCCTCCTCCTCCCAGGCCCCCACCCCCACCCCGCCCGCCCGTGCCCGGCCAGGGCCCCCTCCCCCGCAGCGCTCCGGGCTCGCTGCAGCCGCTCCGCGGCCCGCGCCCCTCCCCCGCCCGGCAGCCCGGCCTGTCACCGCAGATTAATGGTCTCCCGACACCCCGCCCGCCGGTCCGGTGCCCAGCAGCCAGTGAGACAGACACCCAGAGATGGAGAGCCCGCCGCTGCAGGCTGGGGACACGCGCGCCACACACGCACACAGAGGGCACCGGGCAGGGCAGGGCAGGGTAGGGCAGGGCTCCAGGTGGGCTCGGACTGGCAGGGCGGCAGGGGGAGGGGAGAGTGGGAATGTTCTGGAGTCAAGGCCAAGGGCTGGAGACCTGGCAGGGACCCAGGACCAGAGGCAGCAGGAGCAGGGGCGGAGCCAGGCGGCCTGCGGGGGCAGCTCCCTGGGGAGCTAAGGGGCCTGCTGCGGAGGGCCAGGAGGGGCACCCAGTTGCGGGTGGCCCCCCATTTTGGGGGTTCTCACTCTGCAGGAATCCCGCTCCTACCTCCCCACCCCCAAGTGCAGGATGGAAGGAGCAGGCTGGATGGGCAGTGTGGCAGCACGAGGGTGGGCCGTGTCCTAGGGCCCCCACACGGGGGCTTGACCTCACCCTACCTGTGTACCCACCCACTTTCTCCAGGGCCTCTCAGACTGCTCACCCCAAGGCTGGAACAGCCCCCCCATCTTGCCTACCCCCCCTAAAGAGGCCCTCACTGACTGGGCCCCTCCCCCCACCTTGGCCACAGTCCGCACCCACGCGGCCTCCAGGCTGCCCTGAGGTAAGGGGAGGTGAGGGGCCGGGGAGCCGGGCCCTACCTGGGTGACCTTCTCAGTGACATTGTGGGTCCTTTCCTTTATCTTGGGTGCTATGATCTCCCGGTCGCTGGTGGGCGAAGCCAGGAAGGGGTCACCCTTGAGGTCCACAAAGTTGAGCGTGATTTGGGGGATCTTGCTAATGGTGCGGTAGCGCACGAGGTCCGAGTCCGACGTGGAGTTAAGCAGGCCACTGCGCAGGGGGTGCATGGCCCCTGCGGTGGAGGGAGAGCGGGGTCAGGGCAGCAGGCAGGGGTGTGAGGCTCCCGGTGGAGGGGGCAGGGTGGGGGCGGCAGGCAGGGAGTGCAGGGCCCCTGGACAGAGGGGAATGCAGACTCCGGGTAGCAGGCAAGGGGTGCAGGGCCCCTGAGGTAGAAGGAAAAGCGGGGTCAGTCAGTGCCACAGCTGGGGTGGAGACTGGACCCTGCAAAGCCAGGTGAGGGGCGCAGTGCATGGGGGAGACCGGTTCAGAGACACCAGGCAGCCCCTCCCTGCGCCCCCAAGACGTGCCATGCGCCGCCATGCCACAGTGAGGTGACAGAGGAGGAGGGAGGCCCTATCCCCGGGCTGTGGGAGCTGGCCAGGGGGCCAGGAGGCCACAGGAACTCAGATGCCCCGCTGCCCTGCAGACCCCCAAGGCCCTCCCTGTGCCCCGGGGCCAGCTCCATGGGCCAGCCCAGGCGCTGCGCGTGGAAGAACGAAACGGGATGAATGAACATTTAATGGCCACTTAATGGGATTAAATAAGCGCTTAATGGGGTTTCCATCTCCCAGGCACACCGGACAGGATGCAGAGAGAGGAGCCTGGGGTCCTGGGAAGGGACGGGCCTGGCGCTGGGAGGCGCGGCAGCTCCTGCGGGGTCGCCGCCCTCACCGGTGCTGGCGTGGCGCGGGGGCGGGGGCAGCGCCCCTGCGCGCATGGCCTCGATGTCGTCGGCCGAGGACGCCCGGCGCACGCTGGCGCAGCTCTCCCGGGAGCGCGTTCGGGCCAGGCTGCAGCTGGAGCCGGAGGCGTCGGGGTTGAGGCTGTGCGCCCGGGACGACGGGTGCGGGGGCGCGCCGGGCGCGCAGGAGGAGGGGGAGCCGGCGCCCACCAGCGCGCGCCGCTCCTCCGCCGGCCCGAGCCCCGCCACGTGGTTGTCCAGGGCCGTCACCTCGTCCAGGGCGAGCGACTCGCTGCTGTGCGCCGCGGGCGTCAGGTCCACGTCCACCACCACGGCCCCCGCGCCGCCCGCGCCGCCCGCGCCGCCGGGCCGCACCGACGACTCCCGGGCCGTGAGCGCCAGCAGCGCCGGCAGCTTCAGGCGGAAAGTCTTGGCCCGGCCTGCAGGGGAGAGGGGACACGTGGCTACGTGAGGGGCAGAAGGAAAGTGGGAGCCCTGGCAGCTGGCACCCTGAGCCCCAACGTCTCTGCGGCTCTGATATAAACTACCATTCCCTGGGCCAGCACCCAGGACATGCTGGACAGTCTCCATCCCGGGTTCCCACCCTGCGCTGGGGTTCCTGGCCCCCATTTTGAACATGAAGAAACCGGGCCTCGGTGAGGCGCCCCTCCCCCACTGCACCTTGCTGGGGGCCTCTGCAGAGAGGCCCAGGGCTACTGTGGGGTCACCGTGGGGCTTGCAGAACCCCGACTCCGAAAATAAATTCAAATGAAACCCCAAAAAAGGCTCAGTGGGGGAGGTCCGAACCTTCTGTCAGGCGGCTGAGGTGAGGCCCCCTGCACCCTGCTGCAGTGAGCAGGCCGCCAGTCTCCTCTCATCCATCAGCCAGGCCCCCACGGGTGGGCGACCCACCCAGGAACAGGGCCAGGGTGCGCAGACAAAGGGATGGAGTTCGTGGGGGCACAGCCTTCCAAGGGAGCGGGACTGGGGTGATTCCCCCACCCCCGGGAGGGTACCATGGCACGAACCCCAGGAGGTGCCATCCTGTTCCCCTGTCTCCACCTGTGTTTCCCCATCTGGAGCCGTTCAGGCCACCTCCTCGATGTTCTCACCCCACCTCAGAAGGACCCCCCCAGTCCTTCCTGCCAGTGGCCCTGGCAGCCCCTTGGGGAGACCCAAGACCCCAGGGAAAGAAGACCACGTGGTCCCAAGCCACCTGCCACACTTACCAGGGGCGAGCCAGCTGGAGGGGGGGCCACGGTGATTGGTGTCCCGGGCCGGGGACCCCCCCAGGTCGCTCTCCATCACCACCTCGAAGTTGAGGATGAACATGATGACGGCACCGTCCTCATTCTTCACGGGCACCACGTCCACCAGGCACAGGAAGCAGCTCCCTGCGGGTGGGGGAGACACCGCTGGCACCAGGGCCCCTCAGTGCGCAGAGCAGAGAGCGGCAAGGACGACCCCCCCAAAATCTACAGTGCCCTCCAAACCTGCTCCCCCACAGCCTGCACACTGCCCGCACATCCCCACCACCCACCTGCCAGCTCCTCCCTCGGGCGCTCAGCGGGCAGGTGAGGGGCTCTCTCGCCCGGCAGTCCCTTCCTCTGTCCCCCGCCCCAGATGTCCCCGGCACCCGCACCACTGCCTTTCCAGCTCATGTCCCCTCGCCTCCCCATAGCGCCGGGCCAGGGAGAGCCTCGGGAGACCAGTCACCCACGCCGGCAGGGGACCCGGGATGCCGATCCCCTTCTGCCTGGTCACTTATGCGCGTCCCTTCAACCGGGCCTCTGCTGGGCCTCATGTTCTGCAACTACAACGTGGGCACAGTGTTTTCTCACGCACCGCAGAGTGGTAACCACCACCTGCCAGTGGATGGGTGAGCGGGGCTGGCGAGCCCTCCTCCCAGGCTCCCTGCCCGAGCTTCATCCTTCGGTCGCTGGGCTGACTAAGCCCGACAGCGTGCAGTACGATGGTCCAAGAGGCCACACTCACCGGCCCTTCCTGCAGGCTCCCGACTGTATCAGTCACTGTCGCTAATTTCTCACCGTGCCTCACTGTGAACTAAGCCGTGTCACAGGTCTGTATGGACAGGAACACAGGGCCCAGGGGGTCCAGCGGCATTGGCCATTTCAGACCTCCACCGGGGGTCTCGGAACACGCCCCCGCAGTAAGGGGGGCCACTGTCTTCTGTGCCCCATCTTTGAGCTCTCCAGTCGGCCCGAAGGCGCTGTCGTGCACAGCACGCTCAGAAGCCGGGAGCAAGCGTTTCGAAAGCCTGGCCACACCGGCGTGGCCCCACACCCAAGCGTGCGATGCTGTATTCACAGAAGTACTGGTCTGTGATGCGTCAGAAATCAGGAGGCTCACACCTCACCAAAGCGTCAGAAAATGCTGCTTCTAGATCTTTTCTCCGTCTCTCCTTGTGTCTCTGTCTTGATTTTTCCCCACCAATGTCGCTCTCTGACCACCTGAGCCCCTCTACCAGGTGAGGTCAGCTCACCGTGCCAAATGGGCCAGGCCCACCTCTGCTCCTTGTCCAGGGCCCGGCCCTGACCCCTCCTCTGTGCTGATTTCTCCGAGAGACCTGGCATGCGCTCAGGCTGCCCCCAGGCCCAGCTCTGAACCTCCGCCTGCAGGAAGTCCTCCTTGATATATTAGCACTCTGTCCCTCCTCCTTCTGGATCCTCTGAGGCCAGACCAGGCAGGCTCCTGACTGTCCACCTTCCTTCCTTCCAAAGACTTCTCTCCCTGTCCCGCCTCTTGCCCTCAGCTCATCTGCCCTTCTCTGAACTGCAGGCCCTAGTGGAGGAGGACTGAGGATGGAGGACGCATGGCGAAGTGTGGTGAGCCATTTGGCCCCGTCCCTATCCCAGTTCCCATCCTTCTTCTTTCTGTGACCCATCGTCCCCTTGGGCCGGCCTCCCCCTCCTCTGTGCCTCCCTCCTGCCCCTCCGGCCGCAGCCCAGCAGCAGGGTGAGGGTGTTGATTAGTCCAGGGGGAGGGCATTAATCTGGAGGTGCTGGCTGCGGGGGACTGGGGCCGGGGCCAAGCCCTGGGGCAGCCTTCAGTATCCGCCTGCATAGTCAGTGGCGATGAGGGCCTGATTCCAGGGGAGACTGGCCAGGCTGGGACACATGCGGGGGACAGGCTGAGAAAGGGAAGCAGGTCGGCGAGTCTAACAGTTATGCCATTAATCACGTGGGAGCAGCCAAGGGCACTGGTGGTACTGGGTGCGGGGACTGGGCCAAGAGGGGCTGCTCAGGAATTCCGCACCCACCTCACCATACCCCCGAGCCCCGGGGATCGGTCCGCAGGACCCGGGCTGGAGGGCTCTGCCTGGGCCTCCCACAGGGGCCCCGCTGCTCCTGACCTCCGGCCTCTGACCTGGCCCAGCTGAAGCACAGCCCCACAGCCCCGCTGGGCTGGGAGCTGCAGGGGGCCGGGCCCAGCTGGAGACCGTCTGGCACCCAGACAGCCTGCCTGGAGTTTATGCCCTAATATGGTGGTGGCCAGCGGCGGCCTGGGCAGGACAGGCCCTCAGCTACTAAGCAGAGGCCACACACAGGACACCTGAGCCCTGCGACCTCCCGCGCACACCAGGACCCGCAATCAGGGCCCTGAGCACCTCGAAGCCCATCTCCCAGGTTCCCAGGGTCTGGAAGCCAGAGGAGCCCCACCTTTCGGGATGCCGTGGGGTTCTGCCCTGAGGCCTGGGCAGTCTCAGCTTGAGAGCTCGGCTCCCTGTCCCCAGCAGCTCAGGCTCCTCAGTAAGAGAACTGCATTCTGCCACCCGGGACCTAGCACCCCAAAGTGCTGCACCCCACGCTGCACTGCAGAAGTCCTCGCTGCAGGCACAGCTGCTTCTGCCCCAGTGTGCACGTGCGCACACACTCACAGCCCCCTGGCCCTCTCCCCTGGTCGACATTCAAGGAATTTTTCCTTTCAAATAACCCTGTCAAAGCCTGGTTATTCTAAAAATGTGAACTGGAGCCCTGCCTGAGGCTGCGGGGGGGCGGGTGGTGGGGTGGCTCGGCTGCTCTTTTCAAGGGGACTAGAAGGAAAGTGGTGGCCCCGGAGTCAGCGGAGCCTCCGCCTGCACACCCTGCCGACTGGGGGGGGTCCTTCCTGAGCCCCGGCCTCAGCCCCTCGGCTCTGCAGCAGGACCAGCCAGTAACCCTTCTCATCACTAGGGGAATTACAGGGCCCGAGTCCCTGAGGGAGACTGAAGCTACGTGGGGCTGGGGCGCGTGGGAGCGGGACCCACCAGTGCGGCGCTGGGCAGGCACTGGGGCTGAAGCCCCACAACCTCACAGCAGCTGCACAGCAGACATCCAGAGCCTCGCACCCCTCCCCGCAGAGCCCCTGGCAGGGAGAACCATGCCTCGCCCTATATTTGTCCCGGCTCCTGCCTGCTCCTGTCCAGTCCACGGTCCCCTCTCCCTGCCCAGGGCGGCTCCCCAGAGCAGAGGCAGGCCCCCCACCCCACTTCCTGGGATTCCCGGCGGACTTCCCGAGCTGCGAGGTGCAGTTCCGCCAAGAGCCGCTTGGCGGCAGTCGCGGCCCACTCCAAGAAGGCCCGGGAGCTGCGGGAGGAGGGGCCCAATGGAGGGAGTAGGCAGGGACCCCCTCACCCCCCAAGGAAAACCTATGCGGTTCCTGACAAAGGGGTGGGCCACGGGCCGTGGAGTCACGGGGCCTTCGCTCCTGGCATCAGAGTGACCTTGGGCAAGTCCCCCTCCTCCCCAGCCCCCCTCCCTGCTCCTCCGTCAGGGGCAGCCCCCACACTGCAGCCTGAGGTGAGTGACGTGATGGATGTGAAGAGGATCTGGGCCTGGGAAGTCCTGACAAACGGGAAGAGGCCGAGGGGCGGAGAGGCCCAGGCCAGCAGGCTCACAGGGCCACGGCTGAAAACTACCGCCGCACCCTACTCATCCTCAGCCGTGGAGACGGCTGCTCTGGTGAGTTGCGGGATGCCCAGCCTAGCCCGCGTCCGGGGCCAAGCCCCCACACACACCCTCCAGGCACAGCGAGGGCCCCGTGTCCGCAGGACACAGCGACCTCATCGGTGCCGGCCCTCAGCCAGCAGTCCCCCGGGCGCCATCCTGCCTCAGCCCAAAGCCGGTGTCCCAGCTCCGGGCACTCTTGGCCTCCGCTGGGCCCCGCTTATCTCTCAGATTGCAGTGCGGGGTGTGACGTGGAGGCCCACGGTGACCTTGAGTGTCCTTGGGTGCAGCCCCAGGCCCAAGTTTCTGCTGCTCTGTTGTGAACTAGATGTGCTCAGAGCTCCCCCATAACTCATCCCTGGAGCATTGGGGCAACAGGAACAGGGCAGCCTGGAGCCAGCCTCCCCTCGCCAGGGAGTCACAGGACCCCAGTGAAAACCCACGGGAGACTGAGGAGGAGAGAACAACCCAGAGAGGGTCCATCCCAAGCTCCGCGGGCTGGGTCTTGCTGTGTGGCTGTGGGCAGGCGGCCCGCCTCTCTGAGCTCCAGCCTCGCTGTGGGCCCTCAGGGACAAGTGATTCCTGCCTGGGCACCAGACGATAGGACAGATGGCCTGGTGGAAGCAACCGGAGCTGTGCCAGGGAGGGTGCCAGGCCCCTGCGGGGAAGGTGACCTCGGGACGGCAGCCACCCTGCCAGCCGCCTCCCGGCCCCCCTCCCAGCAGGAGCGGGCCCAAAGTCACACCGAGGGCAGGAGGCTGGGGCCGGGCAGCCCTGTCCGCCCCCAGGCAGAGGCTGTCTCCGGAGCAGCCCGGGGCTGTGCAGTGTCAGGTTATATTTAGCCTGGTGGCGAAGACAGGAAGATGCAGCAGGAGCCGCTCCTGGCCGGGGGCCACTGTGTCGCTAACACGGCTCTCGTGGGCAGCCGGGGCCTGGGGAAGGCTGGGACGCTGCCGGCCGGCGGAGACCGGAACCTGAGAGGCCAGCGGGGAGCGTGTGTGTGTGAGTGCGCAGGCACGCGTGTGCCAGGGCAGGAAGGCCTGCGCCCCGAACCGGGAGCTGGGGATGCATGTGTGCCAGGGCACACTCACTGCAGGTGGGGGGCAGGAGCCGGGACCAGACCCCACTCGCGAAGAGGCACCCCCAGACAGGTGCCCCCCTCCGCCCTGCAGTCTGCCACCGCCCCCAGGCATATATAAGGCCATACAGGGGGCCCTGGGAGCCTCTAGAATCAACTAGATCTCCCCGACCTGAACCTGCCACGGGTGTCTGTCTGCCCATCTCCCCCCACCCCCGGCAGCCTCCGTCCCAGTGACAGCCCCAAGAGAAGAGCCCTTTCTGGAAACTGGCTGGGCCCACGCCTGCCGCGGTGCCCTGGTGCACGGCAGAGCTCAGGGACGCAGCTCCCTGGTCTGTAGAGAGTCACACCCCACCCTGCTCCCAGCTGTCCCGGAAGGTGAAGCCAGGCCATGTCTGCAGGGGCTGCTGCTCTCAGAGCGTCATCCCCCAGTTCCGCACCCCTGGGAGACCGCCACACTGGCCTCCCGCTCCCCTCCTGGAGCCTGTCCCCCAAGCCCCCCCACATCTGACGCTGCAGCCTGGCCCCCAACTGGGAGCCCCATCCCACAGGCTGAGTCCCAAAGAGGTCAGCTGTAGCACCCCCTGTTGCCCACCCCAGCTTCACTGGGACCTCTGTCCCCCACTCCCTCCACCTACCCCCATCTTCCAGGCCCAAAGGGCCCCCTCTAAAAGACTGCTGTCAGGGGAGGTTTCCCTTGAGAACTCTTCTAGGCTGGCTTCGGGGTGCGCTTCCTCCCTCTCCCCAGAGCCAGGGCCCAGAGGCCAGGATCGGCCTCGTGGGAGATGCTGGCAAGCAGGTGTCCAAGGACGGACGGTGGCCTGGTGCGGACACAGCCTTCTCCCCTTTCAGACTGGGGCGCCGACTGTCCTCCCCTCCCCCAGCAGAATTTGCCTTTCAAATCCACCGAGTCTGTCCAGCAGTCAGCGGTGGCATAGGCGCTAGCTTCTTTCACTGCAGCGACTCAGCCCTTCAAGGTTAGCCTGGACCCCTGAGGCCGAAGACCCCTGGGAGCCAGACGGGGGGCCGGGCAGGAGCCGAGCAGCTATAGCTGCGGCATTTCTGAGTCTCAGCCCCTCCCAGAGCTCCGCAAGCTTCTAGAAGCCTGCTCCCACCTGCATCCATTCTCCTCTCACCGGCATGCCCCAGGGGCCCGGGGAGCCTTGAGAAAGCTGCAGTCCACCTCCTGCCTGCCACTCCTCAGCCATTAAGTGGAGAACTGCAATCCCTACAGGACCCCCAGCTCACAGGAGGCTGCTCCGCAAGCAGACGCTCGGTGTGAATGCCTCCTGGAAAGTCGGATGGAACATTCGCGCACCACAGCATGTGACAGTGGCCCGGACATAACAGCAGAGCCGCCTTCTCAAGGATGACAAGACCCTCTCCCTAGAGGACCACTGAGATGACAGATGAACAATTAGAACTGGGCCTCCCTGGTGGCCTGGGGTTAAGTCTCAGCGCCACCACCAGGAAGGCCTGAGTTCGATCCCCAGCCAGGGAGGGACCCACAGGGCGCAGCAGCCCTCTCCTGCCTCGCCTGCTGCTCCCCTCAGCAGTGTGTTTCTGTCCATCTGCCTGTTCTGCTCCCCACTCTGTCTCTGGTGAACCCCGCACCTCTGGCTTGCACCCCAGTTCTTCTATGCAAAAAAATACATAGAATCTTTTTAAAAAAAATAAAACTAATAAGAAAGCCTAATTAAGCTGCCAGATCTAAGGTCAACCAGCAAAATAGGCAGCGTGTATAGAAGAGGGGTCCCTGAGGCCTTTTTCATGATAGCAACAAAACTCTATAACGTGCCTGCTAACTGAAGAAAGCACAGGGCCACGGAGGGCGGAGGGGCCACAAGTTTGAGCCACTGAAGGACACAGAGGTGAAGTGGAGGGGCAGCCAGGGGCTTTGATGACGAATGTCACAAAGATGGCTGCGCTCCCCAAGCGAATCTATAAAACACAACCTAACACCCGCCAAGATCCTGGTGGGGTTTTTCTTTTCGGGAACTTTATTAATAAGAGGACACAAACGGCACGCCCCTCTTTGGGACGGATCGAGATGGGAGAGGTGCCCTTGCAGATGCGAAGACACTAAATGCCACAGCTGCTCTTGATGCGGTTTTAATGCAACAACCAGCAACTACTGGAAAGAGAACAGCGCGCCCCGGCACACCCCTGAGCCCACGGGGAGTGAGCCAGCGATAAAGGTGACCCCGCCAGTCAGTGGAAAGGAACGGGCTGTTTACTACACCTGTTGGGAAAATTGGCTCCCCACGCGGAAAAAAATACAACCTGATCCTCCCTGACACCAGGCAGAGGCCGGGACAAGCAGGGAGAAGGAAACAATTAAGCTAATAGACGAAAATGGAGACCTTCGCGACGAGAGCCTGGGAAGACGTTCTTAGGGAACAAGACTTCAAAAGCACAAACAAAGCAGGAGAAAAATCAATGAACTTGTCTGTAGCAAAGTGAAGGAGACTTGTGGGGTGGCTTTAAAAGACAACCAGACGGAAGAAGACGCCTGCAGTCTCCCGGCTCAGCACAAATGGACGAGCACCAGACAGGTGCCGGATCTTTACCTGTGTCGTCGACCACGCAGGCAGCACCAGCGGGGCCAGGCACTCAGAGACAGCAGCTCCACGAGGCGAACGAGCCAAGTACCTGAGCGGGCAGTTCCTGGAGATGAACCCCAGAAGCCACTGAGCCTCAGCGAGGCTTAGACTCACGGATCGAATAAACGCCTGGCAAAGCGAGGGAGGTGGAAGGGCCGCAGTGTGGGGAACAGGCGCCTCAGCCCTGCCCGGGGCTGTGGGGACAGCTGACAGCTGGCCAGATGACCACACTTACTCGTCGCTTAGCCGCTGACCCAGCAGTCCCAGGCCTGGGGGTGCGTCCCAAGGCCACCTGCACTCGGGGAGCCACGGGGCCTGGCTGAGGGCGGCCGTGGCAGAGGATGGAGAGCGTCAGGTGCTGCCTCCTGAGAGCAGAGTAGGGGGTGGGGGTGCCACATGGGCTGCAGCCGGATGGGCCCGGAGGCACACCCCGCGGACTGGAGCGCGAACACCAGGCCACGGGCCTGGCACCATCATTTACATAAACGAATCCTCCGTGCACCCAGGCAAAATACACATTTGCAAGAACATATGTAAGCGGCACACTCACAGGAAGCGCGTTTGAACGGCTGCCTGAAGGGGGAGGCCCTGGGGAGTGACACAAAGAGAAAACGGGGTGGGGGGGGAAGCAAATGAAAGTGAAATGGGGGGGCAGCACCAACAGCATGGTGTCCACAGTGGGGGGGCCAGAGCTGGGGCAGGAGCCTGCAAGGGAGCGGAGCGGGAGAGACAGGCGGGGCCCTGCACAGGCCCAGGGCCAGGCGGCCAGGCCAGCGGCTGGGAAGGCTGGGGCCCTGGGCAGCTCCCCGCTGCAGGACCAGCCTCCGTCCGGGAGAGGCCAGCCTGGTGAGCTGGGCCCGACGACGCTTCCTGGACATCTGTCCCTTTATTTGCAGAAGCTCTCAGCGCACCTGGAGGACAGGAGAGGCAGCCCCACTTGGCAACTGGGAGCTGCAGCTCTCAGAATTCAAGTCCCAGTTTCTGGGGCCCCTCCATGCCCCCCAGGTCCCCTGGGGCAGGGCCAGCCAGTGCGGCGTGCTGGGCAGGGGCTGGGGTGGGAGAGGACAGTCCAGGCCCCCTCCGCTGGGCCTTTCTCAGCGCATCTTGTTCCTTTCGGAAGTGGAGAAGCGCCTGCTGCGGGGGGTGCCACCACCTGCCATAAAGCACAGCGCAGCCAGCAAACTGGAAACGCAGGCACAACATTAAGTGTGAGTCCTGCTGTGGCTGCCTCTGCCCCCTCTGCTCTGCTCCCCCAGAGCCTCTCTGCAGGGAGGCTGAGAGCCCCAGATGCGCATCCTGCACCCCGCGTAGCCAGCCACTGTGCCTGGCCTGCCTGCCTCTGGCCCTGACTGTCCAGTCTCACTGTCCCCCAGCGCCCATGGTCAGCTCCTCTAAGGCTCTTCGCAGGAGACGAGGCCCAGAGATGGACACGATCTCCCCGCGGCCACGCAACAAGTGGTCTCTGCATGAGAAATCACCGCCCGCCACTACGCAGCGTGCCGCCCCGTTCGTTCGCCCATTCACACGCTCGTGCCGCGTGACGCGCTCCCACTCGGAGACACACAGCGGAGCGAACAGTCTGCCCTCCTGGAGCTGACAGTCTGGTGCCAGCTCCCAGAACTGGCGCTTCTAGTCCCGTAGATGCTCCACCGAAACGGGAGCCGTCCAGGCCGGCAGCAGGGCCCAGCCGAGACCCCTGGGCCCCTAGGGGCCCCTGAGGGCAGCAGGGGACCTCAGGAGCAGCCTGAGAGCCTGTCACAGCCACCCCCTGTCCTGGTGTCCCCGGGCCCCTCCTCTGCCGGTCCTGACCCTCCCCCCTGCACGTCAGGGTGGGTGGTTTCTAGTAACCTCCCTGGCCCCAAAGGGCTGTCTGTCCGCGGCGCTGTGCACGAGAGGTGGCACGGGCGCGGGTGTGTTTGCAGAGAAGAGGGAGAGTCTGCCCAGGTGCACAGTCCCCAGGGGCACCTCGCCCGGCTGCTGAGCATGGAAGGGCTTTCCTGGCACCTCCCGGCAGCAACCACCCCCGGGGAGCAGCCCAGCTCGCACCCACACCCTGCCCCAGCCTTCACGCCACCACCTCCTTCCCGCCCCAGGACCCAAGGCCACCTCCAAGCTCAGCTCCCATCCCCGGAGCTCTGCGCAAATATTTACATAGCTCCTCTCGGGGCTGCGGCAGACACAACACGCAGGAGCCGCCCTCCCGACATTCTCCAGACCCCAGAGTCCTGCAGAGACGTGCCGGCACCCCTGTCGCACCCGCCTGTCTCACCTGGGCCCACGCAGGGCAGGGCACCCTGCTCCGGCTCCTGCTCGGGAACGACCCTGCTGGGGCCTCAGCAGAGGCGCTGGGTGGAGAGAGGCAGCCGGCTGCAGGGGTCCCGGAGGGCCCAGCAGGCCCAGGGCCCGGCACGCTGCGGCAGGTGCGCCCACCTGCCTGTCTGCGCACCGCCCCGCCGCAAAGGATGGGGACACCTCTGGGGGCTGGGTCCCCATGGGTGCTAG
Source organism: Galemys pyrenaicus (assembly GCA_019455555.1). Classification (NCBI taxonomy): domain Eukaryota; kingdom Metazoa; phylum Chordata; class Mammalia; order Eulipotyphla; family Talpidae; genus Galemys; species Galemys pyrenaicus. Next base: position 2,810,012 of record JAGFMF010012182.1, on the reverse strand, counting down.
GGAGCAGGCTGCCCTGCTGGTCCCCCCACCCAGCCTCAGCTCAGCTGTTGCAGAGGGGGCCTCTGACCCTGTTACCATGGCAACCGGCCTGCAGCTGGAGTGGAGAAGCCGACAGACTCTTCTCTAGAGACACCCCCGTCCCCACCCACACACAGGCTTCCTGGGGACACGGGACATGGAGACCAGGCCAGCACAGCTGGGGGTGTGGGGGGCCAGACAGAGACCTGGAGCTGGAACCCAAGGGCTGAAGAGCACCTGGGCAGCGGGAGAGGCATGGAGGAGGGCGCAGGGGTGCTGTGAGAGCAGGATGGAGAGACGGATGCAGGGGGTAGGAGATGAAGGCCAAGGGGCTGGGGGCAGGGAGGGCACAGGAGGGGGGCACGCACCGTGCACAGGCAGACAGGCTGAACAGCGGCAGGAAACTAGGGGCAGAGAAGGGCCAAGAGCCGGGGAACTAAGGCTCAGAGGGCAGGGGGCCACCGCGACGGCCTGCTGTAGGGTGGAGCCAGCGAGAAGGAGCTGCGCTGGGGAGCCAGGGCCCAGCCCTGTGGGCAGGTGAGAACACAGGTGTGCCGGTGGCACCACTGCCCAGGCAGCGCAGGGCTCTGCAGGGACACCACTGCTGCCCCCCTCCCCCTGCTGCTTCACCCCAGTGCCAGCCACATCCCAGGTCTGATATCCAGGGGCACAGAGGCAGGCCAGCAAGCCCCTGGTACTTCACGTTTCTCTCCCTCAGCCCACACGCTCCCCCACCCTGGACCAGCCTCCCCACCTCCCAGCAGTCCCAGCAACTAAATAATGGGGCTGTCTGGCTGCAGGCCCTGATACTGCACAGAGCTGGGCTGGAGGCACCGACACAGCACAGCTGTCCTCACTGGCGTCTGCCAGCAAAAGGCCCGGCCTCCTTCCCAGCCACCCACTGCCATGGGGCTGCCGCCCCAGGGACCCCTTCTCCAGGCGCTGGCAAAGAGCACTTTGAAAGCACGGTCTCCAAGCAAAAGACCCTGGGAGAAGCCAGGACAGAAGCGAGGTGGCACCGGCCTAGTTCTTCTTTGCCCAGGCACACAGAGCCCAGGTCAGGCTACCAGGGCCCACACGAGGCCTCGCAAGACAGAGAGGGGAGCTGGAGGAAATCTGACTGCAGCCTGATACAGAGGGCCAGGACAAGGGGGCCCCCCTGGCCCGAGGGTCAAGGGCAGCATATTGGCCAACAGGAGACACCTGGTCCCCATGGAAGCTACAAGACCAGAGGAAGGGGCAGGCAGAGATGCTGGCAGGGGTTTCTGGATCACAGCCCATTTGTAGTAGAACCTAGAAGAGGCACAGAGCTGGAACTGGGACAGGGGCCTGGGTTCTAGTCCCAGTCCCTCCAGTGATTCTCGGTAACTGGACCTCTGCTTCTCAGTGTCTCCATCTGAAACTTGAGTGGGCTGGATTAAGTGATCCCCAAGGTCACCAAGATTCCATGGTTCCCTAACCTCTGCAGAAGGGGCCTCGTGGCCGTTCTCTGCCAAAGGAGCCAGCCAAGGCAGGAGTGAGGCCCGCTCCCCTTGGGGGACTCACAGGTTGGCAGACGCTCTCGGGCCCGCCGCCAAGCAGCGGAGCAGGCACATTACCCCAGAAGCGGGAACAGGCTCGGGCAATAACCAGCCTGCCCACCCGACGTGATTCCCGTGTTAGGCCTGCACTCGGGACTCAGGTATCTCCCTGCTTTTCATTACACCGATGGTCTGCAGCTGTCAAAGTCACCTCCCACCAGGCAGTGCGGGTCTACCTGTCGCTCTGGGGTGTCGCTTCTAACCTACAACAGCAGAGTGGAGAGCACCGCACTCTTCCCAGACAGATTTGGGTCCCGGTCCCAGCTCTGCCCCTCCCTGGCTTTGTGACTTCAGGGAAGTTTCCCACTTTTTCTGAACTTCAGTTTCCCTGTGCATAAAATGGAGATAAAAATAGTCTACCTCCCAGGGTTGTTGTGAAGATTCCATGAGCACATGCGGGTGAAGCATTTAGCCCTGTCCCCTTGTAGAAGCCACCCCCAACACAGCTCATGCCCCAGAGGAGAAAGCTGGTCTGCTCTGGTTAAGGGTCTGGGGACATCAGGGATAAAATGAGGCCGTGCTGGCCGTGCTTTCAGAGTTTGCGTCTGGGGGTCCCAGCCAGGACCCCCATTTGCTGTGCGCAAACCCACCAGGCTGCCCAGGAATGTCTTGCTCAGGCAGCCTAGGCCAATCCCAAGTGCTCAGACGTTCAGGCAGCCCCAGCGTCTGCAGCAGGAAAGCTCTCTGCAGGCGGGAACCTCATCCGTGTTCACTGCTCTTTCATCTCCAGACCCTACCGCGCTCCCGGTCACAGCCAGCGCTCCTCCCGGGATGCAGCCGCAAGCAGCAGGGCTTGGGCACCTGTGGGCAGGCCGGTGGCACTTTCTGGAGCCGCCTTTCCAGCCTCTGTTACCTGCCGCGCACCCCAAGTCATGCCGCACAGCCCACGCTCCGCCTCAGCGGAGCCCACCCCACCAGGACCCGCGGCGGGTGGGAGCGGCCGCGCCCAGGGCTCTGTTTATCCGCTCTCCGGAAGCGCAGAGCAGCTGGACCGGGAGGCGGTGGCTGAGCGGAGACACCTGGCGCGGGAGGGGTGCTGGGCGGGGCGCTCAGGCGCCGAGACAAAGGGAACGAGGCTGCGCGGAGAGGCGCACACCTCCACCGAGGGGCGTGGAGGGGCCGGAGAGAGCGGGCAGAAGAGAGGCAGAGCGTGAGCCGAGGTCTTGGGGGAACGGGCGCGGGCTGCCTAGGGCGGCAGAAGCCGGTGGCCGGAACTCAGCGCCCAGCCGTCCGCCCGACCCCGTGCTCCCTGAGCTCACGCCCGCACCTGCCCACCTGGCCACGAAGCCCATGTGCCCAGAGAGGAAGGAGCCAGAGGCGCCAGGACACAGCCCTGCCAAGCACCCCCCGGGCGCCACAGGAACCAGCCACCAGAGTGAGCCAGGCCAAGAGTGCAGTCCCGAACCCGCCGGGCCCCCACCCCGCCCGCGGCCACCGCCCAGCTGGGGCCACGCCCCCACGGAGCCACCGCCGGCCCCGCCCCAGGCCCCGCCCCGCGCACCGCCCCGCCCCGCCCGCGCCTACCATCCTTCCGGTAGAAGGCGATCTCCACTTTGCGCTCCTCCGCGCCCAGCAGGGCCTGCGCGATCTGCGCGGCGGCGCGGCGCTGCGTGCGCGGCCCGTGCAGGAAGTCGCAGGTGCAGGGCCGCTGCATCACCTCGGCCCGCGAGTACCCGCACAGCTCGCAGAAGCCGTCGTTGCAGTAGATGACCGCGCAGTTCTCCACCCGCGCGTTGGCGATAATGAACTTGCGGCCTGGGGGGGAGGAGCGGGCACGTGAGCAAGGACCCTGTGCCGGGGGCTCCCAGCCCTGCCCCCCGCACGCTCGGCGTAGACAGCCGCCCCGGGGACTCCCCGCCCCAGGGAGCACAGCGCACTCGGGGTCCCTACCAGGGCTAACGCAGCTGTGCCCTGACACAGGTGCCTGGGCCAACTGGGCCCGGCGGCGCGCCCCCTCCCCCGCCGACCGCGGGCTGGCTGCCTGGCTTCCCCCGGGCAGGCTGCCAGCCGCCGCCGCCCCCTCTGCGCCCGGGGCCGAGGCCAGCCTGGGCGGGTGTCAGCAACGCGTGTCAGCAGCCGCGGCGGAGGGATAAACACTGGGCCTGGAGAGGGAGCCTAGGAAGGGCCAGAGATGGCGGCCAGCCTTCCCTTTGCACGCGCTCCGCTCCTCGGGCTTCTCTCTTGGCCCCTACCCCTCTCTAGACTGGGGGTGCCCCCGGCACTCTTTAGCCCGGGGATCCCTAGGAAACTCCTCCCCCAAGTATCTGCGGACCCTAGCAGGTCAGTACTTCCCGGAATTTCCCCCCCTATACCCCCCCACCAGCGCTGTCAGGGGCTTTGGGGAGCGGGCAGCTAAAGAGCAGGCGGGGAGGGGCCCAGAGCACCCAATGCTTTATCTCCTGTGATGCTCTGGCAGCCCCAGAGGTGGGCATCAGTGCCCTTTCATAGATGAAGAGACAGGCTCCAAGGAAGTTCAGGGCCTGCCCACTCTTGGAGCCTCTCCCACAGAGCCTCTTTTGAACTTAGACCTATCTGGCAGAAGTTGAAGGAATAAGCTCAGGGTGACAGGCAGAAGCCAAGGTCATAGGGCCCCAGGAGAGGGACCTGCAGCTCCAAGCTCTGCAAACACCTGACACCCAGCGCTGGCCAGAGACCTGCCCACTGATCAGGGGACAGGCAGAGAAAAGGGGGCCTCCCCCAGGAATGAGAGGTCTGCCTCAGCTTGGCCCCATCAAGAAGGAAGAGCCCCACTGGCCCCATTTCAGCTCCACTTGGCTCCCCCCTCCATGCCTGCCCCAAGAGCCAGGCTGGCATCTGAGCAGCAGGCAGGCAAGCAGGCAGCAACCCTAGCCTGTGCCAGGGAACATGCTCAGGATAAAAGCTCTTTACAAACCCGAGGTTTCCAGCCACTTTAGCCTCTAATGCTGGGGCTTTCAGAGGCAGTCGGCACCCGACCCCCTCCGGTCCGGGGGCACAGCCCTCAGGCTGCAGCCAGGCTCCCTCACTGGCTGAGGCCACCGGAACCTGGCCTTCTGTTGCCCTCCTTGGCCCTTCTGACCCTGGGCTCCAGGAAGGTATTTTCTGGAGTTGGGTCATCTTTGGGTCAGCTCCCCAGGCCCCCAAATCCCAGGCAGCCATCGAGCCCAGGAGTCAGGGCTCCCCATCAGATGGAAAGCCACCTGAGCCCAAGGCAGGCAGCGTACCAACCACACATGCCAACTTCCGCGAAGAACAGCCACCTGGCCCCCACTCCCAGGCCCAGAGAGAGGAGCCAGATTCTTGGAAGGCGAGTCCCACCCCACCCCCTTCGCCCAGATCCTGGAATGCGTGGAGGAAGGAGCCGCAAAGGCCCTTCTGGCCTGCCCCCTCCTTCCCAGAGGTGGAAACTGAGACTCAGACCACGAAGGGAGTCGCTCAAGGTCACGTGGCAGAGTCGCGCAGAGAGAGGTCAGAAATGAGACCCCAGCTCCCAGTGCCTCCCGCCTGGGGCGCCTGCGGAAGGAGCCCCTGCCCGGCCACTGGCCCCTCCAAGGGGGCCCCTCCAGCGTGTCAGACTCCTCCCCTGGAGATCATCATGTTCCTGGGCTTCAAACACTGCTGCTCAGGGGGCTGACCCCTCCCACCTCAGCCACGAGCACAGGGCGTGCTGTGCTCACGGTCACGGGCAAGGAATGTCACCCTGTCACCCGCTCCCAGCCCCATGGCAGTCACACCCACCATGGCACATGCAGCCCAGGGGACAGACACAGGCAGGCAGGGGGAGCAGACACCCACACCCAGAACGTTCACTCACCCGGGACACTTCTGGAAGCCTCCCCTGGCAGTCTGGCGTCAGGGGTGCCGTAGCCCCATAAAGGGGTTGGGACAGTGCCCGGGACAGGAAACCAACATGGGGCACCACAAGAAGCCCCTCAAGGCCCAGCTCCAGCCCAGACGGCCCACCGCTCTGGGGCCTTGCACACGGCCCCCTGCTCGGGCAGGGTCACACTCATGGGTCACTTACACACCTCCGGGCCAAGAGCAGGTAAGGCGCAGACGCCACCTGCCCAGTGTTGAGTCTGGCACACTGACACACACAGGGTGCACTAGGGTCGCCCCGCAGCCGGACACTCCCCGCCCTGACCCACAGCCCAGGCAGGTCCGGCACCGTAGTTGGGAGGACCCGCACACACGGTGCCATCACACTTGCCGCCGGGAAGCCCGCGCCGAGCCGCGCGCCCGCGTCTCCGCATCAGGCCGGGCCCCCAGCCTCAGCCCTGCCCCCGAGACCCCGGGCCGGCGCCCCAGGGCCGGCAGCCCCCACAGCCTCCAGCCCTCGGCGCGGCGGCGGCGGCGGCGGCGGCGGCGGCACCCGGCGGGCACGCCCCCCAGGCACTCGGGGAACTCCGCCCGCCCGAGCCCCCTCCCCGCGCCCCTCCCCCACTCACTCTGGCCCTCAAACTTGCGGATGATCGTGTCCAGGAAGGTGTTCTGCGGCGCGACGTGGCCCCTCCGCACCGGCATCCTGAGCCCATGGGCGGGCCGGGCGGGCCCCCACCCACCCCGGCCCGGCCCGGCCCGACTCTGGGCTTCGGGTGGCCCGCCCGGCCGTGATCCCGCCGCCCGCCGCCAAGCAGAGCGCCGGCGAGGCCGGGACTGGGCGGCGGGCGCGGGGTCCCTGCTCGGCTCCCGGCCCCGGACCGCTGGCCAGGCCTGGAGGCGCCCGAGCTCGGGCAGCCCGGCCGCCGCACACCTGTCCGCCGGCCCCCGCTGAGCCGCCGGCCCCGCGCCGCCGCGTCCCCGCGCCGCGCTCCGCCCGCCCCACGCCGGGCTCGCAGCTCCCGCCCGCCCGCCGCGCCGACAGCCGCTCCGGCGCCCGCGGCTCGGGCTGCGCCTGCGGCTCGGCCCGGCCGCCGAAGGGTTAACGCGTGCACCCCTCGGGCTCCGGCCCCCGCCTCCCGGACCCCTCCCGCCCGCCCGCCGCGCACCCGCAGCGCCGCCCTCTCTTCTCCTCCACACCCCGCGCACTCGCCCTTCCCATTGGCTGAGCCGCTCCGGGCGCTCCCCCCACCCCAGCCCCTCGCTCGGCCCCGAGCCCCCGGGACTCGCGGGCCCCGTAGAGGGGGAAGGGACCCCTGGGTCGGGGAGCCGTGAGGACAGGTGCGATGGCCGACCTGGGACCGGCTAGCTGGGGACTGGGGAATCTGCCCTGAAGGGAAAGGCAGGTCCCTTAAACCCGGTCCCCTGGCCCGCCGAGCACCCTCTTGGCACACGGGGCGAGAGCTCAGCGCTGCTGTGTGTGGGTGACACGGGGCGGCCTGGGCCCTGGGAGGATGCGCCCAGCGTCTGGGGCGAGCCGGCAACTGTGCGGGGCGAGATGAGCCCCAAGAGGCCCAGGCCAGCCGAGATTGCGATAGGGGTGGAGGAGACTTAGGGGGGACCCGCACCCAGCACGGGGGTGCTTCTCCCCAACAGACGCCCAGGGCTCAGTGGGGAGGGGGAGGGGAGGACTCCTCCTGCACAGAGGACGACCTTCTGACAGGAGTCGTGGCCCCCTAGCTGCGAGATCAAAGAGCGGCCCCTGCGCGAGAGGTTCCAACCTGGGGATCCCCGGAGCAAGCGGCCGCCCTCCCTCTGCAGCGCGGGGCTAGCCAAGATGGCCCAATCGGCGGGCTCGGGGCCCTGCGGCGCTGCAGCGGCCCAGCCCCTCGGAAAACCCTGGCCTAGCCGCAGGCCCCTCCCCCGGCCAGCTGGCTCGCTCCAGCTGCAGCTCCCTTATTTAGGCAAGGAGGCCTGAGGATGCTCAAGGGCAGCCGGGTGTCTGCCCCGTGCCGGGCCCACCGCCTGGCAGGGGTCTGAAAGAAGGACTCTGCATGGGGACGTCCAGGTCTGGGCAATCGGGCGGGCCTAGGGAAGGCCAGGGTGGGGCCCTGAGTGTGGACAGCTGAGCAGCGGGGCAGGGAGGTGGCAGCAGCTGAGCCGCCAGCCCTAGGTCCCCTCCCCTGCAGCCCAGATCTGAGACCCGTCTAGATGGATGGGGCCATGTGGGGGGCCCTGAGGGCTTGCAGCTGCCTCCGTCCTTGCAGCTAGGGGGTGGGTCTTGTCACCAGGGAGAACCGTCCTAGGGTGTGGGGGAGGGGAGGAACAAAGGGCAGAGAAGGAAGCAGCGTCTGGATGGAGAAAAGCCCAGAGCAGAAGTCTAGGGAAGACCACCCTCTCCAGGCCCTCACCTGGAGCAAAAGACAGCAAAAGGATGCAAACGCTCTGGCCAATGGCCGGCAGATGACACCCTTTGTAATTTGCTGGTGGGTGGGCAGTGACTCAGGGAGACAGCCAGTGGGAGAGGAGGTGGCTCCACCAGCTGATGCTAAAAAAGACCAGAGGCTCTTGCCTGCGTGCTCATCCCTTCGGCCTCTCCACCTCCCACAGCTTCCTCACTCATGCCCAGAGGCCCAGGGCCCTCACTGGCACAGGCCCCCCTTCCTTTGCAACCTGACACACGTATGTCGACCTGCCCGGGAGCTGAGGGGACCCAGCTGACTGGCCTAGTCCCTCGCCTACTGCAGGCCTTGGGTGGCCTGCCCTGAGTCCAGGGTGATTCACATTAGAGTGGTGTCTTCCCCTTCACGACCGGGGATTGAGAGAGGAAGAGTCTGCAGTAAGGGTGGCGTGGGGAAGGAGAAAATGCAAAGGGGCATTTTCTGGAGCCTTCCTTCTCACCAAACCAAGGACTAGGAGAGCCAGCCAGACCCCGAGGAGAGGGAGCCATTGTCCTGCCTGGTGCCCGTTCCTGTGCTGGAGCCCCGGGGTCTCCAGGAGAGCCTCTGCTCTGCTGCCATCAGTCCATGGGAGGACAAAGGACCTTGAGGGTCCCCAAAGAAAGGAGACAGCAGGAGACAGGCTGGGCTAGAGTGCTGTTCCAAGTAGTTGAAAGCCTCTGAGTGTGTCACTCACACACACACACACACACACGAAAGCCTAATGCAGATTTCTGACTTCCTGGAGGCTGAAGGTCAAGGCTGAAGGCAGTTCCCCTGAGCCACACCCCTCACCCCCAGCCCAGGACTGGGACAGGAAGAGGGGCTGAGATGGGAATGCATCTCCCCCAAAGGAGTCCTTCCATGGGCGTGGGTACCAGGCACCAAGCGGTCCAGGGAACAGAAGAGCTGATGGAGAAGCCTCCCCTGCCCACCACTTCCTACCCTCTCTTCCCCCAGATCCAGGAAAAGAGGACATGCCAACATTAATGCCCAGAGCAGCCGGAGGGCCGTCCTGCTACCCCCACTACCACCGCTGCACAGAGCCACTTGCGAGGACGGGTCCAGGGAAGCGGCCCCTCCCGGGCCTGGGCCGAGTGGTGAGGGGCTGCACTGCCAGGGAGACATACAGACTTCCCAGCTGCCAGAAAGAAACAATTTAGGGAGGAAGGCCTGAAGAAAGCACTCTGCACGCCCCACTCTGCTCCTGCACAGTCTGGGGAGCCCAACCAGGACATCCTGGGAGGCAGAAGAAATGGAAGAGGTCCCTGCCGCTGAGCCCCAAAGGTGCAGGCCAGACACAGCCAGAACTGGCCCAGGAGAGCAAGTGACAGCCACAGGGGACGGGAAGCAATTGCAGTCAGACAGAGCAGGAAGACAGCTCCTGGGCCATCGTTCCTCAGAAACCCCAGGGGAGGAAGAGCCTGAGGGCCCTGCTGTGAGCTGAGACTGAGGCAGGCCCTCGCTTTTCTCCGCAACCAGAGATGTTTACAGATGACAGCCCAGGATGCAGGCGAGGAAGCTCAGGGAAACAGCACTTCGTTTGGACACGGTTTGGATGCGGGTGCTCAGGGCTTGTGAATGCAAGAAGGGAAGAAAAAGAGGGAGAGGAGGGGGCCTTCACGGCCCAGCCAGAGCCCCCAGAGCCCCTCCACTCATTGCATCTGCACTTCTGCCTGCAGTGATTCTGTTGCTCCCTGGCTCATAGCCAAAGCCTCCTCCCACCGATGCCCGCCTGTGCTGGGGCATGTCCCCTGGTGCGGGGGCATCATGGGTTTAGGAGCCCCGGCTCCAAATCTAGTGGCATCAACCAAGTTTTATGGGGGACCTCTTACACACTGGGCCCTAGAACAGACACTGAAGGGACTGGGGGACAGCGGGATGAGCCTGGACTTCTGCAAGGAGTCACTCTACTGAGGCTGGAGAAAGGTGGGCAACAGGGCCCGTGCAGTTGGCGTAAGAGCTGTGTGTTGCTCAAGGGATTGTCCCTTCAATGGGAGGACTGGGGTGAGGGGGCTGGCAAGAGGTTCCCAGCAGGTCCTGGAAGGTGGAGACAGCAGGGCAGGAAGGAAGACATGAGCAGAGGCACAGAGTGGCAGGTGGAGGTCAGGTTCGGGGACAGAGCAGCATGGGGTGGTGGCAGTGCAGCGACAGGCTGCAGAGGGCTGCAGCAGAGGTCTGAGGGGCGTGGGATTGCATCCATGTGCCAGGAAGCGTGGTGGCAGCAGAAGCACGTTAGCCACCAATGGAGAGCGTGGCCACCTGTGCACGGAGCCCAGTGCAGTAAATTGAAATTAATGTAATATGTCTTCTTTGCAGCACGGATGTGAGGTGTTCAATGATTTACTGCCACCTGCAGCCACCCTAACCCCCGGACTTCAACCAATGGTGGCTTTTCATTTGCTCATGGGTCTGCCCCTTGACCCATGGATATCGTCATAAAGCAAGATCACAGGAGGAGACCTGTGTGGAGTCCTTTCACTGCTCTACTGAGAAAGGAGGGGTTTCAGAGGAGGGCCTGAGAACTTAACAGCCCTCTGTCTCTTTGGTTTAAGGATGGGGCTTGTCCGCTCTGGCACAAGAAGGAAGGGGCTTAAGTGAAGCTCTAGAACTTAGTGAGTAGTTGGAACTCCAGGATTGCAGAATTATATAAAAAGGACTGGCAGGCAGGGACTGGTGATCTGGGGGGGGGGGGGCGAGGACACTGCCGGAGACTGAATGTGCATGTATTCCTTTAAAATAATTATTTGCTATACACTACTATGTNTCGGGGGGGGGGGGGGCGAGGACACTGCCGGAGACTGAATGTGCATGTATTCCTTTAAAATAATTATTTGCTATACACTACTATGTACCTGCCAGCTCTAAGATATAGTATTGGGGTTTTTTCATAATAATGCCCTCAGAGTTCGCAGAACCAGCGCACTATTTTGACATCGATTGGGGATTTATTCTAGGGTGTCTTTGGGACACTGAGAAACACGAAGGAGCAAGCCATGGTTTGGCGCCACTCTGCCAGGGCAGCTGGGCTGGCAGGACATTGCAAGCTTGGCCCGCAGGGCGGGAGCTCTGTCTCTGTCCAAGGTGCTGAAAGCGCCTCATGCCAGGCTCCACAGGAAACCAGGGAAGGCAGCTCAGGTGACGAAGTCTGGGGACCTCCTTTGAACACAGTGAATTTGACAGTCATGCCAAACCAGGACAATGCTTCTAGAACTGGACAGACGCTCTGGAAGGTAGCACAAGGTGAGTCAGAGTCTCAGGTCTCACTTCCACAGCCTGAATGTGCTTCGCCCCTCCCCCAAGTTATCAAGGTAAAAATAAGACTCCTCCTCTGAGCTTTACACTCGCGATTGCTGGGCTTTCCCTTGGGAGTTTCTGTCACTTTATGAAATATTAAAGTCAGGAGGGAACTTTCATAATTGACATGAGAAAACAGACATAGAACAGTGCAGACTTCCCTCAAGCACAAGAAGCAGTCAGCAGGTTCTTAGTCTTGCAATTTTCCCACGACACCAATGGATACCTGGATTTATATTCCATATTTAGCAATAACTAAAGGATGTATGGAACTCAAGGTGTGTGTGTGTGTGTGTGTGTGTGTGTGTGTGTGTAAGGAAGAGAGGTGCAAGACCCAGAGGTCTCTAATTACAGAAGTGGCTATGTAAGCTCCCAGAACTGTGCTCTGTTTGCAGCAGCCTGAGTGAGGGCATGAGCATAGGATTGCCAACCCAACACTAGTTCAATGCCTGTCGGGTTGTCGTCCCAGCCCATGGATGACCTAGCCAGCATGAAGAGCCAGAGAAGAGAATTCAGCTTCCACCATATCTTTCATCCCATTATCTCCCTGATCTTTTCACCATTATCCAATATTTCCCACATGCGCCAGACTGTGTGGGACCCCTAGAACAATACAAAGCCAACAACCCATCCCCTGGCCTTAAAAAGTTTGCAATTAGTTGGGTAGAAAAAACATCAACACATGAATAGACAGTATTACAGGAACCCGATACAAGCCACGGCAGTCCACAAGAGGAGCTGCATGGTCCCAGGTCCCACATGCCACGAAGTGGTGTCGCCACAGATTTTTGACTTAAAAGTAGGAAGACAAGACTTTACAGCTGGGAAGGGGAGAGGGGCTTGAAAAGGAGAAGGGCTTTTAAGGAGAATTTGGCTAAGCTGAGAACAGCGGTCAGGACATTTCTTCTCTGCCCTTCTGGAGACAACAATCCAGAGTGGAGCCTTCACATTCCCAGATAAAGCTGGTAAGAGCGTGAAGGTGACAGCAAAGACCAGTCATCAGGCAAGTGATTACCTACGGAGGATGTCCAGAGAATCTTTTGATCTTTGTGGGGAGAAAAGGATTCAGAGAGCTCCCCCTTCTGGACCCACAAAGCAGAACAGCAGCCCAAACAGGCCCCTCTGGGAACTGGGGGTGGCCAGTTCCTACAGCAATCTCAGTGAGAGTTTAGGAAGTTAGACAACAAAAAGGGGGTCCTGGGAAAGGCCCAGACCATGGCCCACAGCAAACATGCAGGAATGTTTTGTTTGCTCATTTCCCGTCGGTTGCTGAAGGGGCTGATCAATCTCTTTTTTCAGTTGGGAGGGCAGGGAAAGGGAGGAGATGATGATGGAAGATGGATCGGCGTCTCTAGAGCTCACAGAGCAGCAGGAAGGATCTAAAGCCGTCTCACCATGCCCTGGTTTGGCTAGAGCGTTTGGTCCCTCCCCGTGGCACCTGAGAAGCAGGAGGAAAAAGGTTCTTCTTGGCCAATCCCCAGTGATGGATGCTCCAGAATTGCCATGCTAGCACACTTGACGCTCAGAGCCTGGTTCCCAAGGGTCCCAGTGCCACAGCAACCACCCCCGGAAACTGGGCCAGCCTGAGGGATAGGGGGAGGGGGAGGCAGGGGGCTGGCTGTCACACTGGTCCCAACAGCCACGGCCTTCTACTTCAGGCCCCCACAGCTGAGACAGGGACCCCACAGCTCTCAATCAGGAGCTCCCAGCCTGACCTGAAAACCTCCTGCTTTCACGCTGCATCCCAAGAATGAAGGGTGCGCTCAAGTCCTCGTGATGTGGAATGCTCATACTCATATTCACCCTGGTGTTCCTGGTGCAAATCAGCTTTGGAGGGGAGGGCCCAGACGGGGAGCGAGGGCAAGGAGCAAACACAGGACGCACTACTCACAGGCACACACAGATATAGACACGCACACTCACACGAAAGCATGTGCGCGCACACACACGTGCACATATCACGCATGCACACGGACACACTCGTTGACATGCACGCACTCAGGCACACGCATGCCACAGACACAGAACCATCTCAGGGAGAGGCTCCACAGCGAGACCTAAAGCACCAGGACAGTGCAGGCCCAGAGACCCCCCGGGCCCAAGACCCACAGTCACATGCCACTTCCAGAGGAGTCTGAAGTCCTCCTGGCTACTTGACCTTCCCGCCAGTCCGAGGAGCGGGCAGCAGCTGTCTGCAGAACAGGGTCCGCCTGCCCTGGGGAACCCACCCTTGTGATAGGGGCAGCCCACTGAGCACCAGCAGGTGGCCCTGCTCCCCCATGACACCCCAGTAGACGCCACCGCCGCCCTGGAGCTGCAGGGTCTCAGACTTGGCTCTGGCACTTCAGTGATCACCCAGGGGCTGTGCAGAAGCAGGTTTGCAAGACAAGGCACCCTTGCTCCTCGGGGGTCACAGACACATCACCAGCAGCTTAAGGCCTAAGCAGACAAACCACTTCAGGGCCACGGGTGACCAGTGTGGACCCACTGTGCCAGTGGGGTCCCAGTCGCTGTTCTTAGGCGCTTCCAGAGCCTCTGATCTCCAGAGCCACAAGGTTCTCGCCAACCTCTTCTCTTTGGCTCTCTGCTGCCCCCATGTGGTTTCCTTGAAAAGGGCCAACACAGAAAAGCCCCTTTCAAACAGGCCACTACCACCCCGCAGCCCCCAGCCCGCCCCCTAGGCCCTCCCCAAATGTCCAGCCCCGACCTTGCAACTTGGGAATTGAGCGAAGCTCTGTGTCCCCACCCTCCAGACACTGCGTGAGTTACATCCTGAGCCGCAGGAGGCCGCCCAGCCCAGGGCTGGCCCCGCCTGCTTCCCTCCTTTCCCCTCAGCTCTCCACCCAAGCCTTGCCAGCAGGCGGAAAGGAAGCGGCTCATAGTGGGGAGGGTGGGGCACTTCCAGCTCACACCAAACAATTCCGGTTGGACTATAAAGAGTCAGGGCTTTCCGCTCTGTCACCAGCCTCCCTGGCAACTCCACACACCCCCTTCCCCCCCCCCCACCCCCGGGCCAGGCACTTCGCACCCACCACCTCAGTCAGGGCCTCCCCCCCACCCTGCATAGCGTCTGGTCTAGACGGGAGGCAGGAGCAAGGCTTGCCACCTTCAGGGGGACAGGAGCGGCCAGGTCAGGGCAGCACCCTCACTAGCCAGAGCAGTGAGCTTGGCACGCAGCCTGGCCTCCCCGTGGCAGAAAACAGCCACCCTCAGGGACCCGGGCTGCGCTCCCAGAGGGTCTCCAAAGCCCCTTCCAGCTTGTAACCTCGCAATTTAAAATTAAAACTCAGGCCTCCCTGGTGGCACAGGGGGGTCAAGCTGTTGCAAGCCACTGCGGCTTCGGCTTCAGTCCCAGGCCAGGGAGCGGACCCACAGGGCGCAGCAGACCTCTCCTGCCCCCCCACTGCTCCCCTCAGTAGTGTGTTTCGGTGGACCCACCCGTTCTGCTCCCCACTCTGTCTCTGGTGACTCCTCTCACACACACACACGCACACCCTTGCACCTCTGGCCTGCACCCCAGATCTTGTATTGATAAGTAAAAAATAAATCTTAAAAAAAAACAACATGAAGTTAAAATTATTTCCTGTGAATGGGGTTTCCATACTGCAGGTCTTGAAATTTTGGTAGGGTCCAGAATTACTCTTGAAATTGCAACCTCTGATCAGAGCAGTTGGCCGGGAAGACCCGCAGGTCACAGTCTCCCTCCTCCCCAGGGACAACTGACAAGAGGGGGGCAGAGAGACCAGGACCGGGAGGAGCCCTGGGGGAGCCAGAGACCCCTGCCCAGGTGTGGGGGAGTCTAAGCCGGGCAGGGCTGCCATGGGGCCAGGGTGGACAGCCCCCGGGCAGTGTCAGGAGGCACTGGGTGGTGCTGGCCTCCCCGAGCGGAGGGAGAAGGAACACGCCCACATCCAGCTGTCCCTGCGACTGTCTCTCTTCTTCCTAGCCTGGCCTGGGTCCCCCTGCCTGGGCCAGACACCCGTTCAGGTCCACCTGCTCCTCGTTCCCCGCGCCCTGCCCACTGCACCTGCCATCAGAGTGGTTCTACTGCTTGGGACGACCACTCCATGCCCAAAGAACGTCTGCTCTCGCACCCTTCACCCTTGGCCCCTGGCCCCTTGCTTGTGCCCACCACACCCACCTGGCCCCAGCTACCTCCCTTCTCGGAGTCCGCTCTTCACGGCTCCAGGACGCAGCCGCACGCCTTTGTAGCTAAGCGAGCCACGGAGGTGCGCAATGCGCACAGGGCCCCAGGCCTGGCAGGGCTCCAGAGGAGCGGAGCCAGACTGGGGTCTGTCCTAGCACAAGTCCATTCCGGGGAGAAGGCGCGGCTCGGGAGCTAGCTGCCCCAGGACCGCCCCTGGCTGGGCCGGAGCACAGGGCCCGGAGCCTGGAGGATGCTGAGGGGGCGCCGGAATGCGTGGGGGCGGGTGTGAGGAGCACTCCAAGCAGGAATGAGAAGCACAGAGCCCGGCGGGGCAACGCCTGCGGGAGAGCACGAGGCAGAAGTCTCTGGACCTGAGACTCCTCGGTGGTCAGCGGATCTGACACTGCTGGAAGGAGAGAGGGGAGAAGAGAGTGCCAAGCCACATTGAACCCCAAGATCTCACCGGGCCCACGGACACACCACAGAAAGACGCCGTGGAGCCTACTGGCTGGACGGAAGTAAGCCGCACACCCCCAGCTCAGGGGCCCCTGCAGCTCCCGGGGCGCACACAGCCTTGCACTGACCCTGGCCCCGTGCACTGAGGCTGCTGTCCTATGCACGCCTGCAGAGTGGCCGCAGCCAGCCCAGGAGGAGGGGAAGACCACGTTCTTCAAGCATAAGGCACCAGGGCGGCCTCGGGCCCAGGAGCAGGAAAACACAGGCCTTCTGGGCATCCGTGAGGAAGCTGGTCTAGGCCACAGGGTGTGAGCGCACGTTTGGGAACTGAGGGCCGGGCCAGCCTGCTGGAGCGTCCTTGGCCTTGGGTGGAAGGTTTCAGGGTGAGCCAAAGCATGAGGTAAGCCCCGCTTTTGAGGTGGATCTGGCAGCCGTGAGGGATGAGGACGGCAGATGGGGGCTGGAGGCAGCCTGGGGTCAGGCCGCAGGTCAGGGCCCCAGGTCAGGTGCAGGTGAGCCGCTGGGAGGCTTTGGCAGGGGTGCCTGAGGCGGACGGCCCGCAGCCCCACCAGCCGCAGCGGGACAGAAATTACTCTCGGCCACATGCATATTAGATGGTGTCTGAACGGACCAGTGGGGCCTGTGTCCCCGCCACGGGGGTGAGGACGTCTGAGCCTAAATCCCACTCCTGCCGCTCTGGGCTGAGCCCCGCTCGCCTACCCCGTGCTGAGAGATGCACAGCTCTCCGCGTGCCCGGGCTCTCGGGCTCCCGCCCCTCAGAGCAGCGGGCTTGCTCCACGGTGTGCCCCAGAGCCCATGGCACGGCCTGTTCCTTCCTCGGCTCCGCCTGCCCGCCCCCAGCCCAGGCCCACCCAAGCTTATCCTCCAGCGCTCTGCACAGGAGCCCAGCCAACACAAATCTCGACATTTGTTTGTCTGCCTGTCTGCCTCTCCCGGCCTCGGCCCATCCGTCTTTCCACGTCTGCTTCTTTCTCGACGTTTCCCTTAGTGTCTGCAGCCTCCAATCTGTGAGTTTGGCCCTCGGCAGTCCCAGAGGCCCCACGCCCGGCCTCTCCTTACCCCCAGGACCTAGGAGCACAAACCTCTGCAGGCGCTCCCGCCAGCGCCTGCAGAGTGCTGAGGTGGGCCACGGCACTCTGGGAATCGTCGTTTCCCCAGCCCCACAGGCGCCTACTAGGCCCAGCGCTCCTGGTGGCCCAGCTGCCCCCCGCCGGCCCTGTCCGGACAGGCCTCCCCCAGGGAAGTGTGCGTCACTGATGACAGGGTGGAGGTGGAGGCCCAGGATGGCAGCTTCCTGCTCTTTTGTGTCCCCCCACTTGAGTCACGGGGGTGGGGGTTCCAGGAAATGGGGACTGGGAGGGGAAGGGATACCCTAATGCCAGACCAGGGACAAGGGGTTACTGCATCCGGCGGGGTCTGTATCCCCAAGACCCCAGAAGGATTTGAAGGCGGGGACCGGGAGCACTTACTGCAGGGAAGGCAGCGAAGGAGAGTGCCCGGGAGTTCCTCGGTCACTGGGGTCTGGCCCGCCCCTGCGCCTCACCTTCCGCCAGGGCCCTCAGGCTGACTAGGTGAGGTGCGGCCTCCCGCTCTGGCCTGCCCTCTGGTTGTCCCCCCTTCCTGCCCCTGCGCCCCAGCTCCTGCACTCCAGCCCCAGGACTCCACCAGACACCTGGGTTCCCACTTATCAGCTCCAATCCTCGAGCGGAACCCAGGCGTCCGGCCGCCCCCCCCTTTATAGCCTCCCGGTGGCCTTGTTCCTGTCCCATTGTGTGTGGTGGGTGGAGTGAGGGCCAGCCCCAGAGCCCCCTCCCCTTCCCAAGGAAAAGGCCCGGCTGTGCTGGAGGGAGACACAGAGCTGGAGCGGCAGCATGGGCAACTTGAAGAGCGTGGGCCAGGAGCCTGGGCCACCCTGCGGCCTGGGGCTGGGGCTGGGCCTGGGGCTGTGCAGCAAGCAGGGCCCAGCCTCCCCGACCTCAGAACCCAGCCAGGCACCGGCCCCAGTGCCACCCCCTGCACCAGAGTACAGGTGAGCAGCATCTGGGGGGCTTGAGGGGCGGGGCGGGGCCTCGGGGCAGGTGCCTGCAGCCTGGAGCAGGAAGGCTGCGGGCTGCCAATGCGAAGGGGTGATGCTGCGGACAGAGCCTGACGTGAGAGAGGCCAGGCGGGGGCCAGGACGCGCACCAGCAGGCAACAGGTGGAAGTCGGCGAGGGGCCCACTCACAGGCCCGGAGGCCGCGTGGCCCGAGTGCTGTGTAACCACGCGAGTCACTTAACCTCCGAGCTCTGCTCTGGAACTCGGGGCTCGAGCTCGCTGCGGGGGCTGCTATAAGTCTCTAGCTCCCGAAATTTTCAACCAAAAGCACGACTGCTGAACAGGACGGCAGAGCTGGGGAGGGTCAGTCCAGCGGTGTGAAGACCGTCTCCGGAGACAGGAGCCGGCAGGGCCAAGAGTCAGGTCTCCTGGGAAGACAGCCGCCGGGCCCCTCTCCCCACTGCGCGGACCCTTCACCTGGTGCCCCCAGCCCAGCGCTGACCCCGCAGCCTGGCCCCCCGAAGGGGCCTCCCTGGGGCAGAGGTCCCGGAGGCCAGTGGAAGGCCGGACCAGGCTGGAGGCCGGGGCTGCAGGCACTCCGAGGAAGGGTCTAGGCCCCGGCGGCCTCACAGGCGCACTAAGGCCGCGTCCCTCCCTTCCTCCGCTGGCTGGCCGGTGGCTCTGGGAGGAAGTGATAAGGCTTCTGGGGCTTCCCTTCGCACGACGCTGCTGTCAGGAGGGCTGCGAGCCTGAGCAGGGCGGGAAATCTGGGCCAGGCCCCTGCTGGGACGGCACTCCGCACCCTCCTGGACGCCGTGCACAGGGGCAGCGAGGGGCCAGGCCTGGGGCCGGGCTCAGGGGCCTGGCTTCTCAGCGACCCGAGTCCTCCGGGCAGCAGGAGGCTGGTGCTGCAGTCCCTGGCCAGGGCTGGAAGGGGCAGCTTGGCCTGGGGCCGCAGCCATCCAGCCACGGTGCCCACCCGGAGGAAATGCAGCACTCCCTCTTGGCTTCCGACAGTCCCCCGCTCACCCGCCCCCCTGAGGGGCCCAGGTTCCCCCGAGTGAAGAACTGGGAGGTGGGGAGCATCACCTACGACACCCTGAGCGCTCAGTCCCAGCAGGTAAGGCCCGGAGTCCCCCTTCCCAGGTGGCCTGGTCATGACGGCTGTGTCAGCCACCGGGCTGGCCCCTCACCCCCAAAGAGAGGCGACTGGGGGGACGCACAACTGCTGAGGGGCATGCAGGGGGCTTCGGTGACCCAGCCTCTGGTCCTTGCCCCAAGTCCAGCCCAGCTTCACCCCAATTTCCAGCCTCAGTCCCAGCCCTCCACAAGCGCCTCCCCCGCCCTCCCAGCTCCCGGGGTCCTGCACCTGGCAGGGTCCCCGCCTTCACACTCTTTGCTCTCACCACCACCCCAACCTTGACACAGGATGGGCCCTGCACCCCAAAACGCTGCCTGGGATCCCTGGTTGTTCCTCGGAACCCGCAGAGCCGGTCGCCCCGGGACCCTCCGCCGACCGAGCAGCTGCTGAGCCAGGCCAGGGGCTTCATCGCGCAGTACTACAGTTCCATCAAGAGGTGAGACTCGACTGCCCCAGGGTGCAGCGGGCTGAGCCGCACTGGGACGCATCCGCAGCACAGCAGTGCGAGCTCGATCCCTGGCCAGGGAGAGGACCCCCAGGGCGCAGCAGACCTCTCCTGCCTCCCCGCTGCTCCCCTCAGCTGTGTGTTTCAGTCCATCTGCCTGTTCTGCTCCCCACTCTGTCTCTGGTGAATCCTCTCAACCCCACACCTCTGGCCTGTACCCCAGCTCTTGTGTGCATGAATAAATACATCTTTAAAAAAAAAAAAAGTGCAACCTCCCTGCGATGCCCAGGCCCCACGCCCAGCTCTGGGGCCTTGTCCTATGGAGGCCCAGACACCTGCTCTGCACCTTCCTGATCACTGCCCCCCATCCTGACAAATGCAGAGTCCAGCTCAGCAGCTGCAGCCAGCCCCCAACACTCTGGGGGTCTCCCCTGAACTTCCTGCCATTCCCCTCTCCTCCCTAGGAGCGGCTCCCAGGCCCACGAGCAGCGGCTTCAGGAGGTTGAGGCCGAGGTGGCAGCCACGGGCACCTACCAGCTCCGGGAGAGCGAGCTGGTGTTCGGGGCCAAGCAGGCCTGGCGCAATGCCCCGCGCTGCGTGGGCCGCATCCAGTGGGGGAAGCTGCAGGTGTGTGGAGGAGAGGGCAGAAAAGGGGCCGGGGGGCTCCTGAGCTCCTCAGGACATCCCGAGCAGCAGGGAGGCGCTGCCCTTTCCCCTAAAGGCAGGTGCTGGGAAGCTGTCAGTGCAGTCGGTGGGGAGATAAGGCCCGGCAGCGCCTTGGGGTGGGGGGTTACGGCGCAGCGGCTCCCCGGGTGTTACTGGCCGAGCAATGGGCCCCACCTTCTGGAAGAGACCCTGGCTTCTGCCAGGACACAAGGAGTGGGCCTCACATGCCCAGCCGCTCCCTCACCCAGCACACCACCTCCTCCTGGCCCCTGCCCATGCCCTCCTCACACCCCACCCCATGACTCAGAGCCAGTCTGGTTACTGCCCCAGCCTGTGGCCTGGAGAATGGCCTGCAGGGGACCCTAATCTGTGACCATGGCCGCCTTCACTTCACTGGCACCGAAGGACTTGGGATGAAGCCACGAGCTCCATAAAACCCCAGAGAGACGAAGTGAAATAAGAGCGACCTTGTCGAGCCCCCCTGACCCCTGAGGCCCTTCAAAGTCCTGGCTCAGGTCAACGCCTCTCCAGGCTACTTCCCCCCTTGGCCCACCAGTCACAACCCCCTGCCCGTCACTCACTCAAGTCTCCTCCCCGGGCTCCTTCCAGCCACTCAAGGGGGCTGCTCCTGGCCTCACAATGTCGGGGGGCAGAGTCTCCAAAGTCTGCCCAGTGCCGTACCCCCTTCCCATCACTGCTGTGCTCCCAGAGCGAGCCAGGTGACTGGTCACCTGTGCTTGAGCACTGTGGGTAATGGGAGACTCACTATCTACACCCTAAGTGGCTGCCCCACCCGCTGGAGACTGGCCCCCTCTGTACCAGGTGCTGAGTCAGCTTCTGTATGGGTGGGGAGACTCGTGCTCCCCAAAGGAGATAAGGAGCAGACCAGGCCGTGCTGCGTGCTTGGGGTGCAGGGCAGGAAAGGGTGCCAATAGTCAGGGAGGACCCCAGGGAGAAAGCACCCAGCTCAGAGCGAGGACTCCCCAGCCTCCTCCCTCCCTGCACTCTCAGCTGCTCAGAGGCTGGCACTCACACCCCTGCCTCCTCCTGTCCCCGCCTCGGCTGCCTCAGGTGTTCGATGCCCGGGACTGCAGCTCTGCGCAGGAGATGTTCACCTACATCTGCAACCACGTCAAGTACGCCACCAACCGGGGCAACCTCCGGTGAGTGCCCACCCCGGGCCGCCCCCCAGGCGGCCTGAGCGCAGTTCTGACCAGCTCTGTCCCGCGCCAGCTCGGCCATCACGGTGTTCCCCCAGCGCGTGCCCGGCCGCGGGGACTTCCGAATCTGGAACAGCCAGCTGATTCGCTATGCCGGGTACAGGCAGCCCGACGGCTCTGTGCGGGGAGACCCCGCCAACGTGGAGATCACTGAGGTGCGCGCAGAGGCAGTGGGGGTGGACTCCAGCCAAAGCGTTCTGGGCTGAGGGCGGGGCCTCCTGCAAAGGGGGTCAGCAGAGCGGGAAGTGGGGTCCCTGGGTGAGATGGAGGCGGGACAGGCCAAGGAAGGACGTCCGGGCCGGGCGTGGAGAGCAGCCACCGAGGCATCTCTGAGACGAAGGACCCGAGGGACCAAGGCCGAGGGCGGGGCCCAGGCCCAGAGACGTGCGTCAGGCCGCCCACCATGTGGTCGCTTGCAGCTCTGCGTGCAGCACGGCTGGACTCCAGGCAGCGGCCGCTTCGATGTGCTGCCTCTGCTGCTCCAGGCCCCGGACGAGCCCCCAGAACTGTTCGCTCTGCCCCCCGAGCTGGTCCTCGAGGTGCCCCTGGAACACCCCACGTGAGCACGGCAGGACTGGTCACTCCGAGGGCCCTGCGCTGGGGGGAGGGCGCGGCCGGGCTCACCGCCCCTGACCCCACGCCCACCCGCAGGCTGGAGTGGTTCGCTGCCCTGGGCCTGCGCTGGTATGCGCTCCCCGCCGTGTCCAACATGCTGCTGGAGATCGGGGGCCTGGAGTTCCCCGCAGCCCCTTTCAGCGGCTGGTACATGAGCACCGAGATCGGCTCGCGGAACCTGTGCGACCCGCACCGCTACAACATCCTGGAGGTGCGCGGTGGGCGGGGCAGGACGGCGGCGGGGGCGGGGCTGCAAGCTGCAGGCCCCGCCCCCTCCGGCCGTTGCCCTGGACTGGTGCATGGAGCCGCAGAAAGTCCACAGCGGGGGTGACCTGGGCCATGCCAGGTCCCGCTAGGCCAGAATTCAGAGAAGGGCCCTTCAACCACCCAGGTGGGGCGCGCAGGGGTGGGGGTGCGGCGGCCGCACGTGCGCATGTGCGCATGTCCTTATTTTCCTAGGGTAGGATCAGCAGCGCCATAGCGTCAGATCCTCAAGGTGGACTTTTTCCCAAACGATGTGGGAAGTTATTTTGGGAGAAAGTAAGACCCAGGGCTGAGAAGCGACAGGCCCTGCCTGGGCCCTCTGTTCTGACTCCACCGCCGGCAAGAACCTGTGGTGGCCGCCATCCCCACCCCCAGCCCCCTCAGCCCTCCCGCTCACAAGTCAGAGACAGGCTCCCTGTCGGCTCCCACACGGCTGTCCGAGCATCGGTGCACCCCTCCCCAGGATGTGGCCGTCTGCATGGACCTGGACACCCGCACGACCTCGTCCCTGTGGAAAGACAAGGCGGCCGTGGAGATCAACCTGGCTGTGCTGCACAGCTACCAGGTGCTCGGGCCCAGCCGGCCAGAGGGCCAGCGCCCGGCGAGCAGCGGGAGGGCCTGGGAATGGGCAAGAGATTAAGAAGCCCTGTAGACCGGGTGCAGGGCCCGCCGGCCTGCAGTTTCAGGGGCCCAGCACACACTATTGTGGGGGCTGCAGTCAGGGCCTGCAAGAGGGCAGTCGGCCAATTTGTACTTAGCAGTAATTCTGGTCTCTGGGACACGCTGGCTGTTCTGTTTGTGGGGCCTACTGGGTTCTGGATCCCAATTCCAGCACCGAGGGCACAGTTTGAGGAAACTAGTATCTGCCGAGTACTTCTAGGGGTGTCAAGAAGCTGGGATCTTTTGGTTCGGGGGCACACAGACACTGGGAACGGGAGCAGCTGGACTTGGGGCACGACCATGCAGGCTGCAGTGAGGGGTGACACTGTGTCAACCTAGGGGTGCCTCGCACGCCAGGGCTCGGGGTGGCAGTGGTGCAGTCTAAGCCCTTCCCGCCCCAGCTGGCCAAAGTGACGATTGTGGACCACCACGCCGCCACAGCCTCCTTCATGAAGCACCTGGAGAACGAGCAGAAGGCCAGGGGCGGCTGCCCTGCCGACTGGGCCTGGATAGTGCCCCCCATCTCAGGCAGCCTCACCCCAGTCTTCCACCAGGAGATGGTCAACTACATCCTCTCCCCTGCCTTCCGCTACCAGGTGCCCACCCTGCTGGGTCTTGCCCACTGGGGCCAGCTCTGCGGAAGCAGCTCCAGGCCTCCAACCTTGGTTTTCTTTACTCCCCACCATCCCCTGCAGCCAGACCCCTGGAAGGGGAGCGCAGCCAAGGGCACCGGCATCGCCAGGAAGAAGACCTTTAAAGAAGTGGCCAAGTAGGTGCCCCCCAGGAGGGCTGCCCTCCCCCACCACGCAGGCCCCCCTGACCACCCCATCGCCTGCAGTGCCGTGAAGATCTCTGCCTCGCTCATGGGCACCGTCATGGCGAAGCGTGTAAAGGCGACCATCCTGTACGGCTCCGAGACCGGCCGTGCCCAGAGCTACGCGCAGCAGCTGGGGAGGCTCTTCCGGAAGGCCTTCGACCCCCGGGTAGGGCTGAGCCCGGAGCACCAGGATCTGGAGAGAGGGGAGGTTCACCTGGGTCTTCAGAGGTGCCGGGGAGGGCAGGAAAGCACCAGTCAGGGCCCATGAGGAGCCCTGAGACGCACGGGGAACCAGAGGGCCGGTCGGGGCCTGCATCTTGCCCCGCGGGGGGTGAGGGCCAGGCCAGCGGCAATGTGGGTCCTCTCCCCCTACAGGTCCTGTGCATGGATGAGTACGACGTGGTCTCCCTCGAGCACGAGACGCTGGTGCTGGTGGTGACCAGCACGTTTGGAAATGGGGATCCCCCAGAGAATGGAGAGGTGAGGCCTACCGGGTAAGGGGCCACTGGGAAAAAGGGGAGATTCAAAATTGGGGTGACAATCCTAGTTCTGCTGGCTCCCCAGAGCCGAGCACGGTCATTCCTTAGGACCTTGAGCCTATCCCAGCCGTACCCCCACACACGCACACCCCAGCCTGTGTCCCCAAGGCGTCTGCATGCCCGGCGCAGGCCTGAGGT
Source organism: Galemys pyrenaicus (assembly GCA_019455555.1). Lineage (NCBI taxonomy): Eukaryota > Metazoa > Chordata > Mammalia > Eulipotyphla > Talpidae > Galemys > Galemys pyrenaicus. The sequence goes on along the minus strand of JAGFMF010012182.1, from coordinate 2,785,717 downwards.
AGCTGCTCCCTGGCGGGTCGGCCAGCTAGATGGCCCTGGGCATTGACAGAGGAAGAAGATGGGGTCCCCTCTGACACGCGGTATTTCTGTTACTCCCGACAACACTTGCGCGTTCAGACGCACCGAGATTAGGTGACTTGGCTTTCTGAACGAGTCTGTAAGGAGCACAAAGAATCAGCACTCCACCCTTACTTCTCTGCTCCTACCCGTTGTCTCCCCGGCTGCTCTGCCTCTGGCCGCCCCTCACTAGATTCACTTCCCAGGCCTTGTCTACCTCAGGCTCTTGGTGATAACGCCCTGAGCACTGAGTGTCTCCTCTAGCCCGGAGGGGGTTGGGGTTCTGGGTGAGCCTCCTCTCCCTGAGCAGTCTGGCCTGCCTTTTAAAGAAAAACAGAATCGCTCACTTTGGTTTCGGGAGCATCAGGCATCATTTACACCACATGACCCCCGACTCTTATCAAGATCTAGAACACTCCATCTCCCTGGAAAGCCCCCTTCCCAGTCCCCCCAGAAGCCACCGTGTTCTGACTTCTGTGGCTGTGGGTCAGTTCCGCCTGTTCTAGACGGGCGCGGAAGTGGGGGTGTGCAGTGTTCGGGCTCCTTTGTTGGGGCTCCCCCGCAGCTGGGTGAGCCAGCGCACCGGGGAACACACGCTGTTTCCCCCTCCTGTTGACAGACACTTGGGCTGTTTCCAGTTTCGAGCGATGATGAATAAAGCTGTTATGAACATTCTTGTACAAGGCTTTGTGGGCTTATGTTTTCATTTCTCTTGGATAAATACCTGGGAGTAAAACTGCTGGGTCATTGGGTGGATGTGTTTGACTTTGACAAACACTCCCCGGCAGCCGCGACGCCAGCCCTCCGTGCTGTGCGCGTCCGTGGGTGTGCACTTCCCTCGGGTGTTCAACAGGCAGCCAACCTGGGGATACGGCCCATGCAAAGTGGGCCTATTCGCCAAAGACACAAGCCAGAATTTTTATAGCAGCACTGTTCATAAGCCCCCAGGCTGGAAACAATTCAAATGGCTATCAACGTGCACTGGATAAACAGGGGTACACGCAAGCATGTGCAGCAGTGAGGAGGGGGCAGGAATCACCACCCAGCAGCACAGATGGTTCTCGAAGGGACGTAGCATGAAAGCAGCCAGACGGGAGAATCAGCCCTCAGTGTTCACTGCCTGGGAAGCTCAGAAACGGGCAGAAAACTGACCGTTGGAGAAGTGGGTCGCCGGGAAGGAGGAGGCAGTGCTGACCCAGAGGGCCGTGGAGCTGACTTCTAGGATGTTTCTGGGTGGAAGCCAGTTACACGGGCAGGTCCAGCTGTGAAGGTCTGTAAGTCTGCATGACGATGTGAGCTTTCCTGCGTTGTCCGAATAGCAAGGCCAGCTAGTGGATGTCAAGGCCGCGTGTCTGCGGCGCCCCACACGCAGCCCTGCTTGCGCTGGGAGCGGGGCCTGGCCGAGGCGGTTCTTCCCGAGTCGGGGTGGTTGCATGTGCGTCAGCGGCTTTCGCGGAAGCGCGTGAGGCTGCTCCGCCTTCTGGGAGCTGTCCGTGCCGTGCTGGTGAGCGAGAACTGTTCCCAAACTGGCTGCCTTCTAGGGCCGCTGGCAGCCGGGGCGGGCCAGAGGGAGGGCGCCAGCAGCTGAGGGGGCTTGACGGCCCGGTCAGGGCTGGGTCCTGGGGGCCGGCAACTGCGCGCCCACGAGGCAGCAGGTATCCGTGTCCAGCGGGCCTGCTCGCAGAGCTCAGCCGTCTGGGGCGCGTCACGGCGCAGAGGAGCCGGGGAGCCAAGTGTGCTGCCCGGTTGCGGTGCGGGGTGGCGCATATGAAGCGGCCCATACGGTGCGCTCCCATTTTCACTTGGTTTCTTTGGCCCGGACTTTTTATTCAAATATGTACTTATGATGCCATCCTTCCTATCTGTACAATGTATGCTTTCTCCGTGAAATTCCCCCCACCAAGTCGCCACCGCCAGAGCCCCTGTGCTCTTCCCACCCTGTGCTGACCCTCCTCCCCCTTCCTTCCCCACAAAATGTCTCTGAGCTATAATTGCCTGACAATTTTGAATTTTACTGCATTACTTTTTTTTTTACCCTGATCCCTTATTTGGTTCCTCCACATTCCTCCTATAAGTGAAACCATTCGATATTTTTCTTCTTCTTTCTAGCTTAGTTCACTGAACATAATCTTTTCCAGCTCCATCACGATGCTGCAGATGGCATGAGGTTATCCTTTTTGATTGCTGAGTAATATTCCATTGTGTAAATAGATCGCGTCTTCTTGGTCCAGTTGTCTGTTTTTGGGGTTTGGGTTGCTTCCGTAGCTTACCTATTGTAAATTGTGCTGCAGTAAACATAGGGGTGCAGGTGTCCTTCGAAGCAATTGTTTTTGTGTCCTTTGGACAGATTCCTAGGGGTGGAATTTCTGGACCATATGGACGCTCCATTCTTACTAGTTTGAGGAATCTCCACGCAGCTTTCCGTAGTGGTTGGACCAGTTTGCATTCCCACCAGCAGTGTAGGGGCTCCTTTTTCTTCACATCCTCACCAGCATTTGTTGCTGGTCTTTTTAGTATGTTCCATTCTCCCTGGTGAAAGGGGGTATCTTTATTTGTTAAAGGCACTATAAATACAGATACGTGTGAGCCCCACGGGAAAGGCGGAAATCCCCGTGGTTGGTGCACATACGGGGTGGGGGACGACTGGTGGGAAGAGAAGCCGGGTTTTCTCTTTTATTACTATTTTCAAAAGCCAATACCTTCGAGCGAGCTGAACGTAGCAGATACACAGGATGAATTTTAATGATGCACCCCTGAAACTTAGAGCAGTGCTGTGACATCAAATAAATAGATATATAAATGGGGGAGGGGCCAATACCACCTTTGAAAGTTTTGAAACAAAATTTGCAACTAAAAATACTGAGCGCACTCCCCACCCCCACCCCTGCGCCTGCAGTTCAGACTTCTAGACGGTTTGAAATGCAGCAGAACTAACCTGACCCATCGCTCCCGCCAGGCCTTCGCAGCCGCCCTGATGGAGATGTCGGGGCCCTACAACAGCTCCCCACGGCCCGAACAGCACAAGTGAGCGAGGTTGGGGCATGGGGGAGGCTGGGGGTGGGCAGTGAGGCACCTGGAGAAACAAAAGGAAGGGGTTCTGAAGCGGTCTCCCTGCACCCCATGTCACTACCCACAGCCAGAGGAGCTGCCTGGGCACCCTCCCTCCCCGTCACCCGCAGACCCAGGGCTCGGGTCAACCTGCAGGTCTCCTCCAGGAAGGGAGGGGGGCCCCCTCCCCTGCTCCACCCTGCTCTGGAAAGGGAGAGCAGCCCTTCCGCCTCAGGCGTCCCCAAAGCCATCCCCTGGGCACCTCGGCTTCCCTGACCCCTGCTCTGTGTCCCCTTCTGGCCAGGAGTTACAAGATCCGCTTCAACAGCATCTCCTGCTCAGACCAGCTGGTGTCGTCGTGGAGGCGGAAAAGGAAGGAGTCCAGTAACACGGACAGCGCAGGGGCCCTGGGCACCCTCAGGTCTGGGGCCTCCACCAGGGGAGGCTGCGGGAGGGCAGGAGGCCTAGGCACCCGGGCCGGACGGGGCGGGCCTCACTGACTGCTCCCTGCACCCCAGGTTCTGTGTGTTCGGGCTGGGCTCCCGGGCATACCCCCACTTCTGCGCCTTTGCACGTGCAGTGGACACGCGGCTGGAAGAGCTGGGCGGGGAGCGGCTCCTGCAGCTGGGCCAGGGCGATGAGCTGTGCGGCCAGGAGGAAGCCTTCCGGGGCTGGGCCCAGGCTGCCTTCCAGGTGAGCCCCGGCCCCTCTTGCTGGTCTGACGCAGGCACCCCCATTGCGGCTCATCCATCCTGGACCTCAGACCTGCCGTACTGAGGCTGGGTCTCACCTTTGTGCGCATGGAGGTCCCGATTTTGCTTGGGTCTCCACTCCCCCCCTGCTTCTTCTGAAACCCACCCTTATTCTGCCTTCTGGCTGGCCCCAAGGCGTGGACAGCAGGGCCTGGGCAGAGGCAGGCAGACCAGGCCCCACCGGACCCTCTGTGGACACAGGCTGAGCCCTGTAAAGGGGTACACAGAGGGGCAGGTCGCAGGGAGGGACGGGGGTGGAGAAGGAAGGAAGGATGGAGAGAGGGCCAGACAGAGGCAGCGGCCGAGGTTGAAACCAGCAGGGAAACCGCAGGAATCAGAGCCCGTGGGCCTGGGGGTTGTGCCTGGGCTGGTGGGGTCCAGCGGGTGATGCAGGGTGGGGAGGCTGTGACGGTTACGCCTGAGCTTCCTCAGAGGCTGCCTGAGCTTCCTCAGAGGCTGCTCTGTCTGCTCCCCTGCCTGCAGGGAGCCAGGCTCCTCCTCCCGCCCTCCCACACCCACTCTCTCACACCCGGCCCAGCTGCTGGGGCAGTGCTGCCGCCCCCCCACACCGGGGCACCCTCTTCACTCCTCACTGCCGGCTGCGGGGCTCACTGGGAGGCTCAGTGGGGGCACGCAGGCCCGGGTGAGGAGGAGCTTGGAAACCAGAGGAAGGACTCTAGATAAAGACAAGGGGTGGGGAAGCCCAGGGCACAGAGGAGATGAGGGCGAGGGGAGTAGGCTCAGAGGGCTCCAGCAGGAAGCCGCCCAGCTGCCCGTGCTGGGGAGTGGGGGTAGGAAGGAAGGGAGGGGGCAGTGGAGGAAGGAAGAGATAGAAGACTCCATGCACACAAAGGCGAGATTAGCAGGACTGCCCCGTGGGAAGGAGGGGGTGACCATGATGAGTGAGCCCCAACTCAAGCTGGGGCCGGCCAAGCAGCACGCTGCAGAGAAACAGACTAGCCTGAGACCCCCCTGCCCCCCCGAAATTGTGTCTGGCTTCAGCAGCACTTCCGGGCTCTACAAAAAGTACCTCACTCACTCTTCCCTGGCACCTAAAGGGTTGCAAAGGTGGGAAGCAGGGACAGACACTGCCCGGGAGCCCGAGCTGGGCACTCGCCTGCGGCCTGGCCAGGCTTGCTCAGCGCCCGCGTGCACACGCCGCGCTCCCTGGGGCGCGACGCTGGTTGAGCAGCTGGCGGTGGAGGCAGAGCGCAGAGGGCAGCGTTCTCCTCCTGCCTCCGATGCTTGGATGGGCACTCCTGCTCCGCTCCACAGTGCCCCCAGGAGGCAGTGAGGGGCCCACCAGGTCCAGCTAGCCCACCCCAGGGCGCCCTGGGCCCCCTGGGGCGGGAGGGGCTCAGCCTGCGCCCACCCATGCCCCCAGGCCTCCTGTGAGACCTTTTGCGTGGGAGAGGACGCCAAGGCGGCCGCCCGGGACATCTTCAGCCCCAAGCGGAGCTGGAAGCGCCAGCGGTACCGGCTGAGCACCCAGGCCGAGGGCCTGCAGCTGCTGCCAGGTTCGGGCCTGACCTCCCGCCCCTGCTGGCCCTGGGCTCTCAGGAGCCCCAGCCCCACGACCGGGGCGACAGCTCGCTGCTGGGTCTGTCTCCTCCCTCGCCCCGCAGGTCTGATGCACGTGCACAGAAGGAAGATGTTCCAGGCCTCCGTGCTGTCGGTGGAAAACCTGCAGAGCAGCAAGTCCACGTGAGGAAGCCCACCCAGCCCGCCGCCGGCCCACGCTCCCTCCCGCTGCCTCCCCGCTGCCAGCACCCCCAGTCTGCTGCCCCCTTGTGACTGCCCCCCTCCCCCAGCCGGGCCACGATCCTGGTGCGCCTGGACACCCGGGGCCAGGAAGGGCTCCTGTACCAGCCCGGGGACCACGTAGGCATCTGCCCGCCCAACCGGCCAGGCCTGGTGGAGGCGCTGCTGAGCCGCGTGGAGGACCTGCCGCCGCCCGGGGAGCCCATGGCCGTGGAGCAGCTGGAAAAGGGCAGCCCTGGTGAGGGCCGTGGTCTGGGGCACACATGAGAACCGCTCCGCCCCTCTGCCCGGGGCCCCTGCGGTCTAGGGCCTGGCTGGCACTGCCCGCTGCGTGGCTGCGCTGCCTCCTGCCAGTCCGGCTGCTTGCTGGGTGAGCCACAGAGCGAACCCCTTCTTAGAACTGGCTCCCGTGCCACCTCCAAGACTGTCCCTCCCGCTGAGACACCCCCAGAGGTTCCCCTGGCAGCACAGCGGGTCTGGAGCGGGCACAGCATCTACCTTTTACCTGGGGTGACTTTAATTGGGTGGGGAGAGGCAGAGGAGCCCAGACCGGCCCAACGCAGTCAGGAGCCCCCAAGCCCACAGCAGCCTGCACAGACAGCTCACCACGGTCTCCAGCTCCACCCTTCCTCAGCACTCCCCCTGCACCGCCCTAGGTGGCCCTCCCCCCGGCTGGGTGCGGGACCCCCGGCTGCCCCCGTGCACACTGCGCCAGGCGCTCACCTTCTTCCTGGACATCACTTCCCCGCCCAGCCCCCGGCTCCTGCAGCTGCTCAGCACCCTGGCGGAGGAGCCCGGCGAACAGCAGGAGCTCGAGACCCTCAGCCAGGTGGGGGGCAGCCGGTGGGGAGCAGACACTAGAGAGGCAGGGTGAGCTGGGGGGATGGGAACCCCCACCAGTGCAAACTGGAGTTTTAAGCTCAAGCTCCAGAGTCGGTCATTCATCCCTGCGCTCACGGTGCCAAGAGCCTGCACCCCGAAGGCGCTCTGGGTTGAGGGGAGAAACCCCAGAGAGCCTCAGCTCTCGAGGTGGAGAAGGAAGCCGGCAGGCGGGGCTGGGGGTTCCAACCCGCTGCACCCGGTGCCCCCAGGACCCGCGTCGCTATGAGGAATGGAAGTGGTTCCGCTGCCCCACGCTGCTGGAGGTGCTGGAGCAGTTCCCGTCGGTGGCGCTGCCCGCCCCCCTGCTCCTCACCCAGCTGCCCTTGCTCCAGCCGCGGTACTACTCCGTCAGCTCAGCTCCCAGCGCCCGCCCCGGAGAGCTCCACCTCACAGTGGCCGTGCTGGCCTACAGGACCCAGGGTGAGGCAGCGGAGGCGCGGGGCGGCCACACAGGGACCGCGGCCAGACGGACCTCTCACTGGCGCCCTCTCCTTCCCCACCCTCAGACGGGCTGGGGCCCCTGCACTACGGAGTCTGTTCCACGTGGCTGAGCCAGCTCAAGGCCGGAGACCCGGTGCCCTGCTTCATCAGGGGGTAAGCGAGCAGTGGCGGTGCCAGCAGGAAGACGTGCCCCCGGGCGGCTGGACAGGCAGCTTTGGCGGGGGTGACTGGGAAGGGGACCTGCTTAGCACATCAAGGACAGGGCGTTCCCTCGGCCACAGCAGTGTGTCCCCTCCCTGACTGGGGATCGAACTCATGCCGCAGTGACTGTGCACAGCTTCATGATGCTGAGACTGAAACCCTTGTTCCACCGGGGAAGCCCCTCTTATCCCTACTTCTAAATCTGCATCCTGGTGGGCCCCGGCACGGGCATCGCCCCCTTCCGGGGGTTCTTCGCACTAATGTGGGGCTGTTTAGAAGGTGTGCGGTGCCCCCCACATCCCTGGGGCCAGTCTGAGGTGGGCAGGCTCGGCACCCTGTTCAAAAGCAAGTGCCCAGCTAGTTCAGAGTGAGCCAGCTGGCTGCCGCAGCCCACCGCACACTCAGAGGGTGCAAGGAGCGCAGGCCCCTTTCCGTTGGCTGGTGCAGAAGTCCGGTCCCATGGAGGGCAGGAGCCAGGACTCCGGCGACGCTCAGGTTTCCTAGAGGTGCAGCAAGAGCCGGTGCCCCGAGCCCACTCCGGAGGCTCAGTGACAAACGACTAAGCTGCCAAGCACCGGTTGAGGTGATGGCCACAGTAATCTCGGCAAACCTGTGAACCAAAGGCTGTCCTCTCAGCCCCACTTCGTTCTCTTTTTTTAAGATTTACTTTATTTATGAATACAGGAACTGGGGCACAGGCCAGAGGTGTGGGGGGGGGTGAGAGGAGTCACCAGAGACAGAGTGGGGAGCAGAACAGGCAGATGGACTGAAACACACTGCTGAGGGGAGCAGCGGGGAGACAGGAGAGGTCTGCTGCGCCCTGGGGTCCCCTCCCTGACTGGGCATCGAACTCATGCTGCAGTGACTGTGCACAGCTTCATGATGCTGAGACTGAAACCCTTGTTCCACCGGGGAAGCCCCTCTTATCCCTACTTCTAAATCTGCTCAGCTGACACAAGACATCCTTCGGTTCAGATTTGAACCATGTTCCCTCTGACCCAATCAACTCCCAGTGCGCCCACGGAGCAGGGGCACTGCTGCCTGCGACCCCGCTCACCTTCCCTTCCTGGGAACTGGACACTGGCAGGGAAGCACTGAGAGGAATCGACCCATGTCCAGCAGGAGTGGAGTCCTTTCTCAGCCCCACCTGAGGCCGGTAAGAACGGGGAGCTAGGGAGAAGCCCGGAGCTGACAGACTCTTTCCTAGGGCTCCCTCCTTCCGGCTGCCACCTGATCCCAGCCTGCCCTGCATCCTGGTGGGCCCCGGCACAGGCATCGCCCCCTTCCGGGGGTTCTGGCAAGAGCGGCTGCATGACATTGAAAACAAAGGTGAGACTGGGGGCCGGGGGTGACTGGAAGGCAAGAGGCAGTCGCCAACAGGGGGACAGAGAGGTGTGGACTGGAAGGCAAGAAACAGGTGGGCAAGTGGATAAGGAACTGACAACAAAGTCGAAAAGAAGTTGATCAGACAAAGGGGGAGGGAGAGAGAGGACAGCTTTATCAGGCTTCCCTGTGCCTGGCACAGTGTGGCCCTCAGACTGGGTGAGGAAGTGCGGAGGGAAAGGGGCTGGTACTACGAACACATAACAACCGCAGCACTAGATTCTGGACTGGCCTCAGCGCTTGAGGAAGCTGTAGCGGGTTCAGGCTAGGCCCGGGGCAGTTGGTAAGTCCAGAAAGAGCTGTGAGCCAGCGCAAGCTGCAGGGGCGGGAGGATGAGGGTGGGAGCAGGGCAGGGTACGAGTCCCACAAGTGTGGTGTTTCATGGCACAAAGGGCAGGAATTCTGCGTCAGAAGCCCCCCCTTTAGCGCAGGGGCAACTCCACCTGGGGAAGTCACTACCCCTCCACCCGACCCCCCGGTGAGCTTCTGCAAATCTCCGTGGATGCCCCTGCCCTCTCCCAGAGGCCAGACAATGGAGCGTGGTCTTCTTCTGCTGGAAAGCTACGCTGTCAGCCTGGGCAAGGGGAGCCAGTGGGAGGTATCCCTAGGGCCCCCCCCCCCTTGGGAGAGGAGGTTCTCCCAAACCACGGTGCTGCTTGCAGGGCTGCAGCCTGCCCCCATGACCTTGGTGTTCGGCTGCCGATGCTCCCAGCTCGACCACCTCTACCGCGACGAAGTGCAGGATGCCCAGCAGCGCGGGGTGTTTGGGCGAGTCCTCACCGCCTTCTCGCGGGAACCTGACAGTCCTAAGGTGAGGGGCCCTGAAGGAGCGCGGGGATAACCTGAAGCCAGCGGGGTAGAGGGCGTGAGGCCGAGGTGCGCTCCAGCCCCCCGCCACGACGCTCAGGATCTCGTCCACCGGCTCACTCTGCAGCGCCCGCAGCTGGACGCCCCTTCGGGCCTCGTGCGCCTGTGCCCAAGCCCCGCCCGCGCTCGGCCCCCAGGTCCACCCCGCACGGGGACCGCACCTGGCGGCTGGACTCACGCCCGGCCCCTTCCCTCCCGCAGACCTACGTGCAGGACGTCCTGCGGGCCGAGCTGGCCGCCGAGGTGCACCGCGTGCTGTGCCTCGAGCGAGGCCACATGTTCGTCTGCGGCGATGTCACCATGGCAACCAGCGTCCTGCAGACGGTGCAGCGCATCCTGGCGACAGAGGGCGACATGGAGCTGGAGGAGGCTGGCGACGTCATCGGCGTGCTGCGGGTGCGGAGGGGCGGGGCCGGGCGCTCGGGGGCGGGGCCTGGTGTTCCGGGGCGGGGCCGCTCGCGCTCTGAGTCGACTCCCGGCTGGGGCCCGACGCGCCGCGCTCTTCCCGCAGGATCAGCAACGCTACCACGAAGACATCTTCGGGCTCACTTTGCGCACCCAGGAGGTGACAAGCCGCATCCGCACCCAGAGCTTTTCCCTGCAGGAGCGGCGTCAGCGGGGCGCAGTGCCCTGGGCGTTCGACCCGCCGGGCCCGGACACCGCGGGCCCCTGAGAGTTGGCTGCTCCCCGGCCGGGCTCCTGACCAGCGCGGCCCTCAGTATCCCGGCCCCTCCCGGCGGCCTGGCCAGGACCACCACGTTGCGCTCCCCTCCAGAGGCGCCTCCGCACGTCCGTCCAGAGCCTGCCGGGCCGCCCCTTATCCCCGAGATGGGCTGGAAGTGTCTCTCCAACCCATTTCCCCACCTGCGTCTGGAAAGCACCGCCCCAGCCCCAGCCGTGGTGGTCCGGAGGCTGCAGGTTGCCCCTTTCATACTCTTTAGGTGAATTTAGATTCCCTCGCCTCTCTCAGAGGTATCTTATCTTGAAACCTAATCTTTAATTCGATCAAATATTTATTGTTGAAGATTCACCGTAAGAGGCTGGATCAGATAGTCTTAGCCCTTCTTAGATACCTAGCACAGCAGGGTCGATTAAAATGGCAAAGACAGCTTCCTCTTCCTGCTGGCGCCGCATGGGCGGAGTTCTTTGGCAGGGAGTCCCCACGCTGCTCTCTGACACTGATTTCAGAAAGAGGTTTCTGGCCAATCACAGGCACCCAGTGATGCCCTCTTGCTCACAACTGAGAAGCAAGGAGTCAGGAGGGCCAGAGACCAAGGTCCCAAGCCTTGCAGTGTGCCTGGGCAACCTCTGCTGCGGGATTCAGACAGGATGAGGAACCCAGTCAGTCCACTTAGGACATCAGACCAACGCCGAACTCCAAAGCAGCCCTCTCTGGAGTCTGCACTCACCAGCACAGTCACCTCCTCCACAAGTCCCCTGGGACTTGAAGGCCTGGAGAACCCGTGCAGGTCCCATTCCTCATTGTTTGCAGACACTAGCTCTGCCTTGCCCCAGCCCAGGATACTCCTCCCAGGCAGCCAGTCCAGGACTGCCAGTTGGGCTGGGGTTCCCTTAACCCTGTGTGGGGATCATCTCTAAGACTTGTTACCAGATGCCTTTGGCATCTCTTCTCCCCTCTCTCTGCTCCCTGGGGCGAGTTTGTCACCGACCCCAACTCCTGCCCAACTAGGTATACAGGGGACCAGGGTGCCTGGGTCCCTGCGGGGTCTCCAAAGAGGGCTCGGCGGGTCCTTCCACTCCACTTTGTCATATCTCCCAGTGCTGGAGAAGCTGGAGAGCCTGGGAGGGAGAAAAAGGCTCTTGGGGTTAGTTTCCAGAGATGACCCCCCCATAACCCCAAATTCTGGCCACTGTTCCCATTGCTCCATTCTGGCTTCCCCCAATTTTCTATCTGTCAGACAATACCTACCCCCAGAAGACCACTCAGTCAGTGCTAGGGGCCTGGCCAGTCTCCTTCGGGGCATCTGTGGTTTCCTGAAACCCTCCAGGGAACAAAGTCTGGCCCCTCTGGGCTCGCCACTGCTGTCTGGGGCTGGAGACAGGACTGGAACCTGGTGAGAAAAGCCCTCAGGTGGCTACTGCTGTGTCGCCAGCATCCACGCAGAAGCAGTCCCCATCCTCCCTGAGGCCTCACCATCGCTGGACCAGGATGGCTTCTCCTCGTCGGGCGAGAGTGTCTGCGAGGGGCTGGACCAGGGCCGGGACAGGCAGGAGGCTGAAGCCTCACCCCATGCTTCCTGCTGCTGTTGCTGATGGAGCTAAATGGGAGCGAGAGAATAAGGGGCTCCCTCCTGCCCTCAGGCCAGACCCAGGCCCTGGGCTAGGTGCAGAGGACTCTGGCACCTCAACTCCCTACTTCTCTTTTGCACACCCCGATAGTCACCTGGTGCAGGTAGATGGCGTGGAGACTCATCTCAGCAGAAGTCAGCTCTGGGAGCTGGGTTAGCTTCTGCCCCCCATTGCCTCCTGGGGACACACAGCTGGAACAGAGGGTACAAGGATCAAAAAGACAGGCCTTCCCCCCCATGCCTTAAAAGGAGGGCAAAGCTTCACTCCCTCCACCTCGCCCTCCCCAGAGCCTCCAGCTACACTGCCTCTCACCTCGGGTCCTGGGCCATTCGGGAAATGGAGGCCAGGAGGCTAGCTGTGGCTGCAGCTGGGCAGGGGGCGGTGGGGCTCAGATCCCTCTGGGGCAGGAGGGGGTGCACCAGGAGGTTGGCTAGGAAGGCCTCGGGCTGGAGCAAAAACGGAGTCAGAAGGGAGCACAGAAGGGCAGGAGGAGGCCATCAAAGAAGGCAGCCAGCAGGCTGGCCTGGAGAGCAGGCCGATGCAGAAGGTCGGCGCGCAGGGGTAGTGAAAGCAGACGGCCTGGTGGGGACTCACCAGAGGGGAGGACGAATCACTGAGCACCCCAGGGGTCGGGGGACTGCGAACCGAAGTGGCGCCCCAAGCCGCAGCATCTTGCTGAACCCGGCCTCGGAGGTGCCCCAGGAACTTGGAGCTGTGCCCTGGGGGGCGCCATTGAGGGTGCACCAGGGAGAACCGCATCAAAGAGAGCTCCGTCTTTCCGTCCTCCGCTCGCTGGGACAACGAGGCCTCTGTCTGTCCCGCCGAGAGCCACTGCGAGCAAAAAGCCTTTCAGGTGACATGGGCACTGCTCTTGTGCTGTGTCAGGCCCCTCGTGAGGCAGGTGGGACAGGACACACTGGCCCCACCTCCCAGGGAGAGAAGGGGGGCCACAGGGGGACTTGCGAAGATCACCCCAACTCTCCACACAGAGCATGGCTCTGGACCCCACATTGGGTGGGCGCCGTTCCTTCCTCCAACCCTGGCCATGGACAGAGGGCACTTGGCCAAGGGAAGTGGAATTCCTAGTTCAAGGTCACAGTGGCAGGCCATGGAGCCGGGCTTGGACGCAGGTCCACTGTGGGTGCGGCAAGCAGACTCCTACCGACCCACAGCCCTGCACACCACCAGGGAAGGCGCTAACCTGAGGGTGGCCGTGGCGCTTCACATCCATGAGGGCAAAGGAACAGATGTCCCCGACCCCCGCCACATCCACAGTGAAGTGATGGAAAAAGTCGATGATCTCCAGGGCGCGAGGGCGGAACCAGAAGAGCAGAAACAGCGGGGTGAGCAAAGGGGACAGGAGCTCCTCGAGGAGGGAGACCTGGAGAGGCAGGGTGCGGCTGAGAGGGATGCGGTGGTCCCTGCGCCTCCTGACCGGGACGCCCTCCAGGGTAGGGCAGCCAGTCAGTGCCGGGGTCCTGCGATAGCCGGGCGCCCGCCGTTCCCTCCCACTTCCACCCGGCAGCGCGGGCTCAGCCGCCGCCCCTGGGGGCCTCGCCCCTCACCGCTCGGTACTGCAGCAGCCGCGCCATCTGCCGGTAAGCGCTGGCCTTGCCGGCGGGCCCGGCCTCCTCGGGCAGGTAGTGCATGTGGGCCAAGGCCGCCTGCAGCAGCAGCTGGGGAGACCGGCCCTGGCACTGCTCGTCCGGAACGAAAGACCTGGAGGGCGGGATCGGGTGGACAGGGGTGCGCGGTCAGGGCCGTCGGGCCGGAGAGGACGCTGGCGGCGGGGAGTGTGGGGACTCCGGGGGGTCGACCGCGGATCCCGGGACTGTGTCCCCTCTCCCCGCCCCCCGGGCCTCTCCCGCCGCACCTGGCCACGGTGGCCGTGACGCCGAGCGCGGTCATGGCGGTGAGCACGTGCTCCACGGCCAGCACGTCCTCGTCGTACACGGTGAGCACCAGCAGCGCGGCCAGGAGCGCGCCGGCGAAGAAGACGAGCTGGCGGGCCAGCAGCGCCAGCAGGGGCGCGGGGGGCGCGGCGGCGCGCAGGAAGGCGGCGGCGGGCCGGTAGGCGCGGGCCAGGCGCGCGCGCAGCTCGTGCGGCAGCTCGTTGAAGTGGCGCAGCTGCAGGCGGGCCAGGCGGGACCAGCGGCGCGCGCCCAGGGCGCCCGGCTCGCGCCGCAGCAGCTCCACGTGGCTGTAGAAGGCGTGCAGCACCTGCCAGGCCAGCACCAGCGGGCTGAGCGCCAGGTTCACGGCCGCCAGCAGCAGCACCGTGCGCCGCCAGCGCGCGGCTAGGGCGCCCCGCTGGTCGCTGCGTTTGTAGGCGTCGGGCAGCTCCCAGCCGCCGCGGAAGAGCGAGAAGGGGCCGCGGAAGAGGAGCAGGTCGACGTTGAGCGCCAGGCCGCGGCTGAGGAAGCCCGCGCCGCCGCCCCAGGGCAGTGCGCAGCGGGCGGGCAGCAGGCCCTTGTTGGCCAGCGCCACCTGGTAGTTGGTGTAGCGCAGGATGCGGTGGTGCACGTCCAGCTCCGTCAGCGGCCTCGGCTGCACGCACAGCCCGCCGCTCCTCTGCAGCGCCAGGAGGCGCGACTGCACCTCCGCCCAGGGCACCGCGCTGAGCTCCTCCTGAGGAGAGGGGACCGTGAGCTCGCGATCTGATGGCCCCGCGGGAGGCCCACCCCACCGCACCCGTAGGCGCTCACCCAGGGCCCCTTGCCGAGAGTGAGGCTTGGGCCAGGGGTATGCCCCAGGCCTCCCCTATCCCTGTCGCTGACAAGGGGCACTTCCAGCTTCCCCCCATCCTCCACTGTTAGGCTGTTCCTCCCGCCCCAGCCCCTGCCAGGCCATGAGTCAGTGCTTCCCAGCGACACCTCACACCCTAAACTCGTCAGGTATTTGATAGCAGCTTCGGGGCACAGGCTGGACAGAGCCCCCCACAGTCCACAGCCCTGCACTTAGGAGACTCAAGAGCCACTACAGCTGAGGGGAACCTCTCTCTCCTCCCTGTGCTGAGGGGGCCGGAAGCCTCACCTCCATTTGCTTTGAATTCCCAGCCTGGCCCCACGCCATCCCCAGGTTAACCGTCCTAAGACACCAGGCTGGGGGCTGTCAGAGAGGGGAGCTCATCTGCCATCTCATTTTAGCCCCGCTTCCCCAGCTGCCCCTGTCCAGGTTAGTCAAGTCCCTCCAGGCCAACCTCTCCAGTCCATCCCAGGGTCTCCCTTCCCCTGGAAAGAATAGGAGGGGAGGGGAAAAGGGGAGAAGAGATAGAGAAAGATCAGGGCCCCCCCTACCAGGTGCAGAGCGGCCTAACTGCGCTCACCCTGCCTCTACTGCCCTGGCCTTCTCCACTGCACCCGGCTCTGTGCCTGGTGCTTCTCAGCTCAAGGGGCTTTCCAGAACTCTGCCAGGGTGGTGCAAGAGGGCTGTGCAGAAGGTTCCAGACTCCTGAGGGGCCAGGGGAGCAGGCTGCAGAGTTAGGAACGCAGGAACAGAGCAGGCAGGAGTGATAGGGAGGACAGAGAGGAAGGAAGGAAGGGCAAAGCATGGCGGGGCAGCAAGGGGGCCCAGGTGGCGTCTGCTCCAAGGTGGGGCAAGGCCAAGAAGGGGGAGGTCACCCAGAAGTCTGAATAGTTTCAGGGGGGTAGGCTATTTGCCCCCTTCCTGCATCAGGGCTAGGAATGCTTTCGACTGAGTGCAGATGAGCGCCGTTTACACCCGCGGTTTTGATCACAAGCACGTGACCAAACCACCTTCCACAACCCTTCTCCTGGGCCAAGCTGCTTGAGGCGAGGACTTGTTTTACAAGGTGGCACCCCGCCTTGTAACATCACCCGGGGCCTCGGGTGGGTGCCATTGGGGCCTTCGGCCCTCTTTCTAGTAGGTCCTTCGGTCTGTACCTGTAGGCCCCCACCCACCTGGCACCGGCCACACAGACACCCCCACCCAGCTCACCGGGGGGATGTGCAGGGCCTCCTTGTAAAACACCTGGATGTCCCAGAAGCTGAAGAGGTTGCAGACCGAGCGAAGCAGCTGGAACAGCCAGAAGGCAGCAGCCAGGATGAGAAGAAAGACCAGCAGGGGGCTGGAACGGATCCTGGGGAGGGACAGAGAGCGGCGAGAAAGTGGGGGCCCGATAGATGGGGGACCAGACTTAGGGAACCGTGGAGGAGTCATGGAGACCAGCTAGACCAGCAGCTCTCAAGGGTGGGCCCGGGGTCCCCGGGCCTCTCGCAAGCGTGATCAAGGTCAACATTCTTGCGAGCCGGGTTTCGGCCACGCCAGTGTCTGCAACCTCAAGGGTGCAGCGGAGCCCCCAGGTCCAGGGACAGCGTGGGCATGCGCACGCTTTAAGCTCTGAAGCTGTGCTCGCTTTCTGGCCTGCCGAGGTACCCCGGGTAAGAGTCTCATCAACAAAAGCTCTTGGGAGGGTGTAAGCGTACTGAGGTGACCTGAGCCCAAACACCCAGAGAAGCACTGATCTAGACCATGGGACCAAAGGTCTCCCCGCCCACCCTCCAGCGCTGGCACTCACCGCTGGGCGCACTGGCCCGAGGGCAGGATGGCGTCTGACAGGGTCACCTTGTTGTGCAGCAGCCCGGGACTCGAGCGGTTATTCAGTTGGTTGGCGAAGAGAATGTTGTAATCCACGCAGCGCAGGAGGAAGGTCGTGAAGGTGACAATAAAGACGAATTGTCTGGGATGCAGGGAGGCTGCAATCAGGCCCGAGGACCAGGGGGCTGCCCGGGCCTCCAGGGCTAGCTCCAGGCTCATCCCACCCAGCACGCCCTGAGCTCATCCCACCCAGCACGCCCTGAACAGCAGGCGGGCTGGGGCAGGGGCAGAGCCCGGGAGCAGAGTCGGGGTCCCGGCAGCTCACCCCAGCTGGAAGAGGTCCTCCAGGACGATGCAGGTGAAGCCGTTCCTCTGGTGGTAGCTGTAGATGTGCGCGGGTCAAGGAGCAGCCAGGCAGGAAGGGCTGTCAGCACGCGGCTCCCAGCAGGTCCCCGCCCACTGCGCCCTCCAGTCTCCCGCCAGTTTTGGTGCCAGCCCCCCGGGGTCCTCCTGGGCCAGCGCTGCACCCGGCACAAAGGATATCTTGGTGAAAAAGCTGTCCAAGTTCTGAATATGGTGCCAGGAGCCTGGGCGCAGAGGGGCAAGTGTTGGCACCTGGCTGTCGCCGAAGAAATAAGCTCCCTACCCTCAGTCCCTGCCAGAGGCCCGGGCTCAGGGAGGCCCAGGAGCCCGAAGGCTCTGATGCCGCCCCCTCGCCCCACACCCCCACACTCACCTCGGAGCCCTTCAGGTACATGCAGCAGGGGCTGCTGATCCTCCCCGTGGAGGGGGGAGTCTTGGGACCCCTCAGGGTCACCGTCCTCCAGGCGCTCATAATCCTGCTCAGGGATCAGAGGGCCTATCCGCAGCCCAGGAGGGTCCTGGGGGCATCGGCGTGAGGGAAGGGGAGTCACCGAGGCCGGGGGTGGGGTGGAGTGGGAACCCCAGGAGGGGGGAGTAGAGATGGGTGTCATGGTGGACCTCGCCTGCTTAGGAGGGGTTGCCGGGGTGGGGAGGGCACCGAGGCGAGGATGAGGAGGCCCAGGACCCTGCACCACCGAGCAGGAAGGCCCCGGGGCCGGAGCAGGAACGGAGCACAGGCTGCTTCTCAGGTGAGGAGCCGGGGACAGAGAGAAGATGGAGACCCTCCCGCCCCCAGGCCCCCGACAGGGGGGAGGAGGAAGGGGAGGCAGTGGCATGGGGAGGAGGGGCACTGATCCAGGCCCTGGGTCTCCCCACCGCCCCAGCCCCCTGCTCCCCCCCCAGCCTATTCGCCTCACCATCAGGCTGGCGGCCTCTCCCGAGATCTTGGAAGATGGGAGCTGCTGCCACTGCCACGGACGACGGCCGCGTTGCTGAGCAAGACTTCAACAAGGACAGGGACAACAACAGCACATGACTCAGTGGGGCCGGTCACACCCCTTCCAGGGCAACCTGTGGCCAGACCTCCAGGGCCCCGCCTCCTCCCTGCCTGGGAGGGGCAGCAGCTGAGGGGCAGGAGCTGAAAAGACCTCAGACCAGGGGAGACACCTATTACCCCATCTGCAGACCTGGCCGGAGGGAGAGAGCCTGAGGGGCAGCAAAATAAGAAAAGCAAAAAGAAAGCCCCATCAAGTCATTATAGGCTGATGGGCCTACAAGTCAGGAATTGGATTTCTTAAAATCTTGTCTCCCTCGCCCCACCCCCACACATACACATAGCGATCAACAGAGAAATGTTTTAAGGCCAAAAGCAAAGGAGAAGAAAAAATGAGACTGCTGATTGTGTGCCAGTGCTCAGAGGAGGGCCAGCTTGGCAGGCAGCTCGAGGGAAACACGAAAGAGAAGCGAGGACGGCAGCTACCTTGAATGTGAGAAGTGCTTTGGGGAGCCGATAGTAGAAAAATGGGGTCCCTTGGAAATGCCATTATGTTTACTTCTTTATCCTCTTGAACTCTGACTTGAGATCCTACAAAGGAGGGCATGGGGGTTTCAGGACTTGAAAGCTAACGATGGCCCGACAGAGGGAGTTCCTTATTGTCACAGGACGATGGAAGAGGTGGCAGCGGGCAGGCAGCTGGTCGGGTGGCTTGTCCAACGCCATTCTTGAGGCCTTGAATCACCGGGTTTCCTACTGAAGCCCATTCCTGGGGTGCTGACTCAGCCACCCAGGTGTCAGGGCCTGCAGGGTTTTGGCCCAAGGGCCGGGACCAAAGCTACGGGGAGAGGAACAGAGCTTCCGGTCGTTCACTGGGAGAATGTGCAGGTCATCGTGAAACCGCTCACAGAATATGCCCATTCTCCCTCTGTGCCTCCTTCCTGGCTGGGGAGCCCCTGTGGTAGCTCAGGATGTGTACAGCAGAAGGCAGAGCTAGGATAATGAAACTCTCCCCTTCGAGACGTGCTAACATGGAATCCCACATTGCAGAGGACATCTGTCAAGATCGGCTATGTGGGTTTGTCTGCTCATGCACCCCCATGCTCCCCCATACTCACATTAGAGCCCCTCCTCACACACACAGAAACAACTTCCAGCCAATCCTGGCACGTTCTCCTACCCAATTCCACCTCAGATTCATTGACTGACAGTGCCCCTACTACCACCCACAATTCAAGACCATCTATTAAGACTCGTACAATCCCCTGCCAGGCATTTGGAGGAGACAGAAAGTCGTGCGAATGAGACAGAGCCACTACCCTAAAAGACGTCACAGCCGAGTGGAGGCGGGCAATGTAAACAAATAATTAACGCGGAGCAAATAAGCACATCTCAGAGATGCTGAGCTGTGCGGCAGGAGACTAAGGCAGGGAGGCAGGCTTCTGCGGGGGAGATGGATCTGAGGATCGCCACATCGGGGGTTCTCAATCGTTTTTTGCGGGGGGCGGGGGGAGGGAGATGTCAGAATCACCGGGAAATCACCCGGAGTGTTTCAACCCTTGACAGCCCTCCCCAGAGCTCTGGCCCGCAGGCAGAGCAGGGTGGGTGCCAAACTACTGCATCTATTTTGCAAATACTCCGACTTTGTCCCTTGGTTCTCCAGAACCAGCGCTCCACATTCCCTGGAGTCCCCGGGACCCCTAGCGTGCGCCGGGGGCGCCCGAAGGTGAATGGACCTGAGGTGAGAGGCTGAAGCGTTACTATGGATACCCGGGGGCGGGGGACGACCTGGGCACATCCTCACAACGTCATCCCTGGGTCGACCCAGGCAGCGGGCGGGACATCCAGCGCCCCGCCTCCAGAGCCGGGGGCGGGCGGCTAGGCGGCTCTCCCCAATCACAGCTCCTGAAGGAGGAAGGCTGACAAGTGTTCTCCAATCACAGCTTGCAACGAGATTGATACGTCGGTCCACCAATCAGTGCCGAAGCGCGAGGGGGTTGTCGGGAGCCAACATGGCGCGTTCAATGGGATCGGGGTGAAGTTTCTGTCCGGCCGCAACTGTTCTCCCGCCCCATCATGTTGGTGCACTTAATCCGGGTGGGAATTCGGGGAGGCCATGTCCCAGGCAGGCCGCTACTACCCCTCCGCTTCCAGACATTCTCGGCCTTCAGGTAAAAAAGGACAAACCTACTGGGACAGGGGGCCCTTGACCGGTCGGCAGGTCGCCGGGAGATGGAGTCCCGGGCTCGCGCGAGGCTTGCTGGGAGTTGTAGGCCGACCGGGGATGGAATGTCACTCCCCGGGGGATTGGCCTCATTATTTACTGCAGTGATCCAGGTGCAGGCCTGTCCAGGTACAGCCGGAAGCTCCGTGCCTCTGGGTCGGCGATTATGCCCGGTCCGTGTTCACCACTAGGGGGCGCGGTGCTGCCCAGGTGATGTTCTTGGAATTGGTCTGGCCTTCTGGACAAAAATTCTTACTGACACTTAGCATTTATTGGTGCTCCCAAGATTCAAAGTGAGCTGAACAATATGGTTTCTCTCCCTGGATACTTTTGTCATAAAGTATCTAGTTACTCGGATGTGTGTTTGCCCTACACACTTTGGCCCACCCACAGATGAACAAGAACCCTGTAACTCCCACTCCAATGTAACTGCTTTACTTTTTAAACCCGAGGGCCAGGCAGGCAAAGATTCACTGAATGTGAATCCAGGGTTGTGGCTATATAGAAAGACCATCTGACTGATGGATGGCAAGCGACACCCCCACTGTAGCTAGAAGTACTGCTGCTGGGAAATAAGCCTCCTGTTCTTGATAGCGACCAAGCCCTTTTTAGACCTTTGGAGAAGAGAGCAGCTGGAGAGTGGCCATGGTAAATTATTAAAAACTTGCACACAGCCCTTACGAAAGAGTAAGGATGTTGATATTATTTAAACCAGAGAGAAACCCAAGGAGAGACATCAAATAACCTTAAAGTATTTGTGCATTCATTAGTGCAGTGGTTTTCAAAATTGCAAGTCATGACAATAGAATATGAAATTAATTTAGTGGATCAGGGCCATTTGGAAGTGAGTATAAGAGAAAATATCAGGGAAAGTGTTGTTTCATGAAGCAATTCAACTTTGTGTTATATGGTCCTGCTACTGGGTCACAGTGAAAAGTGTTCATGTGTCAGCCTTAGTAGGTCTGCAGCTGTGCAGACATCGCAGTTAGTGGGTCCAGTCAGAATGTTCTCTAATGAAAGCAGGCACCCCAAAAACTTAATATTTGTTGATCCCTATAT
Organism: Galemys pyrenaicus; assembly: GCA_019455555.1. Classification (NCBI taxonomy): domain Eukaryota; kingdom Metazoa; phylum Chordata; class Mammalia; order Eulipotyphla; family Talpidae; genus Galemys; species Galemys pyrenaicus. The sequence continues at coordinate 2,764,818 of JAGFMF010012182.1, read as the reverse complement.
TGTATCAGAGCTCTGAGTGCTGGGGATACCAGCGTGACTAAGACTGAAATTGGACAGCTACACAGGGCAAAGGGGCCGAGTGTCTCCACCTAAAGTGTAGGCTAGACATTAAGCCCACAGTGAGCAACCAGAGGTAAAAGCAGGCAGGGGGCTGGGGTGCAGGGCATAATCTAGAGCGGGCAAGAAGCACAGGCCTCCCTGAATCAGGGGCGGGTGGCATGAAATCTGCAGCCAGGACCAGCCTGTCACCCGAAGGACAAGCCTTTCCTTTTGTGAAAAGCCTTTCCCCCTCATTTGGTGCCACCTTCTCTCTTGGCCTGGTCATCACTTCTGTTTCTGACAGGCCTCCCTGTCCTGTCCTCCAGCCCCTGCCCCTCTGCTGTGCTCTTTAAAACGCAAACCTGATTGCGTCATGCCCCAGCCTCAAAACCAGGATGGGCCTTGTGACCCTCTGAAGTCCTGGTGTTATATAAAACTGTGGTCCCCCAGCCAGCCCCCAGGCTTCCTTTCTCCTCTCCTTAAGTGTCACCCCCCTCCCCTGCACCTGGAGCTCTCCCCACTCTGCCCACCTGCACACGGCAGCCCCACCTGTTCACCTTGGAGTCTCACAGGGAAGACCTTTCCTGACCCTCGGGTGGGAGGAGCGGCACAGGCTCTGCCCTCGCTCCCTCCCGTCACCCATCAGTGTCCCCCCACAGGGGGCCTGTTTCTGTCCCCTCTGTTCCCGTGCCGCATGGGGACAGGGAACCGCCCCCTCCCATTCTGCAGATGCAAACGGAAGCAGAACAGTGACCTGGGCCTATTCGAAGCGCTGAGATACGACTTGGGGTTGTATTTGCTTCCGTGGGCTGACTGGGAGGGCGTGTGTTGCTCTTTCCTCCATTCCTTGTCACGTCAGCCTGGGTGACAGGGCATGGACCAGTGGTCTGGAGTCGGGTCCCGCCCTGGCCTGCCACGTGCAGCCTGAGCCCAGCCGCCCGCAGAGACAACCAGCGGACTCGGGGACCAGGCAGCCATGGTCCCGCCCGTCCCAGTTCCACTGCCTGGGGGCAGATCCTTCCAGGGCTCTCATGCCTGTGATTATTTTCGTCTGTCAGGCGAGAACAGGGCATCTCCTCCCAGGAATGCGAGGATCAAATGCCACAACTGTTAGCTCACCGAGGCAGACTCACCTGTGAGTGAGCGTGTGGTGGGCACGGGGGCACCCCACCCTCTGAGCCCTGCTGCCATGGCCTTGCGCACCCTGATCAGCAGGTGCCCTCCAGCGCCGCTGCCCGGTGGCTCTGGCTGGCGACAGTCCCTGGGCTGAGCCCAGGGCCCCTGGGAGGACAGGGCACAGGGGCACCTCTCCAGGCACGGCATGTTCCTGTCTCCTCCTTGGCACTTTGCATGTGCGCATGCAAGTTGCCCTCGGAGACTGGAGTTCTTACAAGCCGGCCTGAGAAAGGCGGTGAGGCGCCGGCAGAGAAGCAAGAGTGCCTGTCTTGGAGGCCTGGCCAAGCCCGCCGCACGTCTGTTGGCGAAGGACGGTCACGCCTCGGCACTCAGTGCCGTTCTCTCCCCACAGGAGCGCTGATGGCCCCGGCTCCTGCCTGCTCCGGGCTGTGGCCCAGCTGCGGTTCCAGCTCCGGGCCCACCTGCCTCGAGCACCCCTGCCTTCCTGCCGTCGCCCCGCTGCCTGGCGCTGGGCCGGGGGCATCCTCCTCGGCCCTGTGGTGCTGAGTCTTTGCCCCCGCCTCTACCTGGTGGCACGGTGTGAGGCCGAAGAGCCCCTTCCCGCACCCCCCAAGCCCTGTGCCGGGGAGGCCCACTTTAACTGGAAGCTCTTCTGGCAGTTTCTGCGTCCCCACCTGCTGATCCTGGGGGCAGCCGTCATGGTGAGGTCCCGCCGCGCGCCAGGGGCAGGGAGGCACCCACCTCGAGCTCCGGAGGGACAGTTTCCTGCCCCGCCGAGTCTCAGGGGAGACCGCAGGCAGCGGGGCAGGCTGGTCAGGGGTCGGAGGCCAGGGCTCAGGAGCACCTGCACCGGCTGCTGGGGCACTGGGGGTCCCCGGGGCTGACAGCCTGGGCTTTGCCTCTCAGAGAGGCTCAGAGACAGCCCAGACTTGGACAACAGCTGAGAGGAAGGGCCAAGGCGAGGGGCATTGGTGGGGAGACCGTGGCCCCCTCTAAGCCGCACCTCCCCCAGATGGCACTGGGTGCGGCGCTGGTGAACGTGCACATCCCCCTGCTCCTGGGCCAGCTGGTGGAGGTCGTGGCCAAGTTCACGCGAGACCACGTGGGCAGCTTCCTGACGGAGTCCCGGAACATCAGCACCCACCTGCTGCTCCTGTACGGCCTGCAGGTACAGAGGGGGGCGGCAGGGGGCGCGCGGGAGCCGCCACGCCCGAGCCCCCGCCGTGCTGCTCTCTCCCAGGGCCTGCTGACCTTCGGGTACCTGGTGCTGCTGTCCCGCGTCGGCGAGCGCATGGCTGTGGACATGCGACGGGCCCTCTTCAGCAACCTGCTGCGGTACGGCCTGGCAGGTGCGGGCGGGTGGCCAGCGGGAATCAGCGTGGGTGCCTACTCCTGCGTCACGCCTCCCTCTCCCCGCGCCCCACCAGCCAGGACATCGCTTTCTTCGACGCAACGAAGACAGGGCAGCTGGTGAGCCGGCTGACGGCCGACGTGCAGGAGTTCAAGTCCTCCTTCAAGCTGGTCATCTCCCAGGTCGGTGCCCGCTCTCCTGAGTGGGGTGGCCCGGCCTCGCCCTGCTGAGGCCACCCCACAGCCAGGAGCAGTCTGCTGGGGTGCGGTGGGGAGCGGGAAGCGCAAGAAGGGAGGTGCCGTGAGTCCGAGGTCAGAACAGGCTGTTTTTCTGCTTTTCTGAAATTCTACCTCCCGGAGAGGCCTCCCAGGACCCAGACAGGCGCTTTCCCAACCCAGCGTGCCAGGCGCTGGGCCACCTGGCCCCCGAAGGCCCGGCACGCCAACAACCCCTCCTGCACACCGGCATGGTGGCCTCGGCGACACCAGGCCCTGCGGCCTCCTCATTCTGTCCTGTTCCAGGCAGGAGAGCCCAGTGGGCCTGTGGGGCAGGGGTGCTCAGGCCCCTGCTGTCCGCCGGGCGAGGGGTCCCCTGCTGGGCAGCCAGTTGGCGCCCCGGGTCAGGCCTGAGGCCGCGGCCTCAGAGAGGGCGCTACGATGCTGATGTCGCGTCCTCCCAGAACGGCCTTCCTCTGCCAGGGCCTGCGGAGCAGCACGCAGGTGGTGGGCTGCCTGGTGTCGCTGTCCCTGCTGTCCCCGCGCCTCACGCTGCTGCTGATGGTGGCCACGCCTGCCCTCATGGGCGTCGGGACCCTGATGGGCTCCGCGCTGCGCAAGCTGTCTCGCCAGTGTCAGGAGCAGGTACCCGACTCGCGCGGCCAGCCCACCTGTCCCTCTGCCCGCACCCCTCCAGCCCCCGGCCCCTCCCTGGCTCCGACCTGGCCCCCATTGCTTGGCCTCTGCAGATCGCCAGGGCAACGGGTGTGGCGGATGAGGCCCTGGGCAACGTGAGGACCGTGCGTGCCTTCGCCATGGAGCGGTGGGAAGAGGAGTGAGTGGTGGGCGGCTAGGGCGTGAGAGAGGGCATCCCCGCCCCACCCCGCCCCGCTGCTCACCTGGCCTCTGTCTGCAGCCGCTACGGCGCAGAGCTGGCAGAGTCCTGCAGCAAGGCCGAGGAGCTGGGCAGGGGCATCGCACTGTTCCAGGGGCTGTCCAACATCGCCTTCAACTGTGAGTGTGCGGCCGGGCCCGTCTGCAGTGCGGTGGGGGCTCCCTGCAGGCTCAGCCCAGGTGCCACAGTGAGGCAGGGCCCTGGCCAGGGCTCCAGTCCACTGGGCTGGGCCAGGTCAGTGCTGGCTGGGCCACCGTGCCCCCTGCTGCAGCCACCGCCCCGACCCCATCCCACCCCGCAGGCATGGTCCTGGGCACCCTGTTCATCGGGGGCTCCCTCGTGGCGGGACAGCAGCTGACGGGGGGAGATCTCATGTCGTTCCTGGTGGCCTCCCAGACAGTGCAGAGGTGAGTGGGGCGGCCCCCCTCCAAGAGTGCTGCGGGGCTGGTGTGGGGGCTCTGTTGAGCGTCCTGTGGGCGACGCTTTGTGAACTGGGCCACCAGAGCCCTGCTGAAGCAGAGTCTGCGGTGCCGCTCACCTTGCTGTGAGGCCGCCCCCGCATCTTTCAGCAGCGCTGACACTCCGGCCAGCACCCACCCCCTCTCCCTGCGTCTGGTGACCTGGGGCCACGACCTGCTCATGGCACTCAACACCACGTCCGGGTTCATCCCCCTTGTCAGCCCAAGGCAGTGGCCAGAAAAGCCCCAGGTGGGGGCGCCCCGTCTTTGACAGCGTCTGAGAGCGGCCGCGCTGGCTGGCCGCTCGGTGAGCACTAGCCCGGTGGCTCGTTGCTTCCTGTTGCTCTGAGCTCTGCCTGCCCCGCCGGGCTCTGCGGACCGGCTGGCGCAACGGGAACCCCCAGCGCTCCTCGACCAGCAGGCCCCGCTTTCCCTTCCGACTGCAGCTCCCCCGCCCTGCGCTGCCCGCCCCTGACTCCTCCTCTCCTCACCTCGCCCGCCCGTATGTGGGCCCAGCAGGAGTAGGGAGAGTAGGGATACGTTCTGATGAGTAACTAAACAGGGAAGATTCTGGAATGAGCACGTGAAGAGTAAGGACCGGGGCTACCACCAACACGGCAAGAAAACAGCATCCCCAAGGTGCCCCCAGCTGCTCCATTTGGTCTGCCCCGCCCCTCACCACCGCCTTCTTGGCTCAGTGCACCCCAGAGATGGCTGCGAACCCAGCGTCTCTCAGAGACCAAATTCCACCCATTTCTAGGGCTGCACAGCTCCAGAACCCTGCGCCCTGTTTTTCCGTGCTGCTCCCTGGTCTGGGCCCCTCAGACCCTCCAGCTCTAAACACCAGCCCTGCTACACCGGGGTGGTTCTCGCACGGCCTTGGGACGAGGCTCTGACGTGGAGGTCGGGGCTTCCCTCTGCTGAGCCCCCATGCTGACTCACCTCCCTCCGCCAGGTCGAACTCACCATGCAGTCACCCCGAGGCCTTCCAGGGAGGAGTGGCAGAGGCCTGGGTGGGCCATCTCCACAGGGCAGCTCATCCCCGGGGCTAGTCCCCTCCCACTCCCTTGCCTAGCCCCTCCCGCATGGCCAGCAGAAGACAGGCCCTGTCAGCCCTTCGCCCCGCCCCGCCCCGCTGACAGCCTGAGGGTCTGTGCCCCGGCCCAGGCGGGGCTCTCCCAAATGGACAGTCTTCTCCAGCCCAGCTCACGTGATTTTGGTCTTTTTCTCCCTGAAGAAGTGTATGTCTCCTCCGAGGCTCCAGGGAAGCCTGGGCGCAGCCTCAGCCCTCGGAGCCCAGCACCCTAAGTGTCCTTCCTTTCTGGGTCCTGGAGGAGATGGGGGTGCCCCGCAGACCGCAGCAGGAGACAGCCTCGTCCAGTCCCGTGTGGTCTGGGCCCCTCTGGGAATGGCCCCCTTCCTGCCAGGCCTCTGGGCAGGACTACCCCCACCCCCAGCTTCTGCGCCACCCCTCAGGGCAAGGTCATCACGCCCATAGCCTCCAGCCCACGGCCTCCTGCGTCAGGTGCCAGACCGCTCTGCCACTCCTTGCTTCGCCTCCCGCGCCCTCTGGCAAGTGGTCGGTGCCTGGGTGCCTGCCAGAGCCTTTCCTTGTGGATTTGGGGGCTCCTCCCCTGCTGCCGGGAGCCACAAGATGGCCAGGGAGCCGGTGTTCCTTCAAGAGGGACCTGCCCGCACCCCAGACGTCCCGGCGTCTGGGCCCGGCGGGCACCGGAGCGAGCAGCGGTGACTCACCAGGCTGCGGGGAATGACCACTGTCTAGACAGAGGCACGCACAAGCCGCGGCTGCAGGCTGGTGTGGGCGCCCGGGAGCCCTCCACCCGTTTCCTCCTTTGTCTGCGCGGACCTCCCATTCGCTTTCCACCTTTCCTTGACCCCAGCCCCTGAACTCCCCAGGCCTCCGAGGTCCGCAGGCCACAGCCCGGCCTCTGAGGGCAGCACGGCACCGGCTGCAGGCAGGCAGCAGGGTGTCAGCCCCCAGACCCGTAGCCTGCTCTCCGTGCGGCTCCTTCCCCAGCGCCGCGCCCCAAGGCCACTGGCGGTCCTCGGCCCTCCAGGAGGAGCGTGCGCCTGGGCTGCCAGCGCCGGGTGTTCTCTCAGTGGCTGCGTCCTTGCCTGAGCCCAGTCCCCCCGTGCTGCTGAGCCCAGCCCCTCCCTGCGGGCCTCCGCCAGGGCTCACCGTCTACCCTCCTCCCCGCAGGTCTATGGCCAACCTCTCTGTGCTGTTTGGTCAGGTGAGTGCAGAGTGGACACTGGAGCTGAGCTGAGTCACCTCGGCCCTCCACCGCCGGGACCCCACCCCCTGACGCGGTCTGGCCCCACTCCCCAGGTAGTGCGGGGCCTCAGCGCGGGCGCCCGAGTCTTCGAGTACATGACCCTGAGTCCAGGCATCCCGCTGTCCGGGGGCTCCTGCGTCCCCAAGGAGCACCTGCGCGGCTCCGTCGCCTTCCAGAACGTGTCCTTCAGGTCAGCACCACGCTGGCTGTGGGCTGGGCTGGGGGGCGGTGGGTCCAGGCCTCCCTCTGAATAAGCTCCCGGGGTGCAGTGAGGCCTCACAGGCCACCAGACCACAAGGGGCCCCGGTCTGACGGAGGTCTCTTGGCTCCTCCCAGCTACCCCTGCCGCCCTGGCTTCCCGGTGCTCAGAGACTTCACCCTCACACTGCCCCCCGGCAAGATGGTGGCCCTGGTGGGCCAGTCCGGGGGAGGTAAGAGGAACGCCTGGCCCCCAGCCACGGGGGCTGGGAGAAGGGGCCCCTCTGTTCCACCAGGGCTCCCTTTCCTGGCACGAGCGCCAGAAGGCAGGCCCCTCCCTCACTGCCCTGCTCCCCAACGACCAGGCAAGACCACCGTGGCCTCCCTGCTGGAGCGCTTCTACGACCCCACAGCCGGCGTGGTGAGGCTGGACGGGCAGGACCTGCGCACCCTGGACCCCTCCTGGCTCCGGGGCCAGGTCATCGGCTTCATCAGTCAGGTGTGGGGGTCGCCCCTCAGCGCCTGGCCCTACCCCCAGCGTGTCTTTAGCTTCCCCCTGCCCTGATTCCTGGACCTGCTCCCCTGAGGCCTCCGGCCCTGGACCTGCATGCTCCAGGGGCGCGGGCCCTCCTCAGAGGGGCCTGCCAGCGGGGGCCCGGGCTGGGGAGGCTGTGGCAGGGCCCTGGCTGCCCTGACAGGCCGTGGTGTCCAGAGGCGCAGAGGCTCCCGCAGTGGCATTGTGGGCACTGCTGCCGGCCCACTGCCCGTCAGGCAGCGCCCATGACCTGGCCCGAGTGCTGGGCCTCCCCATGTCCTCTGAGGAGGCCGTCCTCCCTTGTGTGGGTAGCCAGGGTGCCCTGATCGGGCCCCAGAAAGGCGAAGCGCAGGCCCCCTCTAGCTCGCCAGCCACCGCCCTGGTCCTGGACCCTGCCCCTGAGGGGCACCAGCCCAGGCTCCGCCTCTCCCCACCTGGACGGGCCATGCTGTTCGCCGTGAGCCGTGGCTTGGCCCTGCCTGGCCTGCCCTCCAGAGGGTCTGTGATCCAGACAGCCCCCCGGCCCTCAGGGCTCCGGGCACAGTCAGAACCTTCCCCTTGGACACCCCACCCAGGAGCCCGTCCTGTTCGCAACGACAATCATGGAGAACATTCGTTTTGGGAAGCCGGAGGCCTCCGATGAGGAGGTGTATGCCGCCGCCCGGGAAGCCAACGCCCACGAGTTCATCGCCAGCTTCCCTGAGGGCTACAACACCGTGGTGGGTGAGTGCGGACACCTGCGTGGTGTGTGGGTGGGCGCACAGGAGCGGCCCTCGGTGGTGCAGGACAGGGGGCAGGGCGGTGCCGTGGGAGGACAGGCCTGAGCAGGCCGTGTTGGGGCCACACGGGAGAGCGGGAAGCTGGAGAGCAGCCGGCAGGAGCGGCCGGCATCGCCGCCGAGGCCTCCCTCCCTCTCGCTTCTGTCCTCTGAGTCTTTAACGTCAGCTGCTTCTCCTGGCACCCCTGGGACCAACTCGGCCGAGGGGGCTCTTCTGACTTGCCCGGGAGAGGGCGTGGATGGTCAGGCAATGCTGGAGCAGGGCGGCGGCGTGCCAGAGGAGGCTCCTGCCTCGGCTCTGCACACGCCGTCTGCCCGTGGCCCCGACAGCGGACAGGCGGTGCCTCCGGCGTCAGCTCTTCTCCTTCCACAGGGTCCCTGAGGCTGCCCGGGCTTGGCCGTGCCCAGCACCCTGGGCAGGGCCGTTCCTTGCACCTGGGGCTTCGGCACCTGCCCTGGCGCCACTGGGTCTCTTGCCCCTTGCCCCCCTCGAGGCTCATTTCAGGTCCCTGGCTGCTAACCCAACATGCCAGCCCCGCTGTGGGCCTGAGAATGCCGGGGCTGTCAGTGTACCCACTGCCCGGTCCTGGATGTCCCCACCGCAGCGGAGACACAGCAGGCCGGGCAGAGGCTGCAGCTGCAGGGCCCAGGCGGGGCTCGGAGGCCCCCGAGGACACTGGGCCCTGCGTGGCCCCGGCTCAGTGAGCGTCCGCGGGCCACGCGCGTCGCCGTGTGTCTGCACGGGATCTGCGAGCCGCCGAGGGGTGCCCTTTCTGCCCTCAGAGAGGTCCTGAGGAGCCGGACTGGGATTTCCGGACAGCCCCTCTGCGGCTGGGTGCCGCTCACACCCCGCTGTGTCCCCCGCAGGAGAGCGGGGCGCGACCCTGTCTGGCGGCCAGAAGCAGCGCCTGGCCATCGCCCGCGCTCTCATCAAGCAGCCCGTGGTGCTGATCCTGGACGAGGCCACCAGCGCGCTGGACTCGGAGTCCGAGCGGGTTGTGCAGGAGGCCTTGGACCACGCCAGCGCCGGCCGCACCGTGCTGGTCATTGCCCACCGACTCAGCACCGTGCGGGGCGCCCACCACATCGTCGTCATGGCCCACGGCCGCGTGTGCGAGGTCAGCCCCAGGCTCCCCACTTCGCCCCAACACAGGCTGAGTAGCTCTGCTGGGCCGCGGGGGGCCTGGCCCGCGGCGCTGGTCTCCCGGCTCCAGATACCCTCGCTCACCCTGTCTCGGGGGCCACGGCACACGGCGGGGGGCCACAGCGAGAAGCCGTCGGGAGTGTGCGGGGCTGGGAGGTGCCGGGGCCGGCGGCGGGTCTGCAGCAGGCTGTGGTTCCGGCCCGCTCGGCCCTCTGGGCTGCGGTTGCCACTCCATGAAGGAGACCGAGAGACGCGGCCACGGTGCGCACTGGCTTCTAGGGCCCTGCTTCTGGGCCCTGCTTCAGCTTCAGAGGCCCAGGTGACGCGGCGGCCCGGGGCTGTGGGTGCTGAGCGAGGCTGGGTGACCACCTGCCCTCTGTCCTCCCCCAGATGGGCACCCACGAAGAGCTCCTGAAGAAAGGGGGGCTCTATGCAGACCTCATCCAGCGACAGGCCCTGGACGCCCCCACCGCCGACACGCCCGGAGGCCCCAGGAGCCGCCACCCCAAGTCCTGAGCCGCCCTCTGAGGTCTGGTCTCCACCGAGCCTCGGGGCCGGGACTGCTGGGGGCATTCCCTGGGACCAGCCCTCCGGCCTTTGAGTGGCCTCCAGGCCGCGGCCTCTGTTCACAGCAAACGGGCTGGTGCAGGGGGAAGGTGGGTGCCCCTGCCCACCCACTCGGGCCAGCTGCTGCCGGCCGCCAGAGCCATTTGCCCGGCTGCAGGGGTGAGGCAATGACCTCCGGCCCCTCTGCTCCATCCTTCCCCTTTGCCCCAGCTCTCAGAAACCTCCCTCTCCCTCCCACCGCCTGATGCTGTCCAGGCCTGGCGCCAGGGCCAATCTGGGCCTGGGGTAAGGATTCAGATGAGGTTCTTCTCCCCTCCAGGCTCAGACCTCACCCTCCCAGCCTCTGCCCCGCCCTGTGAGAGGAGGAGCCACAGCCCCATCCCCGCCTGTGACCAGCCCTCATTCCAGATGACTGCCCCAGCCCCAGTGGGACGCCCAGACAACGCCCATCTGGAGGGCCTCGGGGGCCTGCTCGCTGGAGGCCATCCCTAGACTGGCCGCCCTAATGTCCCCACCCGCCTGCCCCTGTGTGGAGCACACCACCTGAAGGGCGTAGGGAGAGCCTCCCCCCCCCCGGCCCCAGGCGCATGGGCAGACAGTCACCAGACCACTCGTCATCCCGGTGGGACCGCAGCGCCCGGAGGGAGCCTGGGGCTCCAAGCTGCGGATGAGGCAGGGCTGGACTCCCATGGGCTTCTGAGGGCCCCAGGCGGTTCAGCTGAAGAGCCACCGGGCTCCCCTGCGTCCTCTCAGGCCTGGGCCCTGCCCCTGAGGCTGCCCCAAGAACCTTCTCACAGCCGCTGCCGGCTGAGCGCCACCCGGCCCTGCTCCCTCCGTGGGGGAGTGCTTGTGCGGGCCTGCCAGGTCACCGGCATCTGGAATCTGCCTCTGGGCCCCAGGGCGCCGCTGCTGGGTCTCAGGGGCTCCAGCAATAGGCCGGAGCAGCAGAGTCTCTGCGGCTGGAAGCCAGCCTGGAAGAGGTGGCAGTGTCCCGGTGTGGGGACAGGAGCCGGGACTGAGGGTCCCACAGGCTCTTCCGGTGCTATTTTGGGGACAAAGCGCCCAGGTTTGATACCCGACTTCCTGGCTGGGTCACACCCCAGGGCCGCTGCCGCCCGGGAAGCAGAGGCCAGGCCAGCTCCAGGTGCTTTGCCACTGAACACCTCCCCACAGGAGCAGCCTGGGCTCCCCGGCCAGCCCGGCTGCCTGCGCGATTCAGGCCCGCTGCCGTGTGACAGCCCCTCTGGGACAAGCAGCCCGGGCCAGGCAGCTCCACCGCCCTGGCCCTGGCCAGGCTGCTGGACGTCGTGACACCACAGGCGGTCTCCTTACCTCGTCAGGGTGACGCCCCGGGGAAGCAGTGATGTCCACAGCCACACGCTGGGGCCCTAACCTCGAGCTTGGCCCCCGCTGTGGCGCCCACCCGAAGCCTGGCTGCACTTCACCTCGAAAGCTCGTTTGAAGACTGCACGGGAGAAGCTGTGGTCAACTTAGAACTGCTGGTGCTGCAGCTGCAGAGGGTGGTCAGGGCTGGGCAATAAACCTTTAGCCACTGCCTGCGGCGTGTTCTTCGGCCCCTGTCCTCTGCCCCGCGCCACTGTCGGGGACAAGGACTGCCCTGCCCTGTCTCAGGATAGACGGGGACAGGGGACCGCAACTCAGCGTCGGGCCAACTGCCAGCCCACGGCGCACACCCAGAGCCCTCAAGTGCTTTGTGGGAGGCGGGATGGAAGTGATGTGTCAGCAAGGCACAGCCTGCTTCCCCGGGCCTGCAGCGCGGCCCAGGGCCCCAGAGGCCAGGAGCAAAGCTTCCGTGGGTGGGGTCACCGGGGCCTGACACTGCCCCACACGGCCTGCCCACGCACCCCAAGCCAGGCCCTTCACTCGTGGCTGCCTGGCCTCCCTGCTGCCCCCGTCTCGGGCCAGCACTGACTGCAGACAGCAGTTTGGAGGTGTCTGCTTCCTGCCCCCACCGCTGTCTCCGCCGGGCCACCCGCAGCACCCTCAGGCTGGTGCACGGGGCACGGAGGCCGGGCGGAGGGGGCACGCCGGGCGGTGTCGCAGAGGGCCGCAGCCGGCCGCTCCCGCTGTGGGACGGTGTCGTCACATTCCCCCGCACGGGCTTCTTGACCCAGCGTTTCTATTTCAGGGAGCTGACATCTGCACGCGCACTGAGAGCCCCATTGTTTGTAGCGAGAGCCTGGAAACCCCCGTGGCCATGAGTGGGGCCGTGAGCACACAAATGGGGTGCGGCGGCAGGATGGGAAGGTGCGCAGCCGCCGAGGACAGGGCCCCGCTTGGGGACCGGCTGTCAAGCTCTCGGGACTTAAGTGAGAAAAGCTGTGAAATCGCCGGGCACCCACGTCACACCTGGGAGGGTGGCAAGTGAGCCCCAATCCCCGCAGCAGACGCCGGAGGGCCTGAGCATGAGGAGGTGGGAAAGGGGGGCCCTCGATCCAGTCAGGCCCTGGCCTGGGGCCTGAGGAGGCCCTGGCTGGCCCCTGGGGGCTGGGCCGGGACGCTGGGGGCCCTGAAAGAGGAACCTGCCGAAGCCAAACTTCCCAGCACTGTCCAGCTTGGTCAGGAGCCAGCCCCGCTCTGCTCTTCCTGAGAGAACAAATGATCCCGGGGAGGAGAGTGGGGAGGGCGGGAGGGGCTGGGCCAAGGGTCAGCGGCTGACTTAAGGCTGGACTTACAGGGGCTCAGCCGGGAACCTGCAGATGTGCAGGGCACCCGGTCCTCAAGGATCCCTGGCCCGTCAAGCCCGCCCCAGGACAGTGTGGTTTCCCGCTGGCGCCTCTGGTCTCCACACCCACAGGCCCCCCCACCCCACAGCACTAATGGCTCAGCCTGGGGCCCCAGGGACCTCTCCCCCCACCCCCCGGACTGCTCCGCCGGCCCCCCTGGCCCCCTCGCTGCTGAAACCCAATCCTCTGCGGCAGCTCAGGCTCAGCCGAGCAGCCTCCAGCGCAGCCTCCAGTCGCCTCCAGTCGCCCGCCCTGCCTGCTCCCCTGCAGAGCCCCCAGCCCGGCCGAGCGGAGGAGCCACAGCCTGTTCCTGGAGGGCCTAGCAGGACGCCCGAGACCGCATCCTCCAGCCAGGCCAGTGCCGCCCCCCCAGCTCGTGGGTCCTCGCCTCGCCCCACCTGCAGTGAGCCCTGCCCAGCGCCCGAATCCCCGCTGCCCCAGCCCCGGGCGGGCCCACCCTCCTCCCAAGCCCCGCCAGCCCGGCCCCGGGGCAGCGCTGCAGCCATGAAGCCCCGCTCAGGGCTGGAGGAGGCCCGACGGCCGAGCTCGGACATCCGCGTGTTCGCCAGCAGCTGCACGCTGCACGGGCTGGGCCACGTCTTCGGCCCCGGGGGCCTGACCCCGCGCCGGGGGCTGTGGGCCCTGGCCGTGCTCCTGTCGCTGGCCATCTTCCTGTACCAGGTGGCCGAGCGGGTGCGCTACTACAGGGAGTTCCACCACAAGACCACCCTGGACGAGTGCGAGAGCCACCGGCTCACCTTCCCGGCCGTGACCCTGTGCAACATCAACCCACTGCGCCGCTCACGCCTCACGCCCAACGACCTGCACTGGGCCGGGCCCACGCTGCTGGGCCTGGAGCCCCACGAGCACGCCGCCTTCCTGCGCGCCCTGGGCCAGCCCCCCGCGCCGCCCGGCTTCATGCCCGGCCCCACCTTCGACGTGGCCCGACTCTACGCCCGGGCCGGGCACACCCTGGAGGACATGTTGCTGGACTGTCGCTTCCGCGGCAGGCCGTGCGGGCCCGGGAACTTCACCACGGTGAGCCAGCCAGCAGGCCAGACCCGGGGGCGGGGCGCCCGCCAAGCCTTGCCGGACCCGGAATCCTGGTCTGACCAGAGCCAGGGCCCCTTAACACCTTAACACCCTCGCCAAGGACCTTCTCTCCAGTCCCCCCACCCCCCCCAGTGCTTTTCTGTCCACCCAGGACACTGCGCTCCTTGGCCTCCCCCCCTTCCCCAGCCAGCTGCAGTGCGGCCGCACCTCACTCCTCAGCCTGGCCGTCTGCACAGACACTGCTCTGGGGGCTGGGAGGCTCTGGGGGGCCCCCCGCGCTAGGGCAGAAGACCCCTTTCTCTGCCAGGGGGGCTGGAACGTGTGTCCCATCCTCCCCTTCGACATCCGCCAGTCCCAGAGGAGAGCAGCGCTTTGCCATCTGCAGAGGACCGCTGGAGAGAGGGGAGCCGAGGGTCCGGCTCCAGGGCCTGCACCAGGCGCTGTGGGGGCGGGTTGTGTGTTCAGAGGGGCAAGGCAGGGTCTGTGGTCCTCACTTGTTTGCCTGGGGCAAGGGCCGGCCGGGCTTCCTGCCCTGCGCTGAGCTCCGACCCTCTGCCCCCACCCCCGAGATCTTCACCCGCATGGGCCAGTGCTACACATTCAACTCTGGCACCGACGGGGCCGAGCTTCTCACCACCCCCCAGAGTGGGGCAGGCAACGGGCTGGAGATCATGCTGGACGTGCAGCAGGATGAGTATCTGCCCGTGTGGAAGGACACAGGTAGGGGAGCACAGGCTGAAGCGGGGGGTGCCCGGGCGGGTGCAGGGGCGACAGAAAGAGAGGGTGCTGGTAGGGCCGGAAAGCACCCCCAGTGCTGTGAGGTCAGCTGGGCTGGGCAGCAGTCCTGGGGAGAGAGAACCCACAGCAGGGGCTCCCTCCTCCTGCAGAGGAGACCCCATTTGAGGCAGGCGTCCGAGTGCAGATCCACAGCCAGGAGGAGCCACCCAGCATCGACCAGCTGGGCTTCGGGGTGGCCCCTGGCTACCAGACCTTCGTGTCCTGCCAGCAGCAGCAAGTATCCTGGCCTGGCCCCAGCGCATCCCAGGGGACACAGCCCACCGCAGCTCCTTCCTTCCTCCCTTGCTCACTCTCCAGCTCGCTCCTTAACCAGCTCCCAACAGCTGAGCTTCCTACCCCCACCCTGGGGCGACTGCAGCTCCGTGTCTCTGGACCCGGACTTTGATCAGGAACCATCTGACCCCCTGGACACCCCTAATCCCACCCCAGGCCCTAGCCCTCCCTATACCCTAGTGGGGTGTCGCCTGGCCTGCGAAACTCGCTACGTGGTTCGGAAGTGCGGCTGCAGAATGATCCACATGCCCGGTGAGGGGCGGAGGTGGGGGGCGACAGAGGGCTTCGGGGGCGGGGGCGTGGGGGGAAGAGGGTCTGGGCCACTCCTCAGCTGTCCCGCTCTCGGCAGGCAGCGCGCCCGTGTGCAGCCCTCAGCAGTACAAGGACTGCGCCTACCAGGCGCTGGGTAAGGGACGAGCCTCGCGCACCCGCCCTAAGCCCCTGCGTCCCGCCACGCTTTCCCTCTGCCGCCGCCCCACGGGGGCCCTGACCGCACGACTCTGGCCGCAGACGCCATGCTGCGCAAGGACGCGTGCGCCTGCCCCACCCCGTGCGCCAGCACGCGCTACGCCAAGGAGCTCTCCATGGTGCGGATCCCCAGCCGCGCCTCCGCGCGCTTCCTGGCCCGGAAATACAACCGCAGCGAGGCCTACATCGCGTGAGCCCGGGCGGGGGGCAGAGGGTCGGGGCACGCCCCCGGGCGGCGCGCTCCTCCGTGCCCATGAGGGCACACCAGCCGGCACACCCTCCCGGGCTCGGGGCCGGTGCGCGCTGCTTCGCCTTCCCGGCACCATCTGCCAGTGGAGGGGGCCGCCCTCCCGGGGCTCCAGCAGAGTCCGAGGCCAGAGCACCTCCCGCCAGCAGCGCACCAGGGAGTGTCCATCGGACGGTCCCGGCCTCTCTCCTTCCAGGGAGAACATGCTCGTGCTGGACATCTTCTTCGAGGCCCTCAACTATGAGACAGTGGAGCAGATGAGGGCCTACGAAGTGTCGGAGCTGCTTGGTGTGTGTGCGCGCAGGGCATTCTGGGGGAGGTGTGGGCAGGGCAGGGGCTGAGCTGACCAGGGTCCCCGTCTCCACAGGCGACATTGGGGGCCAGATGGGGCTGTTCATCGGGGCCAGTCTGCTCACCATCCTCGAGATCCTGGACTATCTCTGTGAGGTGGGCCTGGGCCCCACGGGAACGAGGAGTCAGACCACAGGACCCGGGAGGGAGGGCGTGCACTGGCCACCTCCTCCCCTGTCCCCTCAGGTGCTCCGAGATAGGGTCCTGGGGTACTTCTGGAACCGAAAGCGCTCCCAAAGGCACTCCAACACCAACCTGGTAACAGCCATCTCTCTCCTGCCACCCCATGTGGGCGCACCCGGCTGGTCCCTGGAGGGAGCACCTCCCCCCTCTGACCCTTTCCCTCCTCCCACAGCTTCAGGAAGGGCCGGGCAGCCATCCACCCCAGGTTCCCCACCTCAGCCTGGGCCCCAGGTAACACAAACGGCCCCCTAAGGTCAAGGTGGGAGGGCAGGTCTGGCCCAGGCGGGTGAAGTTCAGGTCCAGGCAGGCCAGGGCACCAGCAGGGCAGCGGTGCCCTGTCCTAGCGCCATGGTCCTCTCCAGGCCGCCCACCCCTCCCTGTGCCGTCACCAAGACGCTCTCTGCCTCCCGCCGCACCTGCTACCTGGTCACGCGGCTCTAGACCCAGGTCTGCGTCTTCGGGCCTCACCCCCACCCCCTGGACATGACTGTCCTGCCACGCCTTTGCCACCTTCACCTTAAATAAAGCTCTAGTGCCTCCACCTCGGCGTTCCTCTTACAGGCCAGGCTGGCGGCCAAGGCCAGCCTAGGCCCAGCCCGCCCGGCCTCCACCCAGCAGACAGGGCATGGCGGGTGGGTGGCCTCTCTGAGCAGGCGTGCAATGCTTCAGCCACTGCCATGCCACGCGAAGGAGGCGGGTGAGCTGCAGGAGCCCATGCAGCGCCATCGCGGGACCCGTCGGGGAAGAGCTGGGAGGCTCTGGGCCCAGCCCAGCATTAAGGGGAGCAGGAGGGAAAAGACAGAGGCCCAGTTTTCTCCTGGTGGGGCCCTGGCCAGCCTCCCCAAGCGTGGGACCCCCCGCTGGAGGCAGTGGCAGGAGGCCCCCATCCCACTGCTGCCAGAAGGGCACACCCAGGCCCAAGCCCATTTTGTTGGCTACTTCACACCCCAAATATTGGAACACCGGCAAAGAAGGGCGCAGAGAAGGCCTGTTCTTGAGCCAACCCCAGCTTTGGCCTCCCAGCCCCAGGCTGTGGGTAGAGGGGTGAAGTGAGCGCCATGGGGACCCCAGGAAAGGCCCACCCTGCCCACCCCCTCTGGGGAAGCCCATCTGGTGTGTGGCCGCCCAGCCCCGGGACAGTCTCTAGGCGGTGGGGGAGAGCGAGCACAGCCCAGAAGTGTCCCAGCCCCACCCGGGTCAGTCAGAGGTGAAGACCCCCCCCCCCCCAGCCACTCGTGCATCAGCCGGACTGTGGGAAAGGAGCCAATTTATGAGATTAAATAAAGTCCACGCAGGCGCGCAGACCATGAGCGGGGCCCGGGCCCGCGGCCCAGCACAGCTGGGACTCAGCGCATGGCGCCCCCTCTCTGCCTCCCCTCCCGGGAGGGGCTTCAGTAAACCAGGCCCCAGCCTGGCCGCCGGGCTCCAGAGCCTAGGGCGGGCAGAAGTCGGAGAAGTAGGGGTGCTGTAGGGCCTCCTCTGCCGAGATGCGCTGCACAGGGTTGCACTTCAGGAGGTTCTGGGGTGGAGGAGAGGGACCGGTCAGAGCCCACCCTCCCCCGGGCCTCAGGTGTCCTGACCCCACCCTCCACCCTGCCCTTGCTCACCTGTAGCAAGTCCCTCCCGGTGGCATTGAGCTTGGGGACGACGTTCACCAAGGACGTTGTAGCTGGGTACATCGGGTAGGGCTGGGGAGCGGGGGACAGAGTCAGGCAGGGCAGTGGGGGTGGGGAGGCTGCTAGGGCCAGGACACGGGCACCAGTGAGCACCCCATTCCTGCCGGCACACCTTGTAATCCGGCAGCTTGGTCATGGCAGGCCACTGCTCTTCCGTGGGGGTCCCCAGCAGCGTGTCCAGGGGGTCAAGGGCCACTTAAGTGGAAAGGGATGGCGCTGGGCTCCTCCCCTCCTCAGGCCACTCGTTACACATCCCCCACCCTCCTCACCTACTCCAGCCCCTGGCATGGTGGACAGTGGGCCAGGCGCCTTACAAACACGAGGCACTGGACGCCAACCCTATGCCCGTGGCCGCGGGAGCCGGTCACCTGCCCGATCCTCAGGTTCACACGGCTGGAGAAACATCCTCTCGGTTGGCCCCCCATGGGTTCTCCTGGCCCACCGGCCCCACCTCCAGCCACAGGGTGCGTCTGCCCCGTGACAACCGGGGGTGTCCACCACCCTCTGCTCCCAGCCCCTCACTCTCAGGCGGGGCCCTGCAGCCCACCCACCCTGCAGCAGCCCAGGCTCCCTCCGTCCCGCACTCTGCCCGTGGGCTCGGAGCCAGGGCAAGGGAAACTGGAAGGATATCGGAAGATCCTCTTCAGCTGGTCGTCTACGTCGTTGCCGGGGAAAAGCGGCCGCCCCGCGTTGGCCAGCTCTAGGAAAAGGGGGGTGAGCGGAGGAGACACGCGAAGGCGCCCTCACCCCCTCCGTGTGCTGCAACCCTGTGCTGCCCTCCCCTCTCCGGGGTCCCTCTCCTTCCCCAGAGGGGGCCCTCCAGGCCCCACCATGTCACCTGCGAAGATGCAGCCAGCTGACCACATGTCGATGGACGTGGAGTACAGCTTGGCCCCAAAGAGGACGTCCGGGGGACGGTACCAGAGCGTGACCACCTGCAGAAGAACCCACCGTGGGAACCCCCACTTAGAGGGCTGGAGGAGGGGGCTCGGAGAGCAGACAAAAAGAATGTTGGGGGCCTGGGGGGAGGAGCTGGATGCTCGCTGGGGACTACCCCACCCCAGAGCCTCTCCCTGCTCACCTCAGCCGAGTAACAGCGCACGGGGATGCCAAAGGCTCGAGCCAAGCCGAAGTCTGCCAGTTTCAGCTCCCCGTTCTGAGCGGAGACGGGACGGGACATGCAAAGGGGCTTCGACCCCTCAGGGAAGCAGGTTCCCGCACCTGCTGTCCAGCCCTCAGCTGGCGGCTCTTGGCTCCAGCCATCCCCACACCCCCATCTCCCCTTCCCCCCGAGACGTACCCTGTTTATGAGCAGGTTCTGGGGCTTCAGGTCTCTGTGCAGCACGTTGCGGCTGTGACAGAAGCCCAGGCCTTTCAGCAGCTGGAAGAGGAATGACTGGGGGGGGGAGGGGTCACGCCTTCTGGATAGGAGGTTGTGCTGGCAGTGGACTCTGCTGCCTCTCACCCTCTGCTTAGCCTCGAAACGCCACCCAAACTCCACCCCCAGCACCAAGCTTGCCTGACATCATTCATTCACCGTCATGCTCGGGTAACAGCGTTCATGCAACACCAGGGACCACTTCTGTACCATGCTAGGGAGCCAAGGAAAATGGCAAAGGGGCCCTGGCCCCCACCTTTCCGGGGCGTACCTGGCTCGGTTGGCCCTACACATGACCACCCTCAAGGTCTATATCGTGCTGGATCATTATCCGGCCCTTATTTCCCTGGAGCTGGGGCAAGGCACTCGGCCCTGGGCCTCAGCTGCCCCAGGCACACGGCAAAGCAGCCCACAACTACTTGTCAAGGGGGCGAGGTCTCCCTTTGAGCCTCATCCTGCCACCTCTCGAGTGTAGGTCACGTCACTGAGCGGGAGCATTACTGTCCGCTCGGCGAGCACAGGGAATGCTGGCTCAGGGGGGCTTCTCGAGGGCAGAGGCAGGGTTCGCCCCTCCCGACACCCCAGGGCACCCTTGTCCTTGGACCTCAAAGCTGAAGGCAGACCCCAACCCCTGCCTCAGTGGGGCCCCTGGACCCCAGACCTCTCACCTTCACAATTTCAGGATCTAGGTCACCGTTGCAGCTGTCAAAATACTTCTTAAGATCCTACAGAGGGACGGGGCAGGGGGGTGGGCCAGGGTTTATAAGGCCCTCAGTCTGGGTCCCTGCCCCCTTCTCCCAAGGCTGCTGTCCCCAAACCCCTTTCACCTGGTCGCAGAACTCAAAAACCAAAGTCAGCTTCTTGTCGCTGTGCAGGACATCGTGAAGCCTGGGGGGAAAGAGGGGCTCAGCCGGGCAGGTCGGGATGCCTGTGACCCTGACCCCAGGTCCAGCCCAGCCCAACTCTGAGGCTCCCACCTCCAGCTGACCACACAAGGAGGCCCTGTTGTCTACACACCTGACGATGTTCTTGTGCTTCAGCTCTTTTAGTAGGCAGATTTCACGAAGGGCAGAACTTGGCACTCCCTACACACGGAGGGGGCCGGGCAGGGAACAGTCACATCCCACCCAGCCTAGGCCCTCTAGCCCCGCCCTGCCGGATGTCCCAGCCTACCTCATCATCATCGTCCAGCCTCACTCTTTTCAGAGCCACGATCTCATGGGTCTCCCGGTTTTTGGCCTTGAACACTGTTCCATAGGTGCCTAGAAGGAGGTCAGGGTTGAGAAGGATGGGGCACCCTTCCCCACTCTGGGACGTCCCACTGGGGAGAGTTATTTCTGATGCCTGGAGGAGTAAGGGAAGAAATTGAAAATGAAGGCCCGGCCTGGAGGAGCTCTGTGTAGGGTGTCTGCTGCAGGGAAGACTGCTGCAGCCGGGCTTGAAGGTCTAGAATACAGGCGCTTCCGAAACGTCTGGATACAGTGAGCAGGGGTCTGGGAGAGAAGGGCTGGCAGGAATGTTGAGGTTGGAGGTCTGCTGCTAGAACTGCGGATGGGGTGGGAGATGCAGGAAGTGCTGAGGTCGAAAGGTCGGGTGTAAGGTTGGGAGGGGGCGTCTGCAGGAAGAGCTAGCGGGGAGGATGGTATCTGCATGATGGGCTAAACTCGGGCCAGAGCTGCAGCCAGTGCTGAGTCGGAGTCTGCTGGGTACTGATGACGGTAGAAGAGCCAGGACTGCAAGCAATGCTGAAGGGTCTGCAAAAGAAGCTCTTGCAGGAACATCTCGCGGCCCCATTACCTTCCCCAATCTTCTCCAGTTTCTCGTATTTCTGCATAGCGGCGGCCGCGGGGACCCCTGCGGGCCCTCGGTCCTAAGACTTCGGCCGCGGCGTTGCAGAGGAGGCGGGACCCCAGCCTCCAGCCCTGTCCTTCCCTCTTGCCTGCGCATGGGCTTCTGGGGCTTGTAGTCTTAGGACGGCTAGGTCCTCCAGGAGTGCCCGAGAGCGTAAGCGACAAGAAGACTACAAGCCCCAGCAGGCTGCGCTCCGGGTCTCTGCAGCACTCGATTCCCGGGGCTCGGCTTCCACCGCCGAGGCAAGCCCTGGACTTCAAGTCCCAGCAAGCAGCGCGTGTCCGCTTCCGGGCGGCCCGCCGTGGCGCCGCGGCTCCCAGGGTGCCCCGCTCTCCTTCCTCCTTGCGTTGATTACAGGCTTCCCTCGGAAAGGGGCTACTCGGTCCAGGGCTGCAGCAGGCGTGCGGGTGGGCGCTCTCTGGGCTTTGGGGTTTGGCGGCCTACATCCTGGGCTCAGGTGGCCCAACTCTAACCCGTGGGCGTTGTTGAACTATCAAAGACCACTTGACCGTCTCGGCGCGGCTTTCCAGCTTCCCCTAGACCCTCTAGCGACTCCCAGGACCGATCGGGGAATGGCTCGGGTGCCTCGGGGCCTTGTCTCGCCGACGACGGCTTTATGGACCCGTTGACCCCGCGGTTGGGGAAAGCGGCAGATGTGCCCCATTTGAGACTGGACTCAAGCCAGAGACCCCTCTCCCTTCACCATGCCCGTTTGTCGTTGTGGGGCTCGGTTCCAGCCGCTAGTTAACACATCCCCAGAGCACGGGCTGCAGCCCTGGGAGCCCCCCAGGTCTGGCTCTACAGCCCGGCCCGGGCCCCCCGGAGTCCCCAGGGTGTGGCTCCGCGGGCCGGCAGGTTGGTTACCGCCCTCCTCGGGCAGACGCAAAGGC
Organism: Galemys pyrenaicus; assembly: GCA_019455555.1. Classification (NCBI taxonomy): domain Eukaryota; kingdom Metazoa; phylum Chordata; class Mammalia; order Eulipotyphla; family Talpidae; genus Galemys; species Galemys pyrenaicus. The sequence goes on along the minus strand of JAGFMF010012182.1, from coordinate 2,743,289 downwards.
AGATGCTGCACTCGCGGCAGCCTTGACCTCATCCCCTGGGAGATGATTATAGATTTTCTCCGGCTGTTTTCTAATTGCCTCATGATTGCATTCTTGAGGGCTGTGAACTGAACCAAAAACGGCCCCAAACAGCAGTCCTCAGCGCCAGAGCAGACTCGGTGCCAAGCATGTGTTAATTAACTCGTTCGTAGCTGACCGACTTCGGCAGGCACAGTGCTTCACCCGGCGGTAGGCTGAGGAAAGCGAGGAGACGGGTCCCCCCAATCTGGAAGTACCATTTAGTTGGGAAAGCCACAAGCCACACACAACATTAAATGACAGGATTCCGCTCAGAGTCCAGGTGGTACAGAGCGGGGGCAAGGGGGTCTCCGCCCGGAATCCCGCCGAGCTGCCCCGTTGGGAAAGTCTGAGTCAGCTCAGGGTAAATGGCATCCAACCTCCAGTCGCCAACACCCGTCTTCCACCCTCCACTCCTCCATCCCCGAATACAGGAGCTTTCAAGGAGGCACGGGCGTTATATGTGGGGTGGGGATGGGGGTGGGGGTGGCGAGTCTCGATCCCGTTGTATTTATATTTCAGTTTCCTCCGCCGCGAACTGCCCGGTCACCCTGGAGCTGTTTCCTGCCTGGGATCCCCAGCGTGGGGCGGGCGCCTTTCCGCCCAGAGATGCCTAATGGGACCAAGAGAGGCGTCCTCCGGGCGCCCGAGTCCCCGGCGGGAAAGCCCGGGCGGCGCCCCTCGCGGGGCCGGGCCGCGGGGCTCCCGGGACCGGGCCGTGCCCGAAAGCGCGCCTCCGCGCCGGGTCGCGGCCCCCGCTCCCGCCTCCTCGCCCGCGGCGGCGGGGCCGCGCACGGTGCGCCGGGGGGCGCGCACGCAGGGGGCTGGCCTGCCCGCGGCGCGGGGGAAAGTTGAGTTGGGAGAAGTTGGGAGCGGCGGGGGCGCGCCCCGAGGTGGGCAAGGGGGAGTCGTCGGGAGCGCGCGAGGGCGCCGGAGGACGGGGAGCGATCCCGAGACCCCCGGGGCACGAAGTCCAGAGCGAGCGGGTGAGTAGGGAGGTGGCGGCGGGGGAGGGCCCGGGCCGCGGAGGGAGGGAGGAGGGGAGGAGAAGGAAAGGGGGGAACTCGGGACTCAGGGCGGGGAGGGAGTGGAGTGGAGGAAAGGGCGGGGACTGGGGCGCGGAGAAGCGAGGTCTTGGGGAGCAGGATGCCGAGGCGAGCGGAGATCTGGTCGTTAGCGGAGTCTGGGGTCAAGAGTTCCCTAAAGCGAGCGTGCTGCGCCCCCTGCCACTTGGAGGGGGTAGTCTCAGGGAGGAGCCGCCCCCCCCAACTCCCGGGCGGGCTCCAGACAACACCCCTCCCCTGAGACCCCCTACTCGACCCTTCCGGGTCTTCCTGGGCGCTCAGCCTGGGGATTGCCCCAGGTCTCGGCCCCCGACCTCCTCCGGGGTGGGAGGCGGAGCCGGGGAGGGGGTGGCGGGTCAGGTCAGGACAAGGGGTCAGGCCGAGAAGAGAGCAGCTGGGCGGGGATGGGAAAGACCAGCCCGCAGAGTTGGCCCTGACTCGGGGTGGCCTGGCTTGTCTGGGTGTGGGGGCAGCGCTGCCCGAAAGCCAGGGTCCATACCCTCCTCCCCGCCGCTCCCGCCTCCAGCGGCCCCACGCAGGAGAGCTATGGAATGTGCGAATTCAGTTGGGGGGTGGCTAATGCCCAAGTGGGGGTCTAAGGTGCTAATCCTCCGGGCAGGGGGAAAGATGCTAATCCTCCGGGCCGGTCAGGGCTGGTCCCGGGAATGTGCCCCCACCCGGATTATCTGCACGGTATCCAGGACAGAAGTTGCTTTGTGTTCTGGAACTGGGGGGGGGGGGGGAGAGGGGATGGAGGAGCCGGTTGAGGGCACCGGATGAAGGTGGGACCGAGGCACCTGCCTGCACCCTGCACGCAGGACTCCCACACCCTTCCTGGGCCAGGTTCCTCCCTACAGTACCCCTCACCCCACACCAGACTTGCCTGGCTGAGGCCTGCCGGGGGAGGTGGAAGGAGCAGTCAGCTGAGTTGCAGCAGCTGCCAGGAATGTGTCACTCGGCTCCCCACCCCGACAGACCCCCGGGCCAACGCGGTTTGCTGGCCACTGACCTGTCCTACCCTGTCTTAGCCGAGTCAGCCTCTGCAAGCAGTCCGACCCTCAGCGTGCTCTCCGGCTTCGGTTTACCTTTTGAGAGGCATGAACGGCTCCTGCACTTCCCCCACTGCCTCTCGGTACCCCGATTTACACTGGCTGTGCTCCTAACCACAACTCTTCCCCCACCTCCACTGTCCTACCACACACTCTGTAGTCACGGTCAGGAGGGCACCAGTCCCGCCACTCAGACTTTCCTGACCCCGGGCCGGGGGCACTGTGCCCAGCCTCCTCCCCTTCTCAGGTGCCCCTCCCGGCGATAGCACTCTGCCCAGCCTGGGTCCCTTCTTCCCTCCCACCCAGTGGACGCCTGCCCCTCCCCCTGCCAGCCCTCAGCTGGGACAGCACAGTCATGCACCCCTCCTGCTGGAGGCCCCTCGCTGTCCAGAGTTCTTCCTCTTCCTCCTCCCATCTCTGCTTCCCAGCACACCCCCTCTGGGCTCAGCGCTCCTCTGGTGCCACCAGCGGGTCAGCACACCAGTTCTGGCTCAGCCTGTGCCTTCCCTCCCCCAGCGCTCCCTCCCTTCTCTGTTCTCTGCTGCTGGTCTCCAGGTTTCGGCCTTGACTCCTTTCTTGCACCCCCCCCTTTTTTGCAGCCTCTCCCACTTTCTGCTCTCTCCTTCTCTCTGTCCAGTCTTCGACCTCCCTTGGCCCTCTGCGACCTCACTGCCTCACCTCCCTGTCTCTTTGTTCCTCCTCGTTCTTCCTATTAATAACTCTCCTCTCTGCTCTGCCCGCTTCAGGGGCCACTGGAGGGCCCTCCATCGTCCGGAGGATCCTGCCCGCGAGGAGAGCCCTCTTGGCTGGCCGCCTGCCCTGAAGCCCGGGCCAGGCGGCTGCACCATGCCGGGCCAGGGGAGCCCGGCTCTCAGGCCATGACTGGACCTCTCCCCCTCCCAGGTTATGCCTCCGCCTTGTTGCCCTGAAAGCCGCAGCGACAGCGAGAAAGGCTAAGATTTGGCCATGAGCAGTGGGCCCCGGCGCCCCGCCGTGGGCGCAGATTCCTTCCGCACGGTGAGTGTGGCCCCTGCCGCTGCCCCTCCAGGCCACAGGTGTTCTTGGCGGGGTCCCAGCCCTTCAGGGGCTTGCGTCTGTGGAAAGCCCCGGGAGGGGTGCTGCCTGCCCTGTTTGGCCTGGCCCAGCGTGGATGGGGCTGGGACCTGGTGTGGGTACTGGGTGGGGGCTACACAGGCTCGCACTGCGGGGCTGGGAGTCTAGGCGCTGAAGAACGGCTCGCTGGTGCTTTAACCTCAGAGAACTCTGGGGACCCTGGGTCTCTAACTTGGCGGGCCCACCCCGCCCCAGCCCGGAGGCAACTCTTCGCAGGCAGCTCTGGGCCTGCCCGCTGGCCGCCGGCCCCGCCCCCAGACCCACGTGCCCGCAGACCCGCCCCTCGGGGGGCCCCCACGTGGCCGCGCCCCCACGTGGTGCCCTCCGGATTTTCCTGGGAAGTGTAATGATTAACCCTGCGTGCCATAGTCAGTCGTTATTGGTCGCTCCGGCCCAGTGTGGCACGTGACGGGGAAGGGGCGCAGACCCCTTCCTCCTCTTCCCTGAGTTCACCGCTGCCGGCCATGGATTTCCTCCTGCGGCCTCAGGTGCGAGGGGTTCGCGACCCCCTCCCCCACTCGGGCTCCCTCCACGCCTTCGCTTGCTTCAGCTGCCTCCCGCCGCCTTCCTCCCGCTCTAGTTCTAGTGAGCGTGGGGCAAGCTCTCGGGAAGCCTGGCCTGACCCCTGCTTCCCTGGACGGTGCCCCTGCCGTGGGTGTCCCCTAGACCCACCTCCTTCCCAGCCCTCCGCCAGCTCAGCGCCGAGCTGGCCCCCCGGGGGCTCCGTACCCCGCCCTTGCGATGCGATGCCCTTCAGGTCCAGAAGCTGTTGAGCAAATATTTGGTGGCACCTGGAGCCGAGCAGGGCGGGGGTGGGTGGGGAGCTGGATCGGGACGGCAGCGGGGCTCCAGCCCCGGGAGCTGGGCAGAGCCCCGCCAGAAGTGCTGCAGTCCTGGCCTGCTGGCTGCCGCTGGCCGCTCCGCAGCATGACTCAGGTGGGGGCGTGGGGGTGGGGTAGGGGCGGGGCGGAGCGGCCAGGGGCCGCTCCTTGGGGGGCGCTCGGAGTGGGGGCTGCCCAGCCCTGCGCTTGCATTCCNGGGGGGGGGGCGGAGCGGCCAGGGGCCGCTCCTTGGGGGGCGCTCGGAGTGGGGGCTGCCCAGCCCTGCGCTTGCATTCCTGAGGGCCCAGGGCTCCCTTTCAGTCTGACCCAGCCCAGCGTGGTCAGTGAGTTTAGGCAGCTCCAGAAGTTACTTTTCTGGCTAGGCTGCTGTCTCCAACCAGCAGGGGTAGGTCAGGGCGGGCCCTGGGACTGCTAGGCTCACACACCCTTGCCCCGGGCTGCACAACCTGGGCCCCAGAGAGGCTGGGCCGGCCCTCTCCACCTGCCCTGGGACGGGCAGGAGCCCTAGGCCAGGCGCAGCTACACCCCACGGGCGGGTCTCTGGCTGGCTGTGAGTCCCTGTCCTCCTCTGCTTCCCTCACAGCCTGAGCCCGAGGGCTTGGGCCCTGGGACACCCGGGTTCCAGGAGCAAGAGGAGGATGAGCTGCACCGGACCCTGGGCGTGGAGCGCTTCGAGGAGATCCTGCAGGAGGCTGGGTCTCGAGGCGGGGAGGAGCCAGGCCGCAGCTATGGGGAGGAAGACTTTGAATGTGAGGGCCAGCCTGGGGCAGGAGGGCGGGGGCGCCGGGCACCCTGGCACCCAGGCCTGGGTCCAGCCGGGAGGGCTGTGCCTGGCGGGAGGAGAGCTGGGCCTGCCATCAGCCGCCCCTCGTCCCTGCAGACCACCGCCAGTCCTCCCACCACATCCACCACCCTCTGTCCACCCACCTGCCTCCGGACACCCGCCGCCGCAAGACACCCCAGGGCCCGGGGCGGAAGCCTCGGAGGCGCCCTGGGGCCTCCCCGCCTGGGGAGACCCCAACCATTGAGGAGGGGGAGGAAGACGAGGATGAGACCAGTGAGGCCGAGGGAGCCCGGGCGCCTACCCAGCCGTCCCCTGCCTCCTCACCTTCCTCCGTGCAGGTGAGCAGGGCCGGCTCTGGGGCAGGGCAGGCTGGGGGGGTCAGCCTAGCCTCCCCTGCCCACGCGGCCCCGGCAGTTCTTTCTGCAGGAGGATGAAGGTGCTGACCGGAAGGCGGAAAGGACCAGCCCGTCACCCCCTCCACCGCTGCCCCACCAGGAGGCACCTCGGGCCACCAGAGGAGCCCAGGCTGGGTACGTGTGTGCCTCCCGCTGGCTGAGACCTGCGGCGGCTGCTCGGAGGGGTGTGCGGACAGGGTCGGGCCCTGGGTCCTCAGCCTGGGGCTCGCTCCCAGCTGCAGCTCGCCGGCTGTTCGGACAGGCGCCCACCTCCCTGGGCCCCAGCTTCCGGCTCCGTGGTCCAAGAATAATAGACGCTTCCCCACGGGGGTTGTGGGGCGGCAGGGTGGTGACAGTTAGGGCTGAGTGTGGTTTAGCTGGCACGGGATGCATTTGGGGAGCCTGTCCCCGCCACCTCCCTGCGGTGGCTTCCGGTGGCGTGACGTTGAGCCCTGACTCCGGCACCAGCCTGGTGCCTGTAGGCACCCCAGGGTCCAGCGGGGTAGGAGCAGTGGGAGACGCCCCTCCTGCTCCTGGGGCGCTGCCAGTCCACCCAGGTTGTCGTCACGTGAAATGGCACCAGAACAAGCCACTGTGCCCAGCACCACGTTCGGGCACCGTGTCAGTACCAGCAGGTGACTGCAGTTTGGGGGTGTTAGCCAGAGAAGGCTTCCTGGAGGAAATCACATTGAGCCAGGTCTCAAGGTCACGGTTATCACAGCCCTGCTGTTTCTGGGTGCCAGGCAGCGTGAAGGGCGCGTCGCCCCTCCAGGGCGTGCACAGGCTGGTGTGGGGACACGGCGGTGCTGGTGGAGCGGGTCCACAGCAGCCGTCCGCAGAAAGGAGCTGGGTGCCCCAGAGAGAGCATGGCCTTGGAAAAGTGGGTCACACTTGTGGGCAAGGGTGTGCGCAGAAGCCAGGTGGGGGTGGGTGTGGGCGCGGGCGCAGGAAGCCGGGCTGGAGGGCTCTGGCTGGGGGCCGGGGGCCTGGGCTGCTGCCAGGGGAGCTGTGTAGAAGGGCTGGCTGTGGTGGAGAGGAAGGGGGCCTCCTGGTTTTGGGGAGCAGGAGCAGAAGCTGGGGTGTGTAAAGGATAAGGAGTATAGTAGGGGGGCAGGTCATAGATTTAAGAGCCCTTTTCCCCAAGGATCCTGTGCCTTTCGGCTCCAGGGTTAGGGGGTGCCTGGAGGGAAGAGGGGCCAGGGCACAGCCCCTGTCAGGGGCAGGCAGTTTGGGGGCTTTTCCAGACGTCCCTGTCCTCTACCCGCTGGGGCCAGCTGGGCAGCATTTTGCTGCTGAGTTTTTGTTCCCTGGTGGAGGCTTGGTGGCCGGTGGAGGGCAGGGCAGACTTAAATGCTGCATTTGGCTGCCGGCAGAAGCGGGGAGCAGGGAGGAGTGGGTCCTGTGGGGTCCTCCCCCGGGGTTCCTGAGGCCGGTCAGGAACCGGACAGGGGCCGGTCTCCTCTGACCTGACAACTGTCTGTTCAGAGCCCCGGCGGAAGAGGCAGTGGCTGTGGCCAGCGGCACTGCCGGCGGTGACGATGGGGGTGCCTCGGGGCGCCCCCTGACCAAAGCTCAGCCCGGGCACCGCAGCTACAACCTGCAGGAGAGGCGGCGCATCGGGAGCATGACCGGGGCGGAGCAGGCCCTGCTGCCCCGTGTCCCCACGGATGAGAGCGAGGCCCAGACACTGGCCACGGCCGACCTGGACCTCATGAAGAGTGAGTCTGGGCCCGGGCCGACCCAAGCTGGTGGGAGCAGGCCCGGAGCAGGGGGCGCCTGACCCGCCTTTATCCCCAGGTCACAGGTTCGAGGACGTCCCGGGGGTGCGTCGGCACCTGGTGCGGAAGAACGCCAAAGGGCCCGCGCAGAGCAGCCGGGAGGGGCGAGAGCCCGGCCCCACGCCCCGGGCCCGGCCTCGGGCGCCGCACAAGCCCCACGAGGTACCGCTGTCCTCCTGCCCCTCCTCCCCATGGCATGTGTATCTGTTCCCCACGGCCGCGCCCGCATCGCCCCGCTGCTGACCTGGGCGTGCGCCCTTGTCTTGGTGCGGTCTGCTTCTGCATCAGGACCGTGCTCTGGCGGCCGGCTGGGAGGGCTTGGGGACTTGGAGCCGGAGGGCGCTTGGGGGAGCCAACAGAAGCAGTGTGTCCGAATCTGGTCCCCTCTGCACACGTGACCTGTCCTTCCACGACCCGTGAAGAGGCCCAGGCGGCACCAGCCTCACGACGGGGCAGCGGTTGGTCAGGGTGCCTCTGCCTCAGACGCCGGGCCCCTGGCTGTGCCCTTCCAGTGGGCCTCGTGAGTGCTGCTGGCTGACCACAGCGGACAGGCAGGGCGTGCCCTGGGCTAAGCGGCAGCTCCGTGACACGCTTCGGCACCCCTAGCTGAGCCAGCCAGCCAGAGGCCAGCAGGGGGCCCCTCTGCCTCTGCCCTCAGAGGGGACCGCTGCCTGCCTGGCGCATGCACAAGGGGTCGTGCAGAGGCGTGCGTGCGTGCGTATGCACCATGCGCCTAGAGTCGTGCATGTGTGCGCGTAGCATGCAGTCAGGGCTTTCTCCCAGTCCCTGCCACAGCCCTTGAGGTGGACAGTGAGCCCCCCATTTCACAGAGAGAGTGACCCCGATTCTTGCCTGTGTGCCGACCGGGTTCGTCTGAGGTCCCCGGCCCCTGTCCTGGCTCCTCGGGGACCAGGCTCCAGCCCAGCAGCGTCCTCTCCTCCGCCCCCAGGTGTTTGTGGAGCTGAACGAGCTGCTGCTGGACAAGAACCAGGAGCCCCAGTGGCGGGAGACGGCGCGCTGGATCAAGTTCGAGGAGGACGTGGAGGAGGAGACGGAGCGCTGGGGGAAGCCACACGTGGCCTCGCTGTCCTTCCGCAGCCTCCTGGAGCTCCGCCGCACGCTGGCCCACGGTAACTGCCTGTCCTCACCCCGGAGACGGCCCGTCCAGCTGAGGGCCAGGCCGCCAGTGCCTTGAGCCTCAGCCCGTGATGCCTGGAGAGCGTGTGAGGGCACGTCCTCTCGGGCAGTGGGCGGCCTGCCCCCGGTGTGCGGTAACCGACCGCGCAGGCCGCCCGCCGGGCCCTGCCGCCGTGGCTCCTGGGTGGTGGCATCCGGCAGCTGATGTCAGGCAGCAGGCGCGCAGCGGTCGTAAGGCGTTTTGCTGGAAGGTCTTCTGAGACGACCTGTGGGCTGTGCGGCCGTGTCACCCTCCTGCGTGACCCCACGCGGCACGCCCAAGCTCGCGCTGACGTTGCTGCTCTTTGCTCGTTTCCTCCTTGCCGTGGGGGGTCACGACCGTGCTGTTGGGAGGCCCATTTCTACGCAGCGAGGCCGAGCGGCTGCTCTCAGGGCCGTCTCCACCCAGGTGGCGGCCTCCGAGCGCCCGGTGGCTCCGGGTGAGGTGCCACGGCCAGCGTGGGGCCCGGCTCCGAGCCCGTGGCGGCTGCGCAGGGGCCTCGGCTCCCGCCCGTTCTTAGTTCTGTGCTCCGAGCGTCGACCTTGACGACAGAATGACCCGGTGACTTTCTAAAGGACTTTCCTACCTGTAGGGAGTGGCAGCTCCAGAGCAGTGCCAGGCGGGGAGCGGTCTGGGACGCTCCCGAGGAGTCCTGGACCCGGGGAGTCGGAGCAGGCAGTGGGGGAAGCCTTAGGTGCCAAAGCCCCGGGAAGCCGTGTCCAGGGCAGAACAGGGGATAGAGCGGGCAGTGGGTGTAGCACCCAGTTCACAAAGAGGAAACTTCTAGCAGAGTGGTACAGCCTGAGCAGGAGGCTGTGCCCCGGAAGGTGCCCTGAGGGAGCTGGGTTCTGAGACACCCTGCTGAGCCAGCGGACAGAGGGTGCGAACAGAGGGTGCGGGTTGGGAGGCGATGGCACGGCCGGGCAGAGCGGCCCCAGCGGGTCTTGGGCTCCTGGCCGGAGTGCCTTCTCGGGCTGTGCGGGCCCGGCAGCCCCTCGTCCCGACTCGCCCGCCTGCGCCCGCCTGGGGTGAGTGCCCCTCGTGCTGTCCTCACTCCAGGGGCTGTGCTCTTGGACCTGGACCAGCAGACGCTGCCCGGGGTGGCCCACCAGGTGGTGGAGCAGATGGTCATCTCGGACCAGATCAAGGCGGAGGACCGAGCCAACGTGCTTCGGGCGCTGCTGCTGAAGCACAGGTGAGCCGGCCCCGCCCGCCGCAGGCTGCCCGCCACCCCCAGCCGCCCCTTCACCGCGCTGCCCCTGTGCCCCCAGCCACCCGAGCGACGAGAAGGACTTCTCCTTCCCCCGCAACATCTCGGCCGGCTCCCTCGGCTCCCTGCTGGGGCATCACCACGGGCCGGGGGCCGAGAGCGACCCGCACGTCACTGAGCCCCTCATCGGCGGTGTGCCCGAGGCCCGGCTGGAGGTGGAGCGAGAGGTGAGGGGGCCCTGCGCGGCCAGGGGTGCAGGCCAGCCCTGCGTGCGTGTGCGGATGCAGGGGTGGGTGCCCGGCTGAGTGCCCTTCCTCCCCCGTGTGCCCAGCGCGAGCTGCCGCCCCCGCCCCCGCCGGCCGGCATCACCCGCTCCAAGTCCAAGCACGAGCTGAAGCTGCTGGAGAAGATCCCCGAGAACGCCGAGGCCACGGTGGTCCTCGTGGGTATGTGGGGGGGCGGGCTGCCTCAGGGCCAGCCTGGGCCTCCCCGCCCGTGCCCATCTCGCCCCTCGCCCCTCGCCCGCAGGCTGCGTGGAGTTCCTCGCCCGCCCCACCATGGCCTTCGTGCGGCTGCGGGAGGCGGTGGAGCTGGACGCGGTGCTGGAGGTGCCCGTGCCTGTGCGCTTCCTCTTCCTGCTGCTGGGCCCGAGCAGCGCCAACATGGACTACCACGAGATCGGCCGCTCCATCTCCACGCTCATGTCCGACAAGGTGCGCCCCACCTTGCCCCACGCCCCGCCGTGCCCCGCACCCCGCCCAGGCCCCTCCCCGCGTCCTGTGCCCTCACTGCCCGTCCTGCCTCGGCAGCAATTCCACGAGGCAGCCTACCTGGCTGACGAGCGGGAGGACCTGCTGACGGCCATCAATGCCTTCCTCGACTGCAGCGTGGTGCTGCCGCCCTCCGAGGTGCAGGGCGAGGAGCTGCTGCGCTCCGTCGCTCACTTCCAGCGCCAGATGCTCAAGAAGCGGGAGGAGCAGGGCCGCCTGCTGCCCACAGGGGCCGGGCTGGAGCCCAAGTCAGCCCAGGATAAGGGTACGGGCCAGTGCGGACCGGGGGCTGAGGCAGGGCCGGGGGGTGGGCTGTGCGGACGGGAGCAGGGCTTGGGGAGGGGCTCGAGGGCCGGCGCTCTGACCGAGGCTGGGCTGCAGCGCTCCTGCAGATGGTAGAGGCAGCGGAGGCAGTGGAAGACGATGATCCCCTGCGGCGGACCGGCCGGCCCTTTGGGGGGCTGATCCGAGACGTGCAGCGCCGCTACCCCCACTACTTGAGCGACTTCCGGGATGCCCTCGACCCCCAGTGCCTAGCCGCCGTCATCTTCATCTATTTTGCGGCCCTGTCTCCGGCCATCACCTTCGGGGGGCTGCTGGGTGAGGAGAGGCTTCAATGGGGCGGGGAGGGTTCCCGCTGGCTGCCGGTCCTGGCTCCTGAACGGGACCGCGCCCCCAGGAGAGAAGACGCAGGACCTGATCGGCGTGTCAGAGCTCATCATGTCCACGGCGGTCCAGGGCGTGGTCTTCTGCCTGCTGGGCGCGCAGCCGCTGCTGGTGATCGGCTTCTCGGGGCCCCTCCTGGTCTTCGAGGAGGCCTTCTTCTCGGTGAGGCCCCCTCCTCGTCCCAGACCCCCGCCGCACGCCGGCCCGGGCCTGACCGGACCCCTGCGCCCCAGTTCTGCAGCAGCAACGGGCTGGAGTACCTGGTGGGCCGCGTGTGGATCGGCTTCTGGCTGGTGCTGCTCGCACTGCTCATGGTGGCCCTGGAGGGCAGCTTCCTGGTGCGCTTCGTGTCCCGCTTCACCCAGGAGATCTTCGCCTTCCTCATCTCCCTCATCTTCATCTATGAGACCTTCTACAAGCTGGTCAAGGTGGGCGGGCCCTGCCCTGTGCGGGCCGGAGGGACCTGGCCTGGGCGCAGCAGGGAGCCGGGGCACCCGGCTCCTCGTGCCCCCTCTGCACGTGAGGCCGCCCTGGCCCGGGGCACCCCGCTTCTGCCTCTGGCCCCACCACCCTGCTTGACACCGGCACGCACCGCGATTTCACGGTGCTCGTCAGAGCTCACGCCATTTCAGTGCCAAGTGACGGCACTTTTCCGCTGACAGGCCAGCCGGGGCGCGGGGCGGGGGAGCCTTGAGGGGCGGGTGTGGCCGCGCTCTGGCCCCGGGTCCCTGCCCCGGAGGAGTCCGTCTCCAGCTGCCTCCTGAATCACGCCAGAGCACCTGGGCTGTGGTCCCTGGGCCCTCTCCTTCAGCGGGACAGCTCCGGGAGCCCGTCTCCAGGCCGGCCCACAGAGCCCTCTGTCCTCTCCACAGATCTTCCAGGAGCATCCCCTGCACGGCTGCTCCGTCTCCAACGCCTCCGAGGCAGAAAGCAGTGAAGGCAGTGAGAACAGGACGTGGGCCGGCACCGAGGCCACGCCCGGCCTGGGCAACGGGAGCGTGCCCCGGCCGTCTGGGCAGGGGAGGCCCCGGGACCAGCCCAACACGGCCCTGCTGTCTCTGGTGCTCATGGCCGGCACCTTCTTCATCGCCTTCTTCCTGCGCAAGTTCAAGAACAGCCGGTTCTTCCCTGGCCGTGTGCGTGGCTGGGCGGCGGGGGCAGCGGGAGCTGGGCGTGGGAAGGGGGGTGCCTGGGAGTCAAGGGCAGAGGCGGCCGGAGGCCTCTAAGCCCGGTGCACGCCCACAGGTGCGGCGGGTAATCGGGGACTTCGGGGTGCCCATCGCAATCCTCATCATGGTGCTCGTGGACTACAGTATCAAGGATACCTACACCCAGGTACACGGCAGATGCGGCGTGGGGGGTGTGCTGCCTGGGAGGGGCTCTGGCCTTCCTGCTCCCACGCCCCAAACCGAGCCGCCTCCTAATGGGCCGACGCCAGGCCTTTGCCCAGCACGTCCTCCCCCTTCACTCTGCCTGGTGCTGCGGGGCGCGCCTTCCGCGGCTCACCCGCCACCCTTGCCCTGCAGAAACTGAGTGTGCCCAGTGGGTTCTCTGTGACGGCCCCAGGAAAACGGGGCTGGGTCATCAACCCCCTGGGGGAGAAGAGCGCCTTCCCCGTGTGGATGATGGTCGCCAGCCTGCTGCCTGCCATCCTGGTCTTCATCCTCATCTTCATGGAGACACAGATCACCACGTGAGCGGGCCCCGCCCCGGGGCATGTGAGGAGGACGGACCTGGTGTGGGGAGGGGCCGGGCCCGAGGACCCCACTGCGGGGGCGCTAGGCCGGCTGCTGGCTTATTGTGTAGGCAGAATGGCCCCCCGACGTTGACTAGGAGGTTCCATCATGGGCTGGGCGCTGCCCTGGGGGACAGGCGGGTGGGTGGACACTGACTGGGCTGAGGCCTCAGCTCCAGGGAGGGACGCTCATCCCGCGGGGGGCGGGGGGCAGGGAGCGCTGGGTTTGAGCGCAGATGCGCAGGCCGGGGGGGCCACGGCCGTCCCCGCCAGCGGCCGGGGCTCAGCGGGTGCCATCCCGGTCAGGCTGATCATCTCCAAGAAGGAGCGCATGCTGCAGAAGGGCTCCGGCTTCCACCTGGACCTGCTGCTCATCGTGGCCATGGGTGGCATCTGTGCCCTCTTCGGCCTGCCCTGGTTAGCCGCGGCCACCGTGCGCTCCGTCACCCACGCCAACGCGCTCACCGTCATGAGCAAGGCCGTGGCGCCCGGGGACAAGCCCAAGATCCAGGAGGTCAAGGAGCAGCGGGTGACAGGGCTGCTGGTTGCCCTGCTTGTGGGTATGTGCGCCCTGTGCCTCGCCTCCTGGCAGGGTCCCAGCAAGAACCCTGTCTCCAGCTCCCGCTTCCTGCCCCACAGGCCTCTCCATGGTCATCGGGGACCTGCTCCGGAAGATCCCCCTGGCCGTGCTCTTCGGGATCTTCCTGTACATGGGCGTCACCTCCCTCAATGGGATCCAGTTCTACGAGCGGCTGCACTTGCTGCTCATGCCGCCCAAGCACCACCCCGACGTCACCTACGTCAAGAAGGTGAGACCCCCGCCACCCCGGGCCGGCCTGGTCCTGGGTGCAGACGGACGCCCTGCCCGTCTGCTGCAGGGGGCGGGCGGCCCGGCACTCGGCCCGGCTCACCTGTGCTCCGCCCCAGGTTCGGACCCTCCGGATGCACCTGTTCACAGCCCTGCAGCTGCTCTGCCTGGCCCTGCTCTGGGCCGTCATGTCCACCGCGGCCTCCCTGGCCTTCCCCTTCATCCTCATCCTCACGGTTCCGCTCCGCATGGCGGTGCTCAGCCGCATCTTCACGGAGCGGGAAATGAAATGTGTAAGGCCCCCGCAGCCCCGCCCACCCCCCGCCCGCCCGCGTGCTTGGGGGACCTGGGTCTTGACTCGGCCCACATCTTGACTGGCCCCCACAGCTGGACGCTAACGAGGCGGAGCCAGTGTTCGACGAGCGGGAGGGTGTGGACGAGTACAACGAAATGCCGATGCCCGTGTAGCCGCTGCCTGGACGGTCAGCTGAAGGACGGACGGACAGAGGGGCAGGGGCTAGGGTGCCCTCCCCACTCCTCCCTCCTTGTGTTTATTTAAATGAGTAATTTAAAGTCCCTTACCCTCTCCTCCCCACCCGCAGTAAAGTGCTTCGGCCCCCACCTAGCCCGGTCTTCTGCTTCTGTGTAGGGGCAGGCCCGAGAGGAGAAGCAGGGACCCCACGGGCCCCGTCCCAGAAACTAGATGCACAGTGGGGCAGGAAAGGGCCTTTAATGAGACACCCAAACAGGCCAAAGTGCAAATTGTCCGCCCCCCGTAGGGGAGCCATCCTGAGCCCCAGCTGTGCCCCTCACCCCCCTTCAGGCCCCCAGCGGAGGCCCAGCGCCTGGAGCTTCTGCCGTAGGTAGCTCTTGAGCTGGGGCAGGCCTCTCTGGGACTCCAGTTCCTCAAAGGGCAGCTGCAGGGAGAGGGATCGGGCAGCGGTGACGCAGGCCTGGGCGCGGGGTGGGCGGCGCGTGTGGGCTGCTCGGGCGGGTAGGCGCTCACCGGCAGGAGCTGGTAGCCCATCAGGGCCAGGTGCCGCTCGCGCAGGGCCCGGGAGCCCAGCAGCACCCGGCCGTCGCGGCAGAAGTGCCAGCGCTCCCGCAGCATCAGCACCACCCTGGAGACGTGGACAGCGGCTCAGGGCCTCGGCCCAGGCAGGGGAGCCCCCCGCTCACCTCCCTTACCTCTGGGCAGGGTCACCAGTGGCAGGGCCCTGGGGACAGGCCCTGGGCGGGTAGGGCAGGAAGGGGTCCTGGGTCCTCACTGGAAGCACAGCGCCCGAGCTGCTGACACACAGCAGGAAGTCTGCAGGGGGAGAGGGCGCTGGCATGCAGGCCAGCCCTGCAGAACCAGCCGCCCGCCACCCGAGCTCACCTGTGCAGTAGCCCGGGGGCACAGTCAGGTCCTGGCGGTATTTCTCCTCCCCCAGCAGCTGGCGCAGCCCCTCGGCCACTATGTCCTTGTGACTGCAGGGAGAGGAATGCAGGTAGTGGCAGACCCCCGCGCCCGAGTCTCAGCTGCCCCGCCCGCCTAGCCCACCTGGCAGGGGCTGGGCTGCCTCAGGGCCTGGCTTTCCTTAAGGGGCTGAGGCTTTTCCGCTCGGCTTCCCGTGGACAGTCCCCCGGCCCCAGCTGCCCTGTCCACCTGTACTTGCAGCGGGCACGGTCGGTGGTGAGAGGCTGGGGGAAGATGGGCACTTGCTGCCTTCGGGGAAGGCGGGGACCCCGGTAATCTGGGAGCTCCAGCTCCACGGCCGTGTCCAGCAGGGAGAGGTAGCGCCGCACGATCAGAGCGTGAGGGGTGCCTGTGGGAAGCGGGGCTGAGGCGGGATGGCCTGCGGGCCCCCGGCCCCTCCCCGGCCTGCCTGCCTGCGTACCACTGATGTGGCTGATGAAGCCGGGGGAGAAGACAAAGTGCAGGGCTCGGAAGGGCAGGCAGCGCAGCTGGCACAGGGACATCAGGATGTTGACAGTGGCCAGCGGGGCCACCCCCGCCTCCCGAGCCAGGATCCTCTCAAGACAGGGCATGAACTGCTGTTCCAGGGGCAAGTAGTTCAGCCGCCCAAAGGGCAGAACCAACTTCTGTACCACCTGCAGGGGAACAGCGAAGTCAGCCTTGGCCGAGAGCTCCCGCCTCTTAGAATGCAACCGAGGGGCTCGCCCAGAGGGTATGGGCTTGGGTGTGAAGCTCTCTGCCCTTGCCAGCCTCAGCACAAGTCCCAAAGCACAAGGTCACGAGCCGTGCGGTCCTCGGTCCCCAAGCAGTGACACGGCTGTGTCCTGCTAGGACTCCACACCGGGCTCGGTGCAGCTGAGGGCACTGAGTGCTCAGACACCAGCGTGAACTGGGTGTCTGCTGGGCCCCGCTGGGACGGGGTGGCAGAATGGAGCCGCTGCAGCTGGCAGCGGCCAGTCAAGCCGGACATAGGGCTGGGCCTGCTGGGGTGGCTGAGGCTAACGGGAGGCAATCCCACCTTGCTGTTGAGCTGGGCTTCCTGCACTACCAGGAAGTGAGCAATGGTTTCCAGAAGCTGGGGCTCCCGCAACCGGTGCCGGGCCAGGTGCTGGGCCAGGAGCACCATCACGTGGGGAGTCAGTTCCTCTGGCCTGGCCTCTGTGAAGAACAGCCTGTCACACTGGGCACTCAGGCCGGACCACCTCAACGACCCCACCTGTGTCCTCAGCAACCCCGCCTCCTGCGCCCCTGCAGCACCTGCCAGGCTGCGGATGAGATGCTGCCTCGGATGCCTCAGGAAACGGGGGCAGCTCAGAGCAGCTTCCAACCTCTAGCGGCCGCACAGGACAGGTTTCGGAGGGGGAGGTGGCTTCGGAGGGAGGCGGAACCTTCGCTCCTGCTCCAGGGCGCGCACCAGGGGCCCATCTGCTGGGAAGCCTGAGAGGCAGAGGGTCTGAGGGGGCAGTCCTAGCAGCGGGAGGTGCTCTGCTCTCATGGGGCTTAGTGACTCCCAGCCTTCCTCATCTCTGTTTTCTGGGCTGGAAAACAGTCTATCGTGTAAGTGGCAACACCGCGGAAACGTGAATACCACGTGAACGTGATCTCCGAGCAGTCTGTGGGGACGGCCCGAGACAAAGGCCATGTGTTCTCATCTCGTGCAATGGTGACAGCGTGGTGGCTTCCTAGAGCATTATGTTAGAAGGAATGTGGGGAGGCCGCCTAGCCGAGCTGATAGAATGCTGCCGGGCTTGAGGTCTGCCATGGACTGGGCAGGGAGCGGCAGCAGGCTGGGGTATGGGCCACTTCTGGCAAGGCCTGGGTGCAGGGTTCTGCCAGAGATCTCAATCCTCTCTACTCTTCCATTAACACCCGCCCCCAAGCCCCCTCCTCACCAAGTAGGACTGCAAGGTGCAGACACACATGGACGGTGTGCATGTCAAAGGAAGGGCAGTTTCTGATGATGAGCTGACTCAAGTCCTGCAGGGTGGCCTGCTCCACGGGAGGGGGCCGTGGCCGAGACCCCAAGAGCTGGCCCAGACGATGAAGTGCCACGGGGTAGTGGTGGGCATGCACCTTGGTGGGGTTCTGACCCAGCCAACGCAGCAGCTCCCCGGGGCTCCTCGCCTGTTCCAGAAGCCGCTGCAGCCCCTGCACAGGGACGGAATGGGGGCCTCCTCCAGGGAGCCGTTCCCCCCACTTGCTGGGGCCCAGACAGCAGGGCTGTACTGGCGGGAGCAGCAGCAGGCCAGACAGCCGGGCAGCGGAGGCCTGGGCAGAGAGCAGCACCCGAAGCATGGAGTTGGGTGATGGAGACCCTGAGGGGCGGCCCAGAAAAGGGGGTGAGGTTTTCTGCAAAGGGGAGAGGTCACTAATCTACTCCTTGCCTCACTCCCCATCCAAGGGGCCCAGGCTCTGGGCACCCCAGACTCAGGCCCTCTGCTGGTCTCCTCCCCCTGCCCCTGGCCGCTTCCTTCCACGCCCTGGAAAGAGCAATCGGAATCCTTCGATGTCGTCAGAGCGGTGGTATTTACAAAGCGGCGGCACATGCATTATCTGCCCCATCCTCCGGACACGCCCACGAGCAGTGGGCAGCGCTGGCGTGGCCACCGCTTCACAGGTGGAGAAACCAAGGCCCGGTGAGTTAAGCCTCAGGTCGCGAGTCGGGTTAGTGGTCGCGCCCAGCCTGGAGCCCGGCTCGCCCGTCGGTCACCGTGCCACCACCTCCCCCCCCCCCGCAGGAGGCGGCGCGGGGTGCAGCGCGGCGGGCGGTCCGGGCTCCAGGCTGGGCGCCCCCACTTACCAGCCGCGTGACCTTGGCCCGGGGGCTCCGTCTCCCGGCCTGAGCCTCCTCGCCCGTGAGACGAGAGCGCAGCGCCCACCTCGCGGGGCGCCCGCGTAGCCCGGGCGCGCGGCCGGCGGCGGCAGGAGCCCCCACACCCGCCTGGCCCGGGGACGCCAGGAGCCCGGGGCGCGGCCGCGGCACCTACTCCCGCCGCCCTCCCGCGGCCCGGCCCGCAAGCGCCTCCCCTACATGACTCCCCGGGCCCCGCGCAGGTCGCTCCCGCAGCCGGTCTCGGGGCCCGAGAGCCGGGCTCCCCCCGCGGCCTCCTCATCGGCGGGCCACCGAGTCCGCCATCTTCCCAGCAACCCCCGGATCGCCGCCCGGACTCCAATCGCCGCCCAGGCCTCGGCCCGCACAGACGTGGCTCCCGTCGGGCCGTGCGAGCTCGGGGCGCCGCGGGCCCCGCCCCCACTTCCGGGAAGCCGCGCGCGGCGTGGGGCGGGGCGCCGGCGGGTGGGCGGGCGCGGCTGGGTGCGCTGGGCAGGGAGCCGGGCAGGGCCCGCGGAGCCGTCAGGCCCCTCGGGTGGGCCGGCGCCCGCCCCCCCGCGGCCCACACACGCAGACACACGGCAGGAGGGAAAACTTCACAGTCGTTTAATCTGCGCACGTTTCAGACGCCCCTCCACACCGCCCAGCTCCTGCGCTGGCCTCGGGCAGCCCTGGCGCCCAGATCGCCAGGAGCTGCGGGCCTGGAGTTCTCAGGCGGGGACTAAGAGGGCCCCAGGGGAGTGGGCCGGCCCTGCCTTGGGCCAAGACAGCGGCAGCAGTTGTCTGACCCTGAGGCCACTGTCAGCGGCACTGGAGGGCCAGCTGCCCGAGTAGGTGGCCCAGAGCCATGGTGGTCACAGGGCGGGGCCTCTGCCCGCCCCCGGAGCGCTCTGCCACGCAGGGCTGGGCTCCAGGGAAGTGGGAAGAGGCAGGCCCGCGAGGTGGGCCCGGGCAGACAGCAGCTCCCACTGTGATGCGGGGAGCAAGGTCCAGATGGGCTGGAGACACCCTCGAGAGCTCGCGGAGGCACTACGGGCGGTACATGGCGAAGGCCAGGAGACTGAGGAGCAGGGTGAAGCCGGCCAGGCCCAGAGTGGCGGTCAAGGGGAAGAAGGGCCGGTACTGGATCTGGCAGTACCACAGCAGTAGCAGCAGCAGAAGAAGCAGGGGCAGCAGGAGGCTGCCTATTTCCAGCCCGGATGGGCTTGGCTCGGCCCCGGGTGGGCACGGGGGATGTGGGGGCCCGGCCCTCGTGGACACATGGCAGTGGAGGACGCAGTTGGGAGGGAGGTGAAGGCTGCCCAGGGTCTGGGTGTCGTCTCCTAGCAGCTGCCCTTGGTAGATGAGCCGTACCTGCTGCTCCCGGCCGGGAAACTGGGTCCTGAGGAGAGAGGGACCTGGGTAAGAGAGCAGGCCTCAGGCAGTCCTGGCCCCTGGCCCTAGAAACATATCCCTCACTTCTACCCGCCACCCAGTTCACAGCCTCCAAGGGGATTCCCACCTGCCAAGGGGGACAAGTGCAATTTGGGGATCTCAGTTTGTTCACTTATAAAGTAAGAGGGAGTCTCACATCCCCACTGGCCCCTCCCGGGTATTCACGCCCGTCCCACCCTAAGCTCTCTGCCCTCAGCCCAGCTTACCTTTTCAGGGAGCCAATGGTGTCGTGCGGCCAGGCCCTGGCCACCTGCTCTGAATCGTTGAGGAATTTCAACCGCAGCACTAGGGGCTCTTGGGGGGAGTCCGGAGGTGATGGTGGCATTGCTGGGAGCCCCGTGCCAGACTCAGGCTGTGCCGCCTGACCTCTGTGTCTCAGGCCGGGGGTCTCAGCTCCCGGGGCCTCTCCTCTGATGCTGTCAGTGACTGCCATGGCTTCACTGTGCTGTGCTGGTGTTGGGGTCCCTGATGGCTGGGGCAGCGGGTGGGTGCCCTCCGTGGTGTGCGTTGAGACCCAGGCCAGAGCCAGCACCAGAAGGCAGGCAAGCACCGCAAAAAGGACGGTCACCTCATCACCCACCCCTTCAATCAGGGCCATGGCACCCGCCTCGCCCGCTGCACTACCGAGCTGGAGAGGCACAAAGAACCCATGAGGGGTGGGCTCGCGGGTCAAGAGCCCTCCCAACGGGACAGGTTCCTGACCCCGCCCCACCGCAATGCTCCCACAGTCCTGGGCCCTTAATCCAGGGCAGACAGCGATGGGCTTCTTCCCAAGCACAAATCCCGAGTCCTAACTTTGTGTCACCTGAGGTCTAGGTCTCTAACCAGCTCCCTAGTTCTTTCAAACCCTCCCCAGAAGTAAAGACCTTGACCTTGTAAGCAACCTTTCCTTTAAATTTAACCCCCACCAAACTTTATTCCAAAGCATACGTAATTCTTCCCCTTACTTCACTCCAAAGTTTATCAACCCCCACCACTCTATCGCTGAAAGGGGAGGAAAAGGGGCTCTAGGTGCCCCTTTCCCCCACCCCGTCACCACCCCCTGTCCCCCCCACCCGCTGCTTCCCAAGGCTTCCCCACCCTAAGCGTCAGACTCCGCCCCCTGGCAATCCGGACGGGCCGAGGGTAACCACCCCGAGCCCCACTCGCCGCTCCTCGCTTACTCAAACCCCACCCCGCGGCGGCCCTGGCAGCCTCTCCAAACCCAGCCCGCTGGCCGACCCCAGATCCCGCCCGGGGAACCCGAGACTTCGCCCTCCCCACCCCCCCTTCACCCGCGCCCGCCCAGCTTCCCGCCCCCGGAGCCGCGGGAGGGCGCGGGCGACCCGGGGCGGGGCCGGCGGGGCCCGGGCGGCTGGGGGCGCGGTCTCGGCGCGGGGACTCACCGCCCGGCTCCGCCAGCTCCATAGCGGACCCTCGGGCACTTCCGGGCGGGAGGCGCCGAGCAGACACCTGGAGGCACCCCCCTTCCCCGCCGCCGCCGCCGCGCCCGGCGCATTGTGGGACTTGTAGTCCGGCGCGGGGCGCAGCCTCCTCCCGCCCGCGGGCGCACGTGCGGGACTGGCGGGCCGGGCCCTGGGCGGACACCTGGCGCAGGGGTCTGCGCGGGCGGGTTTGGAGACCGTCCTCACCTCCGGGGTGTCGTGGCTGGGGGATCCGCCCCCTCCTCCATCGGCACCTAGGGCATCTGTCGCTCCGGAAACCAACGTCAGCCAGGGACGTCAGCACTCCCGTGTTTGGAGATGAGGACTCGGGGGAGCGCAGGTGACCCCTACCCAGCCTACGCGCTTAGGTTGGCGTGGACGCCACAGAAGCACCTTGGAAGGCCCAAGTTGACTCTGCTGTCCAGAGAACAGTATCCGTGGGCTGCCCCAGCGGACTGGCTGTGGATCAATCCTTGGGGCTCCCCAGTGGCGCGGGTGGGCTGGCTGGTCCCCTGCCCTCCCCAATCCTTGCTCCGGTAAGACTGCAGGAAGCATGAACTTTGGAAGCTGGGACAAGCCTCGATCCTTTTTCCTGTGCTTAACAACTGTATGACCTTGGATCCCTCATTAAATTTCTTTGAACCTCAACTTCACTCTTAAAAATGTCCTTCATAAGGCAATTGTAAGAAAGAGATTCGGCGTTTTATTAAAGAAGTGTGAGAACCATGTAAGGGATCTGTGCCACGTAGCTCACCTGGTATTAGTAGAATCCCTTCACCCAAATCTGGGCTGGTAAATTGGGTCCCTAGAATGGTACTCTACAGAGGATGATGCACCCCACTCTGGCCTGGGCCAGCAAATTTCTGTGCGATTTCTGCTTATCCTCTGAGCTCCTGGAGCCACAGAGATCTCACATCTTGGCTTTGTAGGTCATTCTGGAATAAAAGTAGTGTTAGCCTAGTATTCACATCCATAGCACATGCCGGCTTGTGGGAGCAAGTACTCCTAATGTTGCGTTGGGAATGTCAGTCTAGATTTATAACATACAGAACTAATTTCCCTCTACTTCCTACCCTCCCATTCATTCACTTATTGTACAAACACGTACTAAATGTGTACTATGTTCCAGGCACTGTGTGAGATGCTGGGAATAGCATCTCACAGGGTCACTAGACCCTGCCCTCACATGGGTTATATACAAATGGGGCAGGGGGAGGACAGACACTGGAGCCAGCCCACCAGCATAAAAACGTGGGGCAGGGGGCTGCTGGGGCAACAATTTGAGTTCTTTGTCCTCAGCCTCTCTCCTGGTTGACACTGGTGCAAGTTCTTGCTGTCCTTCTAACTAAGCTTCTAGGAGAGATGCTAGGCATTGCTTCTAGAATGAGAGTGCCAGAGCCAAGGGTTCTGTTCTACAAGACACCCTTGAAGACACCCTTACCTTCCTTCTTTGGAAGGTACGAAAGCTTAGGAGTGGGGACTGGGTTGGTACTGGGCAGAAATGAAGTGGCCAACCTTACCCCAATTAAAGACCCAGCATGGCCTGGAAGTGGAAGAGAACGGCACATGCCGGGGGGACATCAGGGAGTAGCCCCTCAGGCTGGGGCCAGTGCCCTGCACATGCCACCTCTGGTGAATTGGGGAGGCAGGGCGGTCAGAAGTGCAGATGGCTGTGGCAGTGGGCATACAGCGGAGCTGGGACCCTGAAGGAAGCTCCCTGGTCCCGGAAGGAGTGAACAGGAATGGAAGGTGGACAAAGGGGTGAGGACAAGGAAAGTTAAAGAGCAGTGTGGGTTTTGGTGATTCTTGGGGGAGGAGGGAGGGAGGAGAGTCCTCCTCCTTCTACCTCCTGTGCCCAGTGCAGCGAAATGACCTCCCCCGTCAGGCAGGGGGTCTTTCAGGAGAGGCTGGAAGAGCGCTGACTTTGTTCGGCGGCATCTTTAAGAGTCCTGCTGATGACGCTCTGAAAATAGAAGCCGGGAACCCAGATTTCCAGTTTCTGTGCTGCAGCGGGCAGCGGGGAGTCCAGAGGAGGGCCAGAGAGGAACCCTCAGGTGCGGTGGTCCCCAGGGATGGTCCCAGGGCCGTGGGGGCCCAGCCGACCCGACAACAGGACTCTAAGCTTTGGGCCTGAGTCGGTGGCCCTCCTGAGCCGGCCAACCGACCACGTTCGTCAGCACCCTCGGGCGCAGGGCACGGCTGGGGCAAGGCCGGAGACCCGACCCCCCCCCTTCCCGCCAGGCCGCCAGGGAGGCGGGAGCGACAGCCGGGCCGCCAGGAGGCCAGGACGGCCGTCCCCTCCCGCCGACCGCCCTGGCCACGGGGTGGGTCGGGGCTGGCGAGCAGGCGGAAGGGCCCGAGCGGGTGGGAGGGGCCGGGCTGGCGCGCGCGGCCCGGGGGTGGAGGCTGCGGGGCCCGCTGAGCGAGGGGCGGGGGCGCGGCCGGCGCAGGAGGGGCGGGGGCGGCGGGGAGGGGGGCTCGGGCTGCGTGTGCCGGAGCGGCGGGGGCGGCGGTGCGTGCGCATGACGCGGGGGGAGGGCCCGGCCGCGCGCTCCCGGTCCCGTTGTTGTTGCCGCTGGAGGCTGCTCGAGGCGGCGGGATCGCGGCGCCGGGAAGCGCCCGGCAGCGGCGGCCACAGCGCGCGCGGCATCGCCTCCCGGCCCCGGCCCCCGGCCCCCGGCCCCATGCGCTAGCCCCGCGCCGCCGGCTCGTCAGTCCCGGCCCCGCCAGCCCCGCGCGCCCGCCCGCCGCCGCCTCCGCCGCCGCAGCGCCGCCCCGGGCCCCGGCCGGGCCCGCCTCAGGCCCCGCGGCTCCGGAGCCATGAACTTCCAGGCGGGCGGGGGGCAGAGCCCGCAGCAGCAGCCGAGCCTGGCGGCGCCGGGGGGCGGCGGCGGCGGCAGCAGCGGCGCGGGGGGCGGCGGGCAGTTCGGCGGCGCGGGGCCGGGGGCCGGGGGCGGCGGCGGCCCCTCGCAGCAGCTGGCCGGCGGGCCCCCCCAGCAGTTCGCGCTCTCCAACTCGGCGGCCATCCGGGCCGAGATCCAGCGCTTCGAGTCCGTGCATCCCAACATCTACGCCATCTACGACCTGATCGAGCGCATCGAGGACCTGGCGCTGCAGAACCAGATCCGGGAGCACGTCATCTCCATCGAGGGTGAGCGGGGCCGGGGTGCGGGAGCCGGGCGTGGTGGCCCCTCCGCGCCGGTGGGGCCGCGCGGACCGGGTCGGGATGCGCTCTCCCGTCGGGGGTCCTGGCGCGCCAGAGGTCTGGGCCACGCGGTTTGCTCGGTGGCGCTGCGGAGCCATGTCGTCCGGGGACACTTTGGGGCTGGGGGCCGGTCCGTTCCAGAGGACACGTTTCCTGCTCGGGGCGCGAGCGTCGTGGCGCCGGGACGGGTGCTCTCGGAGCCGCGGGGGTCCCGGGGGCCTGGGGCCAGATCCGGCCAGGCTTGGCCGCAGAGGGTGGGCGCGGCGGAGGCCCACGACTGGCCGGGAGGTGGGGCCGCTCCCGGCGGGGCCTCTCAGGCGCTGCTCGGGCCCTGCCCAGCGGCGAGCCTGGGGACCCGAGCCTCCTCCCGTTAGTGGATGGCAGCCTTCCCGGGCCCAGCGCCTGCGGGCCTCGGAGGGTGGCGCTCACCCCTCGCTGGGGCTCCCTCTCCCTAAGCACACCCCCTACGCTGCTGCGGCCGGCCGCTGCTCTGGCTGGGCCTGGCGTGGGCCTGGGGCTCTGTGACCTGGTGGGAGGCCGGGCCAGGAGATCGTGCTTTCGAGGGTCCCACGCTCGGCCAGCGCCTGCGGTTACTCTCTGGGAGGGGGGGGGCGCTGGCGGCCGGACTCTGATGAGGGACACAGTGCCGGATGTGGGCACCGGAACCCCCAGTCCCAGTGCTGCCCAGCGCTCCTTCCTCTGGGCTTTTGAGCCCTGGGTGGCCAGGGGGCAGAGGAAGCTGTTGGCAGATGCCCCTAGCCCCTGGCGTGGGGGGGCGGCTGCACCGCAGTGCTCCAGTGGCACGGTGACCTTTGCGTGCTCTGCGGGCAGATGGGCCTCGCCCTGGGCCATCTGCTCCCACCTCCGGCTCCATTTGAAGAGAGACGCCCACCAGCAGGTGGTGGGCTTGGCCGGAGTGGAGATGTGAGGAGAGTTCGAGGCTCTTGGCTAACTTGGAGCTGTGAGCAGGGGCCTGCAGGACACCTGGGCCTCAGTTAGGTCCCCACTTCCACCTTTCTCTGTGGGAACTGACTCCTGCACAGCTTTCAGAGCTCCCCACAACTGGGGAGGGAGCCTTTGGTCTCCGGCCGAGGGTGTGTGTGTGGGGGGGCCGGCGTGGAGCTTGGGGGGGTCCTCCCCTTTTGTTGGAACATTCCAGTCTGACTTCCTTCTGCCCTTTGCCCAGCCCTTTCTCCTCTCTCTCCTCTCTAGACAGAGTTCTCTGTGAACTAATTAAGTGCCAGAGAAAACTCATTAATGTGGGTCTAAGTGGATGGCCTGAATCACCGTTGTGGCTGGGGACAGGGAGATGACATCTGTGAGCCCGGGGGCCCCAAAGAGAGACGATGACCAGTTTTCCTCCCTGTCTGAGGGGGTGGGGTGGGGCGAGACGCCATTCCCTGCGACTTCTTGCTTGGAGGAAGTGGAACTTCCCCAGCAACTCCAAGATTCCCCCCACACCACCCCCTTTTGGAGGGTGAGGGCGAGGTGAGACAGTCACAGGGGTGACAGGAGACGTGCAGGGCAGGAGAGGCAACATGGGTGGCTCTGACATCTAGCTCCAGGGTCCCTAACTAGGCCCCCCTAAGGCGCACCGGTCTCCCCTGGACGTTGTTTCTGCTCTGGAGGTCGTGATTCCTGGGACAGGCTACGTTTACAGTCCGTCTTGAACATGACAGGCAGCAGGCAGGACCCCGCCCAGCCACCCCGTGCCCGACTTCCCACTACGGTTTGGAAGTGCCCCCGTCCCCGCTGCTCGCCGGGAGGCCGGTAGCACATGGCCACGGCGGCTCCCGGCCCTGCTGTCTCACTGTCAGCAGGCCCAGCTGCTCTGCACACAGCCCCTGGCCCCCCGGGCCCGATCCCGCTAGCTCTTGGCAAAGCCTCCGCCTCCTTCCTCTTTTATCTCACCCTCTATCCTGGAACCCCCCTCACCGCTGCTTTCCCACTGTCGCCCCTACTTTTCTGCTATAGGCAGGCTTCAGAAAAAAAACCCAGAAAACTAAACTCCTTCTCCAGTCTCTGCCCTATATCCTTCCTCCCCATCTGCTGAACCATATTGCCGCTGTCCCGCTTTCCCGGTCGGTGCAACAGGGGGCCACCTCTGGGTGGTTCCCTTGCTTAGGCTGAGCGGAGAGCCCCCCCACCCAGGACCAGAGGACTGGGCCATGGTGTTACGTGAACAGGGCACCCCCTGGAGGGCCAGCCTTCACAGGGCCCAGCTTCTTAGTGGCAAGGGGTGACGTTTTCCTCGGGTGTCATAAGCCTCTACCGCACTCTGCCAGTATTAGGGGACAGGGCTGGTGATCTGGGGGTGCTGTCACGAGCCCTCTGGTGAGGGCAGCGACTCCGGCCCTCATTCTCTCCGCTTCTTGCTGGTGCTTGAGACCACACAGCCCCTATGCACTTCCTTTTCCACCGAAGGCCAGAAGAGAAAACCTGTCTCCGTGTGGCTTGGGAGTGGAGCGGGCTGGCCGGAGCCGGGCGGAGGCGTAGAGGCGCACCCCCCCCCCTCCGGGAACCTCAGCCCACAGCCAGGGCCGCCCGCAGGGCCTGCAGGGAAGGCACTCCTGGGACGGGCTTGGCCTCCGGGCTGTGTCCTAGAAAGAGGACAGCAGAGGGGCCAGAGCCTCTGTCCCGGCAGGGACACCTGGCACGTGGAGCGCGGGGACTCTGAGCCAAGTGGGCAGGAGCCAGGAGGAGCTGTGGGAGCGGGAGCTCCCGGGGCCCAGCCGTGGGCCTGGGAAGCTGCTGCATCTGGAGGGTGGGCCCCAGGGAGCCCCGGCAGGGCCGGGCGCCAGAGGCCCTGCCCGGAGGGCCTGGAAGTGGGCCTGGAGGTGGCCTGAGGCCACGGCGTGCCATATGGCCGTCCCTCCATGGGGGCACAGGCCTTCGTCACCTGGACGCCTCGTCCCTTTGTGTCCTCGGCGCCCAGCGAGGGACGCCTGTGAGGACCCTAGCGGCCCCCGCACTCCGCGCTCACGCTCCACTTCCGTCCCCGCGGCCCCAGCCTGGTGACAATCTCAGGGACGGGAGGTGTGGCTTTTCCTGTTTGGTTCCGATCTGGGCTGGAGAAAGGAGGGTGTCCCCTGCCCCAGCCAGCCGGGGGCTCCTGTCAGGGCGGCTCTTGGCCACCGTAAGCTTCCTGCGCACCTGAGCCGGGCTTCGGGGTTTGCCGCCGCCCTGCGGGGCAGCGAAGACAGGATTCGCATCCATTTTAGGGCAGGGAACTCTCTGGGCTAATTTGCCCTCCTGCCTGTTCCTTGTTGGGCGTTGCCCAAGCCAGTGATAGTCTCGCCCAGGGACAAGCTAAAGTCCGCCTTTGGAGGTTCCTTCCACAGAAGCTGATTCAGCAGGCTGGGGAGGGGGCCGGGAGGGAGCGTGGCGTTCTGGCCCCCACGGTGATTGGCCCGCTCCGCAGCGAGTGCCTGCCGGGGCCAGTTTCTTATTTAGGACTGTGCGCAGCAGAGCTCTAGGAATTCTGAAAGGAGGGTAGCCATGTGGGCGCTGGTGGCCAGGGAGAGCTGAGTCTGCTCCAGATACACTTGGTTAGCTCAGCCTGCGCGCACGCAGTGAAGCGGGCGGGAAGGCCAGAGGGAGGAGGGCTGGAGGGGCCTTGCCAGTGCTTGGACACCCAGGCGAGGGCAGGGGCGTGGGCCCGCTTGTGGCAGGTGCCAGCGCGGGGGGCAGGCAGGAGCACGGTGACAGGAATAAAGCCCGGCTTTTTAAGAAGACCGAGAGCCAGGGCTTGAGACTCCTCAGAGTCACAGGAGAGGGGTGGAAGGCTGCAGACCCTCCAAGTGGGGACCTGGGGGGACCCCTGATAAAGACAGCCCGCACCCGCGGAGCTCCGATCTGCAGGTGGGCAGCGCCACAAGAACAGCAGTTCTTGCCCCTTGCTCTTTGCAGCATGAGGGTAACTCAGGACTGCGGTGGACCCTGTACAAGGGGCAGGACACCGCGCCTTGCAGTAACGGAATGTGCCCAGCTGCCGCCACCGACTTCTGCCAACCCTCGTTTCTTTAATGGACAGTGTGATGCAGGAGTGGGTCTGGAGAGTGTGCAGAGAGAACCGGTTTTCAGAGGGGGCGAAGGCGAGAGACCCTGTGGTGTTTGAGCAGCTGCGGGCTGGGCTGCTGGGCTGGGCTGCACTCGCGTCCTGGGGGGCAGGCCAGCGGGAATCTGGTTCTGAGTTTCTGATGCTCAGTCCTGCTGAGATTCATGTGCACCTCCCGGTTCCGGGAAGCCGTTGCAGCTGGTGCGCTGTCCTGCGGCGCTTGGTGTCATGGGCGGGCTGCGGCAGGCACGGTCTGGGCTGGCTGCCTGCGAGCAGGCTCTCACGCAGAGCGCCGGGCGGGGCAGGAGAAGCGGATCTGTGGGTGCTCGGTGTCCGCACGGTGCCGTGGCACTGGAGCCCCTCTCCCAGCTGTCAGCCGGCCTCTGCTCCGAGCCTCGGGAGCAGAGCAGCGAATGCGCCACGCTCCGTGCAAAGTAGCGCTGGTTTGGGGGAGCTAAGGCCTTGGGGGGTTGGTCCTGTGCCCCCATCATCATCTCCTGAGCACCACCACCCCCGCCTGGGAATTTGGGCCTATCCTCGTTCTCTTTTTAGTATGTGGGTAACTCTGGCCTTTCACAAGGGGCGAGGACACCCCCTGGCAGTAATGGAACCTGCCTGTAAGTTATGACTGTCCCACACTAAGCTGCAGCCTTCCCTGCAGTGGACAGAGACAGAGGCCCGAGCAGGCCGCGGATACAGGAGCCCCAGGGCGCCCCGATAGGGGCCTTCCCCAGGCACTGGCCCCACGTCTGGGGACTCAGCCAGCCGACACCCTGGTCGGGTGAGTCAGTGAATGGGGAACCTGTGGCTGTAGGAGACTGACTGTGTTTACTGCAAAACATGTGCATGGAAGCGGCCCGCGAGGTGCAGACCTTGCTGCTCAGGGTCCGGCTGTGGCCTGTCCCGAGGCCTGCCCCGCCCAAGCTCACTCCCACTGTCCAGGCCGCGGGTCCCGCACAGCTGACCGGGGCCTGGAGCCCCTGCCACAGGGCACAGACAAGCACAGGATGTCTGGCGGCCTTGGGGACACCCGGCCCAGCCAGCGCATGTTCTCCCCCAGCCCGTCACCTCCAGCTTGCCAGCGACACAGCCTGGCCCTCCCCAAACGGCTCCCCCAGGCACGGCTGGACGCCACGCGATTGGTGGCCGGGCTGCCCGACTGCGCCCGGGCTGCTCAGGGCCGTGTTTTCGGAGGCAGACCCACTGCGAATTTAGCTTGGGAAGCTCAGAACAGGCCTCAAGGGCCAGAGGGCGCCTCTTCCCTGCAGTGCTCTCTGCCGCCTGCCCCCGCCGCTCCCCGGAGGCGTGTCCCTTCTGTGGGCAGGTGGGTATGGTTGTGGCATAACAGGGAGAGGCTGGCTCCAGCCACACTTGAATGCGTTTACACGTTGAGAAAATCAAAATATGTTAAATGGCAAAGGGAGTTCCTGCTTATTTGAACAAATTCATCGGCGGGAGGAAGTCGGAGCCCGCGTACCCCACCACCCCGCTTCCCGCCCCGCTTCCAAGTTGTCCGCCCGCACGCACGTTTCTGCTGTCAGTCTCCCTCAGTGGGTCGGATGTGATTGTTGCTTCGCGGGCCGGTGGGCGTTTGTGGAAAAGCGCTTTCCTGGGAAGAGTCAGGGACCCCCAGATTCACAGCAGGCCCCCCGACAGGCGTGGGGGACGCCAGCAAGCTCCCCAGCCCTGGCCTGTCTGCTAGAGCCACGTTCGGTTGCACCTCTGCATCTGGGGTGACCCTGCCTGGGGGGTTCGGTCCACCCGTCTCAGCTGTGACTGCGGACCCCATCCGGGGAGCGGGGGCTGATCTTTGGGGGGCATCCGAGCCTGCTAGCATGCGCCTCCCTGCTGCTGGCTGCCTGGCGCACTCAAGCAGCTGACACAGTCCAGTGTGGAGAGTGGGGTTCTCTGTGCCTCGGTTTCCTCGTCTGAGATGGAGGGGTGCACCTGGAGGGTGGCCGAGCTGCGCTGGGGTCAGGCGTGCAGCGGGCAGCTGAGATGCGGGGTGCCGGTCATGTGGAACGAGCTCGTGGTGCCCGGCGCAGGGGCAGCCCTTCTTAGGCTTCTCCCTCCCAGACCTTCCCCCATATCCTCGTCTCCTGGTGACACGTTCTGGGGGAGGGGGAGACTGCTGGGGTCCCCTGTTGTAGGACGTTTGCCCCACTGCCTTCCCAGCAGCCAGTCCCATTTCAGAGTTGAGTCCTCCTGTTCCTGACCCGCCTCCCCGGCCCCTCCTTGCCCTCCCGATGGGGAAAAAAAAAAAAGATTGAACGCCGTGATGTTTCACCCTGTGTTTATTTGATCAGCAGAGTGATCGCTGGCGATACTCGTGTGAGTCAACGTGAAAAAGTGTTTTTCTCGCCCTGTTTGTTTTGTCTGATTTGGTTCAGTCCCTTCTTATCTTTCCCTTGGTTTGTTCGTCTTTTTCTTCCCACGTGACACCGTTGCAGACTCTTGCAAACTCTGCGTGGAGAGCTCGCCAAGGCAGACACTTCTGCTTGCTGGACGTGAGCGCCCCACGCTCCGGGGCCCTGAGCTGGGCGTACCCCTCAGGCCCCAGTCCCTGGCGCCGCCGAGCGCTCCCTGTCGGCCTGCGCTGCTGGGGTTTTGTGCAGAGTGTGCATTTTTCTGTCTCTTCCTGAGGAGCCCCCTTCTTGCTTGCTCGTGCCCGCCCGTGGCAGCTTCTCTTTTGCCTTTTAATTAGATGTTTTGATGCCTCGCAAGCCCGGAGCCCAAGCACGGCGAGTGGGATTCAAGCCCAGCCAGTCACAGCCTCCGGGCATGCGTGTGTGTATGTATGTATGTACGTGCATGTGTACGTGTGTGTGCATGCATGTGTATGTGTGTGTTGCATGGGGGCGGCCTGGGAGACGGGACCCGCTGGGGCTCCTGCTCAGCTCCTGGGGGGCGTCCCAGCCCCTCCCCGGCCAGCAACACGTCTCCCCAGAGGACTTTCGTGTTCGCAGTCCCCGAGCCTGTGCTGGCCGGAGCTGCAGAACGGCGGCTCTCTGTCACTCCGAAGTCCCTCTGCTGTGGTTCTGGACGGTTCTAGACAGAGCCCACCTGCTCCGGTGGTGTCCTCGGTCCACGCCTGTGGGCTTGCGGCTCTGAACTGGGCTCTGAAGCCGGGGGCAGGCCTTGCGTTCCGGACCTACCACTTACCGGCACTGAGACCTCACGAACGCCTGGGGTTCTGCGCCGTGGCTTCCTCCTTGCTAAAACGAGGGCCCCGAGCACCCAGACTCGGCGGAGGTGTGCGGGAAGGAAGCCCTGCAGCGGTGCGGAGCTGCTAGACTGCCCCAGCCCCGCAGGCGCAGCTCTGTCCGCGGCACACGGCGTCACATGACGGCGCTCTGAGGAGTACGTGCGGGCGCGGGGGGCCTGGCACAGGCGCCCGCAGCTCGGTCTGCCAGCATCGCTCCCTGAACCCCAGCCAGTGGGCGGGCTGCCTGGAGCTATGGTTTGGGGTGAGCTGGCATTGCCGCAGAGCTTGGGGTGAGCTGGCACCGCCCGCAGGCTGTGGGGAAGCAGCCGCTGTCTGGGGTGCCAGCGACGGGACCGCCTCGGACCTTGGCTTGCCACGCGGAGGCGTCTCGGCCGCCGGCAGCGCCTGGATGTGACTGTGGCTCAAGTATTGCTCCAACTTAGCGGCTGTGTCGGTTTTTAAGTGGTCTTGTTAAGATAGTCAGAAAAGGGCCCTCCCTGGTGTGCAGTGGGTTAAGCAACATGCTGTGAAGCAAACTGCACCCACTGCAGGATGAGTTTGATCCCTGCCGCTGGCCAGGGAGGGGACCCACATGGCACAGCAGACCTCTCCTGCCTCGCCTGCTGCTCCCCTCAGCAGTGTGTTTCAGTCCATCTGCCTGTTCTGCTCCCTGCTCTGTCTCTGGTGGATCCTCTTACCCCCCTACACCTCTGGTCTATACCCCAGTTCTTGTGTGCATAAATCAGTAAATCTTTAAAAATTAAAAAAAAAAAACAATGCTATAAAAGCTAAATTCATCTTTTCTTTTTTAAAAAAGATTTATTTATTTATGCATATACGAGCTGGGGTACAAGCCAGAAGTCTGGAGATTAACCAGCAAGTAAATAATCCTCTGCCATAACATTAGGTGGTTAATGGTATTTTTTTAAAGATTTATTTATTTATGCACACAAGAGCTGGGGTACAGGCCAGAGGTGTGGGGGGTGAGTGGATCCATCAGAGACAGAGTGGGGAGTAGAACAGGCAGATCCACTGAAGCACACTGCTGAGGGGAGCAGCGGGCGAGTCAGGGGAGGTCTGCTGCGCCCTGTGGGTCCCTCCCTGGCTGGGGATTGAACTCGCGCTGCAGTGGCTGTGGATGCTTCACAGTGCGGCGTCCCCAGGGAGGCCCTATAGTGTGTTTTATTTAACCCGGTGTATCTGGAAGGTTATCGCGGTGTGCAGGCAAGAGAAAAGTGGTCAGTGAGCTGTTCCATGCTCTGTTTCGGACTGAGTCTCCCGGCCCTCCTCTGTCTCACGTCCACTCCGCCCGGACAGGCCATGCTTCAGGTGCTGGGCGGTGTGTGTGGCCTGCGGCCGCTGCCAAAAAAACAGCTTTCGTTTTAGCCAATAACAAAAGACTCCTTCATGTGCTCAGAACTGAAACTGTGTCCTTTCGCTTCACCTTTTCTACCGTACTTAAGATTCTAGAATAATGTGCTTTTCACACGCACCCTGCGTCTTTCATTCAGTCATTCAGCAAACGCCACGTCTTGAGGCCCCGCTGCCGCATGGTGACAGATGCAGACAGATCCACTGCGAGTGCTGTGGGGTTCACAGCGGCGTTTTGTCGGTTTCCTGAGAACCTGGGCGCGCAGCCTGTTGAGGGCCGGCCCCGAGCTGGCTGCTGTCAAGGGCTCACATGCGGGGCAGCCGCACAGTTCCGACGGGGAGGCTGGGTGGGCAGCCGGGCCGGCCAGGCCCTGCCCCTGTGAGGCAGACGAGGGCGCGTGTGTTTGGGGGGGCCGTGTCTGGAGCCCCGAGTGTGCTCACGGGTTGCAGCTGGGTTGGCCACAGGCCTCAGTGTGGCTCACGCTGTTTCTGCTGGTGGTTTCACCCCACATGGCCGCTGTTCTGTCGGTCCCCTCCCCTCCCTGCTCAGCCCTCCCTCCTCACCCCTCCCTTCGCCAGCTGGGAGGATAATCCTGAGTTAGGGTGAGAGGAACAAAGGCAGGCAGGAAACGTGGGTTCCCGGCTCCTTCTATCTCCTGTGGGATCGCCCACGCGTCGTGGGGTGCTGGGGGGCTGTCCAGGCTCGAGGAGCTGCCGGGGCCCGAGGACAGCGCCGCGTGACGGCCGTCCCTGTCTGTGGCCTCCGCCCTCCTGGGGCCGCCGGCACACTGACCGCTGCCCCGCGTCCTCCAGTGACCCGCAGACCCGCCCCCACTTTGCAAAGCCAGAGAGGGTGGAGGGGACCCCGGGACTCAAGGTCACAGTTCAGTGGCAGGGCTGGCGCCCTCACCCAGGTGCTCACCCCGCCTTCCACGTGGCCCACAGAGGGGTGCCGGGCGCGCTCCCCCAAAGGTCACCGTGTTCCCCTTGGCCCCCCTGCGGCCTGGCGGGGGCTGCATGCTCGCGGCACCTTTGTGTCTTGTCCTTACTCGTGCGCAGCCACGTGCAGGCCAGTGTGTGACGGCGGAGAGTGGACACTTCCTCTGAGAAGGCCGCGGCAGCCAGGGCCCCATCACTTCCCCACTCTGCGTCTCAGCCCCCGCCGTGCTGTGGACTGAGGTTCCCCTGCCCTGCTCGGGGAGGAGGCGATGGTGGGCAGCGGTCAGCGCCGGGCCCTTCTTACCGCCCTCGGGATGGGTGGGAAGGCCGGCTGGACCCTTCCCAGGAGCCGGCGAGGAGCCTGAGGGCCCTGGACTGGGCAGCCCCCCAGCCAGCTCCGAAGACTCCGAAGGCCTTGTCTGGCTGCCCGTCCTCCAGCTGTCGCCGTGGCCGGGGAACGCCGGCCAGAACCTGTGCTGGCAGGTTCTCTCCTTACCCCCGGCCTCCACCTCACTCCTAGGGGCCTGGCCATACAGCAGCCCCAAGGGCTACGGCCCTTACCCCGTGCTAAGAACAGGGTCCCACCAAGGCACCAACGAACTTGCCCCCACCCCAGGGCCAGCACCCCCACCCCGTCAGGCTCCTGATGCGGAGCAGCCCCTGCTAGTGTCAGCTGGTGTCTGCTGTGCTCCGTGCTCCCCGCTGGAAGCAGAGTCCTGGGCCACTGGTGGGCAGCCCGGGCCAGGACTGGCCTGGCAGCTGATGCCTCGCCAGCCGCCAGGCCCTCCCTGCAGCTGCTGCCAGCGGGGCCTGTGGGCACTGGCCACCTTGAGCCCCACCTGGGGCTGGTCCCTGGTGCTGCTGACAGGTGGTCCCGCTGGGCAGGAGCAGGGGCAGGTATCCGGCCATCGGGTCCTGAGGGGGAGCCTCAGGCTGCTCATGGGGCGCGGGCCCTCTCTCGGAAGCCCGTGTCTTCGCTCTGTCTGGCAGGGTGTGGACGGCAGTCCAGTGAGGTCCCACATGGGTCCCCCTCAAGTGTCAGCCAAGCACGGGCAGCGGGGTGGTCAGGACGCTCGGGGTCGGTTGCCCTGCTTCTGCTGTCACAGCCCTGGGGACACAGGAGCCCCAACCCGGCTCAGCCGAGGCACACCCTGAGCCAGCGGGGGCCTGTCCCTGCCCGGGGGGGGGGGAGGTCACAGCCAGGGAGCTGGGATGGCGTGGGGCTGGGGTGAGTGATGAGCTGGGAGGTGGCGGTGGGAAGAAATGAGGCCCTCTAAATTCTAAGCCTGGGGTAGGGGCCCCACCTGGACTGGCTGATGCGCACCTCAAGCCTTTACTTTCCAAGTCGCCCCCAAACTTGATGGATGGCAAGATTTTTTCCTGCCACGAACAGGGGAAGGTCAGGAGCTGCCCTGGCAGGGAGGCCCCTAGCCCCTGCTGCGGACCGAGGGGCAGCCCCGGGCCTCTGGTGCTGCTGTGTGCGCCCCGGTGGGCTTCTGGGGCGGCCGGCGGTGGGGCTGCGTGAGCGACCGCTAGACACCGTTGTGCGGAGCGGGATTTTGTTATGAAAGTCGCCGGTACCCGTGTTTTGAGCTGCTCGCGGAGCGCCCGCTGCAGCGCCGGGTGCTGGGGTGCGCGGGTTGGCGGCTGACGGCGGCCACCGGGTTCTGAGTGCGGGTGGCTGGGCCGGAGCTGGATCTCTGTGGACGAGGCGCCGTGACCCTGGGCGGTCCCTGCAGGGTGGTGTGGCCGGTTTGCAGGGAGGCCACTGAGGACAGAGAGTGAGCGGCGGGCGCCGTCACCTGCAGCGGTGCTCGGCCAGGACCCAGCCGCGCGAGACCAGGAAAGGCGAGAACCTCCAGACAGAAGAGACGCGAGAGGAACGCTGTCTCGTCTGGGAGAAGGGGTCCCCCCAGTCAGACGGGAGCCCCGATTCTGCAGGCGTGAGACCAGAGGACCCCACCCGCCGGCCTGACTTTTTGTCATTTTTTTTTAAAGGTTTATTTATTTATACATACAAGAGCTGGGGTACAGGCCAGAGTCCAGGGCGGTGAGAGGATTCACCAGACAGAGAGGGGAGCAGAACAGGCAGATGCACTGAAACACACTGCTGATGGGAGCAGCAGGGAGGCAGGAGAGGTCTGCTGCACTGTGTGGGTCCCCTCCCTGGCCGGAGGCAGGGATCGAACTTGTGCTGCAGTGGCTGTAGTTTGCTTCATAGTGCGTTGCTTAACCCACTGCGCCACCAGGGAGGCCCCCGACTTTTTGTCTTGAACAGAAACAGCCCCGAGCTGGAGCCCGCTACCTTCTCTCAGGCGCCGTCACAGCCGGCCCTGGCCCATGGCACTTCTGCCCCAGCCCCCAGCAGTCCAGGGCGAGTCCTGCCAGCTGCCCCCAGACGGGCACATTCTCTCGGCAGGCCACACCGCTACAGCCGCTCCCCCCTAGCCAGGGGGCCCCGGTTCCCCCCATGTCCAGGTTTCGGGGCTCTGGAGGGACGGCCAGGTCTCCTGGGAGGGCCCTGCTATGGCAGGGACGTGCTGGCCCCTGGGCCGCACTAGCTCTCCCTACCCCTGGTGCGCCCTTGACCCGAGTGAGGCCCGAGGGCTGGGCGGTCCCCCACTGCCAGGGCTTCCTCCATCGGGCCCCACAGGGCTCTGCTTTCTGTGGTGTTAAGCCAGTAACTCCCCGACTTCCCCATCCTGCCCCTTTGTAATATGTGATAACTGAAGGGGGAGGCGCCTGCTGTGGAGATAAACTTAAACTGTTCCCAACAGCCCCTGTGGGTGCCTCAGCGACCCCTGTCTACTTGGTGACCCTGGAGGCCCTGTGGGAGACGCCCCACTTCCTGATGTCCCCTCTGCAGGGCCTGGCTGCCTTCTCTCCAGGAGAGCTCCTTCCCCACACACCGCCTTTGTTAGACTCGTCTTATTACTGTTGTTCGAATCATCCATCTCAAAACTAACAGGTTTAATCTAAACATTTGCTTCATAGTGCATTGCTTAAGCCCTTGCGCCACCAGGAGGCCCGAGAAAGGTTTTTAGCTCATTGCCCCACCACATACAGTTGTCTAGATACGAAAACAACCTAAGTGCCCCCAATAGATGAGTGATGGAGAAGATATGGTCTGTATACACAGTGGAATACTACTCAGCCATCAAAAAGACAAACTTTTTTGGTCAAATGGGTGGAGCTGGAATGGCTGAGCCAGGAGAAGATAAATACTGGACGGTGTCACTGTATGAGGAATGTAGGGAAGCCGAACAAAGGGTCAGATGAGGACAAGCACAACAGCCAGTGCTCGAAAGCTGACCAAAGGTCTGAGGCGTCTAGCGGGAGGTGGGGGAGAAGGGGCAGTGCACTTGGACGGTGGAGGAGGACGCGGGTGCTCTGCTGGTGGGTGTGTGATGGCGACCACCCGAGGGGAGAAACCCCGTGCTGTCAGAGCGTTAACTAGGGTGTCAGCGGCAGTGCTCGATTAGAAATAATTAAGAAAGGAAAAGATTTCTCAAACCGCTGCCACACGTGGGCAGAGAAGGACCGGGGGTGGGAAGGAGGGCTGACCCTCGGGCCTGATGCTGTCCCTGGCCTCTGGACACATCTGTCCTGCGGTTAGTGCTAGCCCCGGGCTCCCGGCCAGGGAGGGCGCCTGAGGGGCGGTGTGCTGTGAGGCCCGTAGAACCGGCCAGCCTTACACTGCTGGACCCTCCTAGCCGGGGAGGGAGGAGGGACAGGCCGGGGCCAACAGGTGGGACAGAGGATAAATGTGACCAAACTCAGACACAGTGAGCTGGAGCTATGTCCACTGGGGCCAGGGGTGAGACGCTGAAGGCCACGTCCTGCTGAGGCCCGGACAGGAGTGGACACACATTCTGGAAGCTTCTGTGTGCAGGAAGGGAAGCGGGGAGGGGGGCCAAGAGCCGTTTTCTGAGCGTGTTGTGAATGTGGTTTGATGCCCTAAAACGAACCTTTAAAGGGCCGGGAGAGGGGCCACCTGCCCTCATCCGCGTCCCACTCTCCTCTCGTGCCCCCAGGCTGCCCAGTGCTCAGCCCCTCACCCACCCCACCCTCAGGGAACAGGCTTGTGGTGCCAGCAGGGCACAGAGCAGGTTCTCGATGATTCCAAGCAGACGGGCCAAGGAGGGGTCCTGGAGCTCTCGGTGACTTTTTAGGCTTTTAGGCTTTTACTGCATCATCATATCAGAGGCGACCAGGTGCACGGCAGGCGGGGGGCCGGGGCCAGGAGGCTGGCGGGCCCTAGCCCCCGGCGCATCTTCACTCTCTGGGCTGCTGCTGCTGCTTCTGCTTTCTTTCCTTTTCTGCCTCTCTGCTGCTGGCGTCCTCGTGACCCACCCTTAAACGCCCGTGTCTCAGCCCAGGTGCGCCCCCTGCGCACGCCCACCCAGGCCGCGTGCAGGCCCGCAGGTGTCCGCCGTCACACCAGTGGGGGAGGGCGGGAGATTCTGAGAACTTTTCCACTCACCCCGCAAGGCTGCTTGCGGAAGGGCCCTGCTCCACCGGGTCAGGAAACGGGTCAGGGAACCCTGCGGGGCCTCCGGGCGGCCTTCCTGCTTGGGTCCTTCCCCCGTCCCCCGCGTTAACGCTCTTCCGTGTCTTGCTTCGGGGAAATGAAGACGAGAGCCGCTGCCCTTGCTGGGTGGCGCCACGCGGCATCCCCAGCTCCACGATGTGGGTGTGGACGTCCTTCGGGGAGCACTGGACCCAGACCGTCCCCTGCGTGCCCCTGGGCTTGGGAGGCCCTGCGTCTGGGGGCGGGTCCCGGCGTGGCATCCCTGGGCCTTGCCGGCTGTGAGCGGGTTGAGTGCGGTTTGACGGGGCCTGTCTGCGTCTGTCCCGTGCGAGCGCGGCCACGGGATGGCGGCCCGGGCACACTGGCGGTGGACGTGGTCACGTTGCGGGGGTTACTTTTCCCTTTGATTACGTTTTCCTGGATTTGACCAGTTTCTGTTGTCGGGATTTTTACGTTTCCTTCGCAAACCTAGAACCGACGAGCCTTGTGACTCCTGCCAGGGCCGCCTCCCGGCACGGCCTCCTCTGTAGCTCATCCTCCCAGCTCCACGCGCGGCCCCCGAGGACACTGGGCCTCTGCAGACTCCTGGACACCGCTGGGCCTTCTCACCTTGCAGCGGAGGGCCCTGGGGTGGGGAGGAGCCACGGCCGGCCACGGAGCGCCTTCCTTGATGCCCGCTGTGGGCCGCGGTGGGCACCGGCTGCTGGGGCGGCCCTGGCCTGGCCTGGGAGCTGGCGGGCTGGCCGGGCTGAGGCTAGAGACGGGTGAGGGGAGCGTTAATTAGAACCGACGGGGCTGTGAGGAGGCGCTGGAGCGGGACGCTCAGCATGCTCAGCAGGAGAGCTGTGCATTCTTGGGGTGCCCTGGTCCAATGTGACTCAGCCAGTCGCTCTGCCCAGTCCTGTGTGCAGGCCAGGGCCATGGTGGGCAGAGCTGGGCGGTGGTGAGCAGCTGAGTGGGGGTCCCGTTCCTCAAGGTGCCAGGCGCTCGGGGCTCCACAGCATGTGAGGTCTGGGGTTCAGGGGATGGGCGCCTGTGCTCCCCCAGACGGCCGACGGCCTTGCGCCTCTCTCTGCGTGGCCTGAACAGACCCATCAGCCCCAGGGGCCCCCCGTTGAGGTCACAGTGACTGTGCATCTGCTCCTCCTCTGCAGTGCCGGGTGTCCGGGAGGGGTGCCCAGCATGTCTCCCCTTTTTGACCCCAGGCTGGGAGAGCTGGAGGTGGGACGGTGGGGCAGGAGGGAACGGCCGCGGCCGCCTGCTGGCTGGGGCTGTGCCGGCCATGTCCGCAGAGAGCTGGCCGCGCCGGAGCGGTGGCCAGACTGGCGAGGCCCCAGGGACTGGGGCCAGCCCGGCCTCCTCAGTGGGCAGCCTCGGGCAAGCTGCCGGTGCCTGTGCCTTGGCCCCACGCCGCAGCGGGCTCTCGGAGGTTGTCGCTGAGGTCGGGGTGCGCCCCGTGGGGTGGGGCTGACAGTGTCCCGAGAGCAGCTCTTACTGACTTGTCCTGGTGGCTGCTGCCTTGCGCGGACAGAGCACCAGAGGGGCCCTGGCCGGAGGCAGGTCCCGAGCTGCGGCTCCCATGCCTGCCCCCCTCAGCGTGCCCAGGGCCCGACCTGGGAGGTGAGGGCGGTTAGATGCCAAGGGACGAGACTTGGGTGGAGGAGCCTGGCAGGCCCCCCAGCAACTTCGTGGGCACAGGGAGGGGGCTGGATGGGGTGAACAGGGCCGCTTCCCCTGGACTCTGAGGTGACGTCAGCCGGGCCGGCCTCCACGGAGAGGCCGTGCTGTGGCCTCCGGGTAAGGGTTGGCGAGTGGCCTTGGCCTTGGGGATGGGCGAACTCCAGGGCCGCCACCATGGAAGTCACCTGCTTTCAAAATCTGCGCTGGGACGCAGGCGCTGTCCCATGTTCCTGAGACTCTGACCTGAGTGCCCGGTGACCCCCAGGCCCCTCCCTGGGCCTACACGTCTGGACTTGAGCTGCGGGGGTGGGGCCAAGCCCCTCCTGGAACAGAAAGAGCGTGATTCTTCATATACTTCAGCACCCCCACCCCGTTCCTTCATCAGCTGCTTGCTGTTGTACAGGCAAGACAGCGCCCACTAGAGGCCGTCCGGTGGGCGAGGAGGTTGTCCAGTCAGTGTGCCCCAGGGGCTGTCTGGAGGGTGGGAAGGAAGTTTGCCAGTGTGTCCGAGGAACTGCCCAGGAGGTAGGGCCATGCGCCATCCAGCAGGTCATGGCGGCTAACAGACGGGGACGCCTTGACCCCACTGGTGGGTCTGAGCAGCGAGCAGTGTCTGTCCAGGTTGGGCATCAACTTAGAGTGGGGGGCAGGAGGGCGGGCTGGGGCTTCCAGGAGGCCCTGTCCCATCTACCTGGCGCCTGGCAGTTTGTGGACAGAAAAGCAGAAACTGCTCCAGCAGCTGGACTGGCGCTAGAGGTCACTTCAGGGCTGAGGCCCACCCAGAGGGGCTCCGGCTTCCTCCCTTTGCTGCCTTTCCTCAGAGCCCCACGCTGCTCTGGGGAGCCGGGAAGGTCAGGGCTGTGCAGCCGGCGCATCGCACGGGAGGGTGGGGCAGGACGCGGGCTCTGGGCCGGAAGCCGGAGATCTGCGAGTCGTCCGGCCGGGGATATCGTGGCTCCGTCTCTGTCTCCTGTGTGTCATCCATCCCTGTGGCCCGTTTCTTTCCTGCAAGGACCGGGGTCACACAGGGGCCGCCCTGCTCCGGCGTGACTTCATCCCAGCTGGTTACACCTGCAGCTGCACTGCCGCCAGACCAGGCCGTGCGAGCGGGCACAGTCGGCCGTCAGGCTTCAGCCGAGCCTCAGGGGAGGAGGGCGTGCCCAGGAGGCCCAGGCCTGGAGGGCTGTCTCCACGTCCCCGGGACAGACGGTGCCGACCACCGGGGCGGACGCGGAACTGCTGGGCCGCCCACTGGACACCGTTGACGAGAGTGGGCGCTGGTTTAACCCATTCTGGCTCCCCCGGCGGCTCTCCTGTCCACCACCGGTGTCTAGCAGCCGCGCTGGCCCCTCCCCACACCACTGTCCCCAGATAGCTTGTGCTGGACTGGAGAGGGGAGGGCTAGCCCGGGCGTGCTGGCTGAAGCCAAGGCTCACTGGAGGGACAAAGGCCCAGGGGTCACCACTCAGCGCCTGGACACGGCCTGATCCCGCAGCGTGGCGTCCGTGCACCCCAGCTGGCCTGTGGCTGTTCCGAGACTCTCCAGCCGGCCGCCGCCTGACAAGCCTGCCCGCCTCCACCAAGAGCAACAGCCGGGCATAGCTTGTGCCCAGCAGACAGCTTCCTTCCGTCCATCCGTCCACCCAGCCAGCCACCCACACAGAGAACCCTTCACCCCTCCACGCCCGCCGGGTTCTGGTGGGACCGTCACACGCCGGAGGAGCACCCGAGGAGGCACAGAAGAGCACCCCAGGTGGCTCTGAGCGCGTCCGCCAGCTGCACCCTTGGAGGTGAGGGCAGCTCCCGCAGAAGCACGCCCGTCGAGGGAGCGCAGACAGCAGGGACCGTGCCCTCCGCTGACAAGCGAGCGGAGAAGAGGCTCCTGGACCGAGCACCAGGGCACAGACGGGAGCGCGGAGCCGGCTGTCACCGCACAAGGGGAAAGCTGGGGGTGGCCATGCGACGTGACCCCCGCCAGCCACTTCTGGATGGGGTGGGCGGAGCCCACCTGCTGACCACGGTTGGGGGTTCTCTCCTAGAAGGTTCTGATCTGTGCCCTTTGCTCAGTGGGGAACACTGGGTGGAGGGGCTTGTGGGATGAGATCTGGAGGTGCACGGCCGCCGTGTCTCCTGCTGTCTTGGGGACAGCTCCTGAAGCTTGAAGAGGCCTGGGTCCCCCAGGTCACAGCATGAGTGGGTCAGGGAGGCAGCCCAGAGTCACCCCCTTTCTCCAAGGACGTCTCAGTCCCTTGCCCTTGGGCCCGTGGCATGGCCCTCTCCATCCATCCCTGCTAGGGTCCCCCCACCTCCCACCACGTGGGAAGCTGCAGGAAGAGGCTCTGCTGCCACCTTGTGGGCAAAAGGAGCCACGACCACATTGGAGGCCAGTGCTGCCGGGGACCTGGGGGCTGGAGGAAGCAGAGGCCAGGCCCTGGCACCCTGCATGCCACCTTGGCTCCCAGCCCGACACTTTCACCTCCTTGTCTGCAAGCACCCTAAGGGTGTGTCCCCCAGCTGGGCACACCCCAGCACTTATCAGTGAGTCAACCAGCAGATATTTGAGTGGAGAGTGAGGGAGGGTTTTGGGGTCACCTGGCGGAGGCGGTCCTTCCCTCCCCGCCACAGCCGCTCCCGTGCAGAGGCTGCTCCTTCAGCAGAGGCACCCAGTGCGGGTCTCGGTGCGCCCCCACACCCATGCACCGAGGCGCACTCAGCCGCCTCTTCTGGGGCCGAACCCTGCGGCCAGCCCTCCTGGGTGGTCTGCTGCCCAGCACTGGCGTGGGTGGGGCCAGGCCTGGCTGCGACTGAGGGGCTGCCCCGGCCGACCCTTGGCCCTCTGCTTCTGGGGCAGTGTGCCTGTGCTCGCCCACACCAAGCTGGTGTTTTCCTTCAGCCTCCAGACACCCATAGCGTCCTGCTGCCCCAGTGACAGGTCCAGCCTGGTGGTGCCTGAGAGGCCAAAGCTGGCGCCAGACCGGTCTTGTGGGGTGGCGTTCCTGTCCAGGCGTGAGCCCAGAAGCGCTGTGGGACTGGTGCCCCTGGGAAAGGAGGCCTTTCACCAGGCCCGGGGCACAGCACCTTGCCCGGCGAGCCTGCCCCTGCCCGGGCCGCTGTCTGGGGCCAGTTGGCGGCCCCTTTCTGGGCTCCCACGGGCTCGATATCCCGCCGGGCACTGCCGGGCAGGTGGCCCTTCTGTCTCCTGTCCCGGGTCAGAGGGTTCTGGGAAGGAGGAGTAGGAGGGAGGCAGTAAGGAGGACGCAGAAGTTAGTCCCCATTTGGAACTGACCCCACGGACCATTAGCCTGCTGGCCTGTGGGTGCAGTGGGCCCTGCTGAGCCCGGGGCTGGCCGAGCCCTGCCCTGGGGGCTCTGTGGATGAGCAGGCAGCAGCGGGCTATTGAAGGAGGGGTGACCCCAGTGTGGACACGCTAGCAGGGAAGCTGAGTGTGGGAGACTAACCTGAAGCATCCTGGCTATTACATGGGGCCTCATCCTGAGGGGAAGAGGTCCCCCATCCCTGCTAACAGCCAGTCCAAGAGTATGCAGACTCACCCAGGGCCTCTCCGGGCCGCCGCTCCAGCCCGGGACTTGGGAGTTTCCAGCCAGGTTCTGTGGAGCACCTTGGAGGGGGGGCTGCCTTCCCCTGGCACTCCCCACCCCAGCCCCTCAGGAATGTGAGCTTTTATCTGGGCTTGGCTACTGACCGGCACTGTGGAATTCTGGGGCTGAGGGGGACGCTGGGAGCTAGGTGGGAGCTGGGTGAGGGAGCTGGGAGCCAGGCCTGCAAGCCCCTCGCTCCCACCTGAACTGGTTTCTCCTGCTCTGCTCGGGTCTGTAGACTGAGGAGCTGGCTCCTCTCCAGGGTCTGAGCGCAAGGGCTGGTGCCTAAGTGCAGGGGGAGCAAGCACTGCAGGCCACTCCCTGCCCGGCCCAACGGCAGGCCCTGCCCTTAATGAGCCTGGCGCAGCCCTCTGAAGTGGGGGCCAGCGCTGCTCACTGCCCGCCTCCGGATGGGAGACCCAGGGGCCTCCAGGGACTCGGCTGTGTCTCCAGGACTGAGTGGCCAGAGGGCACCTTTGGTTGTCAGCGCCTGCATCTTACAGCCTCCGGGAAGCACCCGGCATGGACACAAGAGCCGCCGAGCCCCAGCAAGTCCGTTTCTCGGGACTCCGCACCTCGCGATGCCTGAGCCCACACCTCGGAAAGGATCGCCTTCCTCGGGGTCCCCGTTTCCCGGATGAGGAGACTGAGCCCGGGGCTCTGCGCACCCCTGACCCCCAGACGGCCGTTTGGGCTTTAATCGCGCGGTTCTTCCTTTGGAGAAGGCGGATGGCCCACTTTTCTCCAGAACGGGGCCCAGAGGTGGCGTGCTGAGGACTGTTATTTATTTGGCCTGCTCCTAATGACAGCTCCTCACCTACCTGCCCCACTCCGAGGAGGAGTCCTGGGCTGGAATTTCCTGTTTTCCGAGGGCTCCAGGGGCTGCCCCAGCAGGTCGGCTCCCCTGCCGCCGCCGTTCCGGGGTGTTCCAGGCCGGGCTTGCAGCCTTTCTCTCCTGCTGGGCTGGCTCCCAGCCTCTCCAGGTCTGGACTTGCCGGCTGTGAGGTGGAGGAATTGAGGCCCTCGGTCGGCAGACCCAGGTGCCCAGAGGCCGGAGGTCCGTGCGCCCCGGCTGCGGCCCCGGCCCGGGCCCCGCCCCGCGCCCCTCGCCATGGGCCTGGCCCTCGCCCGCCGGCCCTGAGCATGGAGCGGGGCT
Organism: Galemys pyrenaicus; assembly: GCA_019455555.1. Classification (NCBI taxonomy): domain Eukaryota; kingdom Metazoa; phylum Chordata; class Mammalia; order Eulipotyphla; family Talpidae; genus Galemys; species Galemys pyrenaicus. Next base: position 2,698,951 of record JAGFMF010012182.1, on the reverse strand, counting down.
GGCCGCCGGCGGACAGCTGCAGCCGGGAGCGGCCCGCCGCCTGCCGCCGCGCCCTCAGCGTCTGCGACTCGCTCGACCTGCACGGCGCCCCGGCCGGCCGCGCCGCCGCCGCCCTGCAGGCCGCCCTGTGCGCCGCGCGCGAGCAGCCGGCGCGGCCGCGGAGCGTGTGCTCGGGCAGCCCGGGCCCGCCGCCCACCGGCGCCCGCAGCCTGCTGCTCGGCCTCCTGCGCCCGCGCCTCGGCCGCCGCAGCCCCACCGGCGGGCCGCCCCCGGGGCCGGGGCCCGCGCCCGCGGGGCGCCCCTGCTCGGCCGCGCCCAGCCCCGCGCCCAGCCCCGCGCCGGCGCGGCGCAGCCGCCTCCTGGGGACCGCGGCGCCGCGGCCCCGGCCCACCAGCATGACGTTCCTGGAGGTGAACCGCCTGGAGCTGGCGGCCGACGCGGAGGCCGCGAGCCTGGGCCGCGCGGGGAGCGCGGGCTTCCTGCGGGGCGCCTCGCTGTGGAGCAGCCAGCGCTGGCAGGTGCTGCGCGGCCGCGGCGGCCCGAGCCCCCGGCGCGGCCTGTCGGCGCTCAGGAAGAGCTTCAGCTTCCGCCTGCGCCGCGGCCAGGAGATCCGGCGCGCCGAGTCCGGGCTGCTGCCCCGGGCGCGCACCCGCAGCGACGGCGACGCCAGCTCCCTGGGCGCCTTCCCCAGCCGCCGCGACCTGCTGCTGGGCGCCGACGGCCCGCGCCCCGCGCCCGAGCCCGGCCGCCCCCGCGCCGCCGGCCTCTGGAAACTGCTCACCAGCCGCTTCCGCCGCCGGGAGCCGGCGCCCGCGACCCCCGAGCCGCTGTGGAGCCGCCGGGCGGCCGTGGCCCCCGGACTCCTGGGCGCGCCCAGCGGTAAGGGGACGTGCCCGCCTTGGCCTCTCGAGGCCCCGGTTGAGGACCTGGGTGAAGCCTTGAACCTGCTGGGAGAGGGGTGTGCGCCGCGGGCCACGGGCGCCCCAGGCTGCAGCGACAGCCGGGCCCACCCTGACCGGCCTGTGACCGAGTAGGGCTCTTGGATTCAAGGGCCTTCCTCTCGCTTTTGGCAGTGGCGGGGCAGGGGGGCGCAGGGGGGCACCCAAGCACACTTCTGCTCCGGCTGGGGCTCCCCACCGGCTGCCTCTGCCCCTGAGCGTGGGGTGCTTGCGGATGTGCTCCTGTAGCGGTCCCTGGAGCAATCACTGCCGGTGGAGAGCGCCTGGGCCAGGTCTCTGGATGCTGGGGGGGGTGTCCACTCCCACCTGGAGACTGAAGGCAGTGGGGCTGGCCGTGTGTGGGGTGGCCTCTGGGATGCTCGAGGTACCCCTTCCCTGGGACACTGCCCACATCGGGCAGTGCTAGCCTGATGCTGAGACTGGACAGATGAGGGCGCCTGGAGGTGGGTCTTTGGGAAAGAAAGGGCTGAGGCGGAGCTGGGGGTGGAGGGCCAGGCTGGGCGGAGTCATGGGCTCCCCATTGACCTGCCCCTCAACAGCAGGGCCAAGGAGGGCTCCTCCCTTTTCCCAGGCTAGGAATGCAGTGGGTGGCCCCACCCTGCCTGGGTGAGCTGTACGCACTCATTGCAGGAGGCTGTCCCCCTGCCCAGCTGCCAGGTGCCCAGCCTGGTGTGGGTCTGGGCTGAGACCTGCTGGGGTGTGGCCGCTGACCTGTGCCTGGTGTCTGGGCCCTGGGGCTCCAGTAGGCTCGGAGTGGCTCAGTGGGGACACGTGCTTGGCAGGAGCAGTCAGAGAGGAGGCCAGGGGCCAGAGCCTACACCCCTCGGCGTCTGGAGCACTGGCCTCTGTCCCCCAGGATCTGGGGAGCAGGGCTGGGGTCTCAGCTGCGTGCGCTGCCACCCAGGAGACACTGGCGGGGGCAGTGCGGGTGTGCATGGCAACCGGTCCTGATGGCGCCGTTCTCTCCCGCAGACTCGTTTGTCAACAGCCAGGAGTGGACCCTGAGCCGCTCGGTGCCGGAGCTTAAAGTGGTGAGTGCATCCTCGTGGGCCCAGGCTGCCGCGGCTGGTGGACACTGGGGCTGAAGGGCTGGCTCGCCTCCGCCCTCCGTGCCCCGCTCCTGCCGGGCCTCTCCTGAAGCCGCCGCCTCCTGAGCCTCCTCCCTGGCCTCTCCTGCTCACGCGTCTTCTCCGTCCGACCGCCCCGTGCTGACCGTTTTCCACACTTCCTCTCCCGCAGGGCATTGTGGGGAACCTGTCCAGTGGGAAGTCGGCCCTGGTGCACCGCTACCTGACAGGGACCTATGTCCAGGAGGAGTCCCCTGAAGGTGAGCGGCATGGGCTGGCGGGTGCTGAGGCCGCCTCGCCCCTCCTGCCCCATGTGCTCTGGGGGCTCCAGGCTCGCCCTCCCGCCTCTGGCGCTGGCCGAGAGCTGGGGTTCTGTGCACCGCCGCGAGCTGACCGTGCGCTCTGTCCTAGGGGGTCGGTTTAAGAAGGAGATAGTGGTGGACGGCCAGAGCTACCTGCTGCTGATCCGGGATGAAGGTGGTCCCCCGGAGCTCCAGGTGACGCTCCTGCCTGCCCCGCCACCCGGGCGCGCTCCGGGGCCTGGGCCCGGTGAGGGTGGTAACTGCTCTGTGCTCCTAGTTTGCCGCCTGGGTGGACGCGGTGGTGTTTGTGTTCAGCCTGGAGGACGAGATCAGCTTCCAGACAGTGTACAACTACTTCCTGCGTCTCTGCAGCTTTCGCAATGCCAGCGAAGTGCCCATGGTGCTGGTGGGCACACAGGGTGAGCCGCGGGGCCGTGGCGGGGCGGGCCGGGGCAGGGAGGCCGGAGCTGGCCGGCCACGAGCCCGGTGGCACTGCGGCTTGTCCAGCCGCACTGCGTGTCCCGCCACGTGTCACACGGTGGCCGGCCCTGCCTCCCGGTGGTGGTGGAGCAGAGATGCGGCCCAGACACCGCGCCCCCATGCTCGCGCCCCGCGCTCCGCCCCACGCTGAGTCCGTCCCCGCCCGCCAGACGCCATCAGTGCCGCCAACCCGCGGGTCATCGACGACAGCCGGGCCCGCAAGCTGTCCACCGACCTGAAGCGCTGCACCTACTACGAGACCTGCGCCACCTACGGGCTCAACGTGGAGCGCGTCTTCCAGGACGGTAACTCGGCGCGGGGCGCCCAGAGCGGGGCCGGGGCGTGCTCGGGGATCTGAGCCGGCTGCTCCCTTCCCGCCGGAGGGGTAACTGACTCTGCTGTCCCCTGCAGTGGCCCAGAAGGTAGTGGCCTTGCGGAAGAAGCAGCAGCTGGCCATCGGGCCCTGCAAGTCCCTGCCCAACTCCCCTAGCCACTCGGCCGTGTCCGCTGCCTCCATCCCCGCCGTACACATCAACCAGGTGCGCCGCCGCCCCGCGCAGGCTCCCGTGTCTGCCCTGCGTGCCTCGTCACCTCCCGCCTGGTGTGGAAGCACTGGCTCGGGCCCCACGCTGCCCTCGCGGCCGGCCTGGCCTCCTCTGCCTGCGCTCACCCCCCTGCTCGGCTCCCACCACCCGCCCCGGCCCGCAGCCCCCCAGCTCAGGCCCCCCACTGTCTGCTCTGGATGGCGAAGTCGGAGGGTCGGGGCCAGGCCGGGACGCGAGGCCTTCTCTTGGGCCTGCCCAGGACTGGCCCAGGCCTGTGGCCCTGCCGGTGTCTGTACTTAGAGGGGCGGTGCTTGCCCTGGAGGGAGGGGTGACCTTCGGGCCAGGTGGGGTGACGGGCGGGTGTCCTGCTGGCCGGCGCCCTCCCTGTCGTGCGCCTGGACACCTGCCACGCCGTGGGCCACCCCCTGCGTGTTGGGCCCTTGGCCCGGGCACCTGGGCAGGCCACAGAGGGCCTCCTGTGACCCAGGCGGGTCACTCCCCGCTGGCTGATGCCCTGAGCAGCACAGAGGCACTCAGATGAGCGGGCAGGCCAGAGCCAGGGCCGTGCCCTGCCCACGGCGACCCCTGCCCCAGGCCTGCCTTGCTCCCCCTGCATCGTGGTGACTTCTGGGGGCTTCTAGAAGGCAGGGGTCCCCTGATCCCACTTGGAGAAGGGGGCCTGGTCTCGGAGCACTGCGCTGCCCGCGGGCCAGTGCCCCCGGCGGCTCCTTTAGCGCCTTTCGTGGGGGCTGGACCCCCAGGAGGCTGGGCGGCGAACAGCTGTGGGCACTTAGGGGTAGCCCAGGGGACAGATCAGCCCCGAGTCCCGAGCAGGCATGGCCGCACGCCCCTCGGCTAGTCTTGGGCGCTCTTGTCCCTGCCGCCCACCCCCATCCTCGCCCTGCCAGCAGGCTCTGCTCTCCCGCCCTGCCGCTGCCGTCCTGCACCCCTCCCCATCACAGCACCCTGAACAAGCCTCATCCTCCCTGCCCCTGAGCCCCTCCCCCACCCTCATGATGGACACAGGGCACCGACCAGGGCCCCGGTGGCCCGCCCCGCCAGCCCGGACGGGGCCCGGCCCCTGCTCTCACCCGCCGCTGGCCCTGAGTTAGCTCCCCGTGGGCCGGCGGTGATGGGTCTGCCGGCCTCCAGGCCGTGTGCCCTCCCCCAGCGCCCTCCGGAGCTGGGCCTCCGCTGTCCTCTCCGCTGTCCCGCACGTCCGGCCCCGCCCGCTGCCTGCCTCTGCCCCAGGCCCCCTGAGCAGCCCTCTCTGTCCCCAGGCCACGAATGGCAGCAGCGCCTTCAGCGACTACTCGTCCTCAGTCCCCTCCACCCCCAGCATCAGCCAGCGGGAGCTGCGCATCGAGACCATCGCTGCCGCCTCCACCCCCACACCCGTCCGCAAGCAGTCCAAGAGGCGCTCCAACATCTTCACGGTACGTGCGGCGCCCTCCTGCTGCCGGCCTGGGCGGCACCGCCAGCGGGCACGCCCCGGGCCCCTGCCACAGACACGGCTCCTGGGCTGGACCAGCCCCTCCTCCACGTCCAGAGCCTTCCAGACTTGCTCCCGGCCCACAGGGGCTTCCTGCCCTCAGCAGGTGCACACCCACCTCCGGCCCTCAGCACCCACCCCTCACCCCCGCCCCTTGGGCCCCGGAGGCTTCTGCAGCTCCGAGTCCCTGCCTGGATGAGGCCCGAGGTGAGCTGCCCACAGCTGCTCTGGGGGCTGGGGTGGAGCCGGAGCCAGGTCCCAGGCTCCTGCCTGTTCCTGCCCTGTCCAGGCCCTCGAGGCCCAGCCACGAGGTGATGGGGCCCCTGGCCCCGTGGGCTCAGACGCCGGGCCCAGGCCTCCGGCTCCGGGTGCCAGCCCGTGCCCTCCCCTCTGCCTCCCTGCACACCTTCCACATGGGGTCCTCACGCTCGCTCTTGGGTTCTCGGAGCCCGCCGTGTCCCACACCTGGTGTCTCACGCAGCGCCCTCCCCAGACTGCCCTTTGGCCGGGACGTGTGGGCCCCGCGGGAGTCTGGGCTGGACAGGTGGGCGAGCCGCCGTGAGCTCCACGCTCGCCCTTTGCTCCTCGTCGCTCTGGCGCCTTCCTGAGCCGCCGAGCTGTGTCAGCCGGGCCTGCCCGCCCGCCGCCAGGCCCGGCCAGGCCCCCAGGCCCCCCCGGCCAGGCCCCTAGGCCTTGTCATCCATTCTCGCCTCCGCCCTGCCCAGCACCCTCCTGCCCGGCCTGCCTGCCTCCACCTCTGCCTGCCCTGCCCCGCCCAGCCGTGCTGACTGCTCCTCTTTCTGCTGACAGCTGCTGCCGCACACTGCACCCCAGCCTGCCCCTGCGGAGACCCCCAGCTTCTTGTCTCTCCCCCTTCTGCCCACTGACACCCTGGCTGCCTGCTTGTGCCTGTTGCAGGGGCTGCCGCTGCGGCCGGCCGCCTGTCCACCCCGCGCCGCTCAGGCCCTGCTGTCCTGCTGCCGGTGCCCAGGCGGCGCCCGGCGGTGCTGTGTCCGAGCCGGGCCGGCTCGGCCCTCGCCCGGCGCCCCGGCCCTCCGCTCGCTGCCTGCGCGCTGTGCTCCCGCCTGCCGCCTCGCTGCGCCCGCCACGGCCTCCCTCCAAGCCCCTCCATTCTCTCCATCTTCACAGTGGCGCCCTTAGTTTTCTTTCATTGTTTCCATGGTGACCTCACTTGCGCCATTGTCCCCGAAGCAGCCTCCGTCGTGTCCGTCTCAAGGGGTGCATTTCGGGACCTCCCCCTCATCGTCGCTGTCGGGGCCACCCCCCTCGTGGTCCTCCCAGCAGAGCACGCTCTTCCTGCTCTGTGGCCGGCGCCCCTGTGACCCCTGCTGGACGTGGCCCTGGCACCCCACCATGTACTTCATGTACTCATGTTGTCGTCACTCTCGCCCGCTCCCCCGCGGGTGCCCCTCTGGGCTCCCCTGGTGGTTGGGGGTCTCGGTTTGCCAGCCTGGCTGGGGTGGGCTGCACCCCGCTCCCTGACTGGCCTTACTGTCTGGGGACCTGGTGGCAGCGACCCCACCCCCCTTCCTCCTCCCTGGGCCGGCGGTGTAGAGGCCACGGCCCCAGGAGAGGCCCCGGCCAGTTCTGACGGCCAGGTGGCCAGCGCTTTGGCCCAGGCCTCCCGCCCCTCCGGCCGGGTCCCCCGCGCTGCCCCTGCAGCTGTGACCCCGCCTGTGCCCTCAGCTCCCGGCTCCTGGGAGGACGGGCTGTGGGGGACGATCCCGGTGAGCTCATGCTCGGCCTCCTCCACTTCCATTCACTCCTCCGCCTCCTCCACTTCCATTCACTCCTCCTCCTCCGCCTCCTCCTCCTCTTCCTCCTCCTCCTCCTCCTCTTCATCCCGCTGCCGCCTGGGTCTCTGCCCTCACCAGTGCTGACCGACTTGTGCGGGGGCTTGAGTATAACTTGCCAAAATCTCTATTCTTTCGATATTTGCAGATATGTGCCACTGTTTCCAACTTTTCATCAACAAAAAGGCCTTTCCAACTCCTTCCAAATTAGAAGACCAGGTGGTGACACAGCACCTCTGGACATTCTCCCCTGTGCGGGCCGGAGGCGGGCCGGGCCCTGGGACTGCTCTCAGATGAGAAGCGGCCGCCGTGCTCCCCACTCCAGAGACCCACAGGAACCTTTGTAACTAACCCCACCCCCAGGGAAGGCTAGGAACGCTGGAGCCCACGGCGGGGGGCTGCCGGGGGACCAGGCCCGGCTGGAGGCGCTGCGCCAGGCTCGCTGCATGGAGAAGAAGGGAGCTCGGCCCCACGCCCGGCGCGGGCCAGCGCGACGAGGCCCAGAGGGGCGGGCGTCCTAGCGCCCAGCAGGCCCAGCCGCTCCTGGGGGAGCTTTCCTGTCCTCCCCTCCTCTGCTCCTTCCTGCATGGACTTCTGCGTTCCTGCTCTGCTCCACCCCGCCCCGGACGCCGCCGCCGCGCTTGCCTTTCCCCCTTGGCCTCCCCTTTTCCTAGGAGCCGCATCCGGGCAGGCTCTGCCCCAGGAGCCTGGCAGGGCGGGGTGCAGGGCCTCCTCAGGCCTCTCTCCTCTCTCTCCACCCACTGTGCCCGGGGCCGTGCCGGCCCACTCGTTGGCGCCACGTGCCACAGCCGCCACCGGGCCGCCGCCGCTCCCCCAGGCTTCCTCTGCCCGGGTGTCATGCCCGTGTTCCCGCCACCCTCGGCCACCGTCCACCTCTCCTGCCCCTCCCGGCTCTCCGCCCCGGCCCCTGGGCTGCACTCCTCGCGCCCTCGGTATTTCGTGTCCTTGCTCTCTTGTAAGGGGTGGGCCCAGCTCAGTGCCCCGTGCTGCTCTGTATGGTGCCGTGTGTAAGAATAAACCCGTTGGAATACTCGTGGTCTCAGTTCCTTCCCGGTCCCGCCGCCCCGGCTCGCCCACCGCTAGGGCCTGTCCAGGGAGAGGGAGGCCGGGAGGGTGGGGAGCCCAGGTGGGCAGCCGTCTGCCGCGCCCCGCGCCTCTCTAACACTCTGCTTCTTTTCTCTTGCAGTCTCGGAAGGGCGCTGACCTGGACCGGGAGAAGAAGGCGGCCGAGTGCAAGGTGGACAGCATCGGGAGCGGCCGGGCCATCCCCATCAAACAGGTCAGCGTGGCTGCCCGAGGCCCCCAACTCACTCCCAGGTGCTCTTCCTGGGCCTGTCACTGCGGAGACGGCGTCCGGGGCAGCCCGCCGCTGCCCGGCCTGAGTCCTTAACCCGACAGGCTGCTGTGGCAGGGTTGCCAGGCGGCACGCAGGTTGCCAGGTTGCAGAGGCGGCTCTGCTGGCCGGGCACCCCTTTGTGAGTGTGCTGGGCCGCCGGTACTGCCTCGGCACCACCGGGGGGCAGCAAAGAGCCGCTGCCGTCGCCCTCCAGCCCGCGGCTGGGAGGCTGGGAGTCAGGGAGCGGGATCTGGGAGGCAGTCTGGCGGCCTGCAGGAGGCTGGGCCCTCCCCACCTCCCTGGAAAGGAGGAGAAAGACCCCGCAGCTCGTGCTGCGGGCCTAAGGAGCCTAGGGCCGCCTGGGTTCCTGGTGCCGGGAGCGTGTGCTGCTACTGAGTGGAAGTTCAGCTGTGCTGCTCCTCCCGCTGCTTCCCTCTCCGTCCTGAGTCTCTGCCTGGCCCAGCCGGGCTGCCCAGAGCTGGACTCGCTGGACCTCGTGTCTGTCCCAGCAGGCCTGCACCCCGCTGGATGATACTGGCTGTGCTGGGCGGGTGGGACCCGGAGTCCCCGGCGCTCCGTCTGGGCGGGCCTGTGGCTGCGCTGCTGTGCCTGCAGGACTGGGCTTGCCAGGACTTCTGGGCGCTGCCGGTTGGCATGTCTGCGGGGCCACGAGGCTGGAGTGGCCCACCGAGGACTGTGGCTGGGCTCCGGGCCCAGGGTCGGGTGCAGCCTCCAGGCTAGGCTGCTGGGGCCAGGGGCAGTGCAGCACGTGTTGAAGCTGGGGGTTCAGGTCCAGTTAGAATGGTGAGCTGGCACGCGGGGGTCAGGGTCAGGGGCGCAGAGGGCAGCGTGGACGCGCCCTTGGCCTGTGCCCTTGCTGTGACCCTCCCTGAAACATCCTGCGCTGCCCGCCGGGGTGCTGGGTTGAGGTGGTCTGCCCGGAGGCCGTGGGGAGCCCCAGGGGGGAGGCAGCAGCCAGCCCCTTGTCTGTGGGGGTCTGGATGCACGATGGGCCCCACAAACCTGTTGCTGGTGTGAGCCGAGGCTCCGGACTGCCCGCTGGGCAGCCTCAGAGGTGCCCCTCTCCCCACAGCTGCCTTGGGCAGAGGGGTGGCGCCTTCTCGGGTGCACAGTGTTGAGTAAACGGCACGAACCTTAACTGGTGCCCCCAGTGCCCCCTTCCTGTCGAGTGGAGGTGACCCCACTGACATGCTGCTGCCCGTACGCGGCAGGGCATCAGGGTGAGGGAGGAGCCTGTGTTCTCACGCCGGGTCCAAAGCTTAGACACTGGGTTCTGGTCTAGCCGGGGTCAGCTCGCGGGTCACGGGGCCCTGGGAAGGAGGACTGGTGCTGGACAGGACCCCCGGTGCTGGGTGCTGCACTGCCCGGCCGGCTGGCTGGAGGTGGTCGTCGGGGCCTCTGGCCACCACTCCTGTCCACCGGGCGGCTGTCCGGCGCCCTGGGCGTCCTACTCCTTTCCCGCCCTCCTGTCCCGTCCCCGCTCCCTCCCTGCCCCTCCCCCTTCGCTCCTGCTGGGAGTGGAGATTGCATTTCAGTTGCCATTTGCATTCCCAATCAATCCGGACTCCGCAATTAAGCCGGCTGGCGGAGCTGGGAGGGAGGCGGCGGCGGGAACAGGTCCTCTGGGGGCTGTCGCCTCCGCACCGCTCCCATTCCGCCCCAGATTGCTTCCTGCTCCGCGGCGCGCAGCCGGCTGGCCTGGGGGGAGCGGGGACCCCTGTAGCTCCCTTCCCTCTTTGGAAGCTCCGAGGGCGAGGATGCCCGGGCAGCCTCTGCTCTGCGGGCGTTGGGGCGGCCGGTGGCCGGAGGCGGTGGGGGAGTGGGCCTGGGAGCCCCTGGCCGCTGCCCGCTGCCCTGGCCGCCTCCTCACCTCGGCCTGCGAGATCATTACCTGGCCCATCATTACCTGCTCGGCTGGGCTGCCTCCAGGCACCAGGTGAAGCTGGGCTTGCTCCTGCTCTCAGCCCCGCCTCTTCCTCACCTCCTGGCCCCTGCCCCACCGGGTGCAGGAGGGGGCTGAGCCGCTGGGGAGGGGCAGGGCTCTGCTGGGGGCTGGGCTGGTGAGCGGAGGAGCCATGGGGGCGGTGGTGAGGAGCTGCAGTTTATCAGGACGGGTATCTTGGGGCTGTCCCTCGGGGCTGGGGATCTCAGGGGCTGTCCCTGGGGTGCTGAGGCCACTTTCTGTGTGCAGGGAGAGGGAGTTGACTCCGGTTTCTGACCTGGGAGGAGGCAGGGGCCAGGCCCAGAGGAAGGTCACCAAGTGCCTTCCCAGACCACAGGCAGGACTTTCTAGAACGTTCCCTGTGACCCAGTGAGGGTCCCGTTACCAGCACTGGTGTTACCAGCTCCTGGCGAGGATGGGGTCTCGCACTGGGGGAGGCCAAGCCCCAGGAGTGTGTCCTCAGAACCACTTGAGACAACTCAGTGCCTCTTCTTACCTTCACATCAGCCCAAAGTCGGGGGGGGAGGGGGGAGGGGAGGCAGGAGACCCCGAACCCCTTTTTGCTCATTGCTTCAGCAGCGCTGAGGGCAGGTTAACGGCATAGCCCCCGCGCCCCCTCAGGCCCAGGACAAGCTGGGACAGCGGCTTTCCCACCCCACCCTCGGGTGCCTCTGCTTTGGTACCTGCTGGGATGGTTCTGGGGGTGCGTGCCTTGCCCAGTCCCTGCTGATTCTGACCCCTGGCCCACAGCTGGGACTCTTCCCCGTAGGGGTTCTGTCCGGGAACCTTCAGGGAACACTGCCCCCAAGTCTGGGAGGAATGAGCCGGCCGGGCGAGGCTGGTCCGCGGCTCCTCCCTGCCCCAGCTCCACCTCAGCGTTGGCACTGCTCAGGGGCCTGGTCCAGGGGAGAAGCACAGTGAGGACGGAGGGTGCCTTCTGGGGCACGCAGGAGTTGGGGGCAGAGCCCGGCCTGTGTGCCCACCCCCTGCTCTCCCCAGGCTCTTCCGACTCTTCAGCCGCTGAGCTCATGGCTGGGTCATCGCACTGTCTGCCTCGGAAGGGTCTGGGGCATTCTGGGGGCAGCTTAGGGGGTTTCGGTCTAGTTCTGGGGCTCCCATGGAGAGAAGACCAGGACCCCGCTGGCTCTCATGCGGGCCGTGGGCGCTGTGGGGTGCCAGGAGGCCCGTACGTTGTCACCGCTGCTGCTGACGTGGAGCGGGCGGGGGAGGACCGCCGGTAGGGGTCATGCGGCTAGAGAGGGCGCCCAGGCACTTTAGAGGGTGCTCAGGGCGGCCTGCGGCCGGCTGCTGCCCTGACCTGCCCTCTGTCCTCAGGGCGTCCTGCTGAAGCGGAGCGGCAAGTCCCTCAACAAGGAGTGGAAGAAGAAGTATGTGACCCTGTGCGACAACGGGCTGCTCACCTACCACCCCAGCCTGCACGTGAGTCGGGGTGTGGTGGGCGGGCGCGGCCCTCGCCGGGTGCCCAGGGCCGGGCGCCCGGGCTGTCCCTCCGGAGCCCGCGGGAGGCCGGGCCCAGGGCCCCGGAGCTGGGGGTGCTGCCCCTGGAGGACGCCCCCCACCTGCCACTCCGGGCCCGTGGCCACACGGGTGGCCTCAGGGCCCGTCGCTGTCAGAGGGCCGGGCTGGACCCCCTCACACGTCATCGGCGCGGGGCCGTGTGCCCCCCAGGTGTTTCCAGGGGGCCCTGGTGAGAGGACAGAGCGTGCGAGGCCGGTGCCCTGGGGCTGCTGGGCCTGCGAGGGCCTCGCTGCCTCCTGGGAGGAGGGCACGGGGTGGCGGTGTGGGGTGCGTGGCCCCGCGGCAGCCCCTCCTCCCTGCTCACTGCGTGGCTCCAGCACAGCTGTCACCAGAATCCATCTCTGTCACCACCCCACTGTGGGGCTAATGAGTTCTCCTGCGAAGCCCCTCAAGCACAGCACGTGGGCCGGCCCCACCCTGGCCTGGGCCCAGGGCCTGCCTCCGAGGGCCCGGCTGCCTCTGACTGTGCAGGTGTCGGGGCAGCCCTCCAGGCCGGGCGAGGTGGGGCCAGGCTGCTGTCCTCGGGCCGGGGCGCAGCGGGCTTCCCTGCGTCGGATTCCCTGGCCCCCCTTTGCGCCAGGCATAGCCGGGACCTCTCCGCCCTGGCCCCCGCGGAGTGGCCGCACCCAGGCCACTGGCCTTTGGTCGGGTGGGTCCCACCCCGGCTGGCTGGGACGAGCAGAGGCCTGGGGTCTGAGGGCGGAGCGCCCACCCCGAGCAGGCCGGGCACCTGGCTGTCCGTCCCGCACACCGGCGGCACGGCCTCTGCTCGGCGGGGCCTGCGGGAGCTGACCTGTCACAGCGCGGGGTGGAGCGTGGGGCGGCCTCAGGCTCCCCTTGGTGGGCCCCTCACCTGTCCTCCCGCTTGGAGCCAGCCCAGCCGGGGGCACGGGGACGGGCGGTGGCGCCCGGGGTGGGCCCAGGAGACGTGGGCCCAGGCCTGGGGAGGCGTGTCCCCACACACTCGGCCTGGGTGAGCCGGGCCTGCAGGTGCACCTGGGGCTGAGCGCACCTGGTTTCCCTGCGCGGGCCAAGCGCCCCCTGTGGGACTGGCTGAGAGTTGCTGGAGAGGAGGCGCTGGGGCTGCTGGGATTTGGGCGCGTGTGGTGGGCGTGGGGCCCGAGGCCAGGCTGTGTCCACGCCCCAGGCCCTCAGCCGCACCTGTTGGTCTGTTGAGGCTCCAGGCAGGGGCTGCGGACGCCGCGCGCTTCTGCAAGGTGAGTCTGAGTGGCGGCAGGCCAGGCCCCCCTTCTCCTGAAGCTTGGGGTTCAGTGCCAGGTGCCTCTGGGGCTGGTAGCCCAGGCCTCAGCTCCTCGAGGGCTGCCCGCGGCTTCGTGGTAGAAGGCTTGTCCCCCACGGCCGGACGCTGGGAGGAACCGGCCGAGCAGAGGGCCAGCCCCACCTGTGGACGCTTGTTCGGAAGGCGTGTGTCAGACTGGTGGGGGGCGATGGTCAGGTCCCCAAGCCGGGCCTGGGCCTGAGCGGCAGGCAGCCGCCTCCTTCCTGCCAGCGGCCCGTCGCGTTCGCGGCAGGGAGGCCCCGCGAGCTCGGGCAGCCCGGGCAGCCCCGCCAGGGCTCCTGGAGGCGGCGGCCGGCGGCGGGCGTGCGGGGGAGGGTGTGCGGCCTCGCCGAGCCTGGCGCCCGGGCCTCGCCCGGCCCCAGAGAGCCGCCACAGCCTCCCCCATTTTGCAGCCAGCGGAGCCATTCACACAATCACCTTCTGTTAATTCTATCTGCAACATCAATTAAATTGTTTGTAGAAACTAATTGAATGTGGCTTAATCACACATCTTAATAGCTTTCCACGCTCTGAACTCGTTGTTAATTCCAGTAATAAAACGAGATGAGAACGCTGGCTGGGTAATTAGCGAGGAGGCTGGGGAAGAAATTGCTGTTTGATGGTGGGTAATAAAGGCGGCCGCGGTGACCGCTCTCCTGAGCCTCCGCCGCTGCCGCCGCCGCTCCCGGTTCTGCTGACGGAGGGAAACGCGGTGGCCGCAGACGTCCGGGCCCGCAGCGCGCTCCCCTGGGCCGGGCCCGCCTGGAGGCGTGACCCAGGCTGGGTGGGGGCTCCCTGCGGCCAGAGTCTGCTGGCTCGCTTGTGTCCTCCTCTGCCTCCCGGGCTCCTGCTCCTGGGCCCTGGACACGCCCCCCTCGTGTGCCTCTGGCTCTCGGAGTGTGGGGCTGGTTCCCCCGCGCCCCCAGGCCCTGGCCAGGGCAGCCCAGGGCTGCTGGGGCCTGAGCGCTGCCGGCTCTGGCCTCCTTGTGAACTGGAGCGGCCCACGGCTGCCCGGAGAGGGCCTGCAGCTGCGCTCCGGCCCTACCAGCTGCTGACACTTGTCCAGAGAGGCCTGTCGAGACGGTGTGGGCCTGGCGGACGGGCAGAGGCCCGGGAGCGAGGGGGAGGTGTTGGGGCTTGGAGCGGGCAGGACCGAGACAGGACGCCCCTGGACGCCGGCTGGAGTAGGCCCCGCACCTGGCCAGGGCGTCCCGGTGCCCTGAGTTGGCTGGAGGTGGCCGGCGAGGGCTCTGCGTCTGCGTCCCTCCCGGCCGCTGTGGCGGGACGTGGTGCTGAGGACAGGGTGCAGGAGGGGTGCCAGGCGTCCCCAGGAGCGGGGCTGGCTTCTCAGTCACGTGGTCTGAGCTTGAGGCTGGAGCCCAGTGGCGGGGCAGGGCTGGCCGAGGCCGCAGCCTCCGGGCCGGGTGGGGCAGGAGGGTGCGGGAGCAGGCCAGCACATGGGGAAGGCACCCTCGTGGCCCCGGGCGGGCCTCAGTGGCCAGCGAGGCCCCTCCAGCCCGCCGCAGGTGTCCGAGCTGCTCACAGAGTAAGGGGCCTCGGTGGGGGCTGTGGGCGAGGCCAGCGTGCTGCCCCGTGCCCTCTCCCACACGATCCCGACGGCCCGCCCCGCAGGCCCATTCTGCAAGTCGTGGGGGGCGGCTGGGGTTCTCATGCCCTGCCCCCTCTCCCCGTGAGGCCCAGGTCGTCCTGGCTCCCGGGGACCAGGTCCCTTTCTACTGGATGTCCTCTTGGGCCCCTGGCCAGCACCCCCCAGGCCTGCTCCCCTTTTCTGGAACTAGAGGGAGAGCCCAGGGCAGAAGGCTGAAGGAGGGCGAGGCCTGTAGGGTGCAGTGCGCAGGAGTGGTGGGTGCCGGTCGCTGGAGTCCACCGCAGTTAAGTTGGCGTCACGGCCGGAGTCTGCTCTGGAGCCAACGTTTGTGTTTTTTTTTAAAGATTTATGCACACAAGAACCGGGGTGCAGGCCAGAGGTGGGGCAGGGGGTGAGAGACTCGCTAGAGACAGCATGGGGAGCAGGACAGGCAGATTGACTGCCGTACACTGCTGAGGGAGCAGCGGGGAGGCAGGAGAGGTCTGCTGCGCCCTGCGGGTCCCTCCCTGGCCGGGGATCGAACTCGCGCTGCTGCGCCTTGGGTGCTTCACCATGCAGCGCCACCAGGGAGGACCTGGAGCTGATGTTTGGGGCTGCTGCAGTGAGAATGTGAGTTGAAAACTTTGGAGGAGCCCCCAGAGTCAGGAGCGGGCAAGTGGGGTCCTGCAGGATGGGCTAAACGGGGTGCCAGAGGCAGGCTCGGCTCTGCAGCCACTCGCTGCCTTCCCACCCGGGTCAGGTAGCTGCTGCTCCCATTCGCTGCCCCGCCCCCGGCTGGCCGAGGTCCTGGCTTTTCTAGACCGTCTCCGCCTGGGGGTGCTTCTCCTGGGGGTGCTGAAGGTGAGCACGGCATAGGCCCTGCGGAGAACCCGGCCCACGTGCTGCAGACTGACACTGCTGACTACGGCGTGCGCCCTGGCCCGCCTGTCCAGGGGGACGGCCCAGGCCCGGCTTCCCCCTCAGCTCTTGGCCCGAGGCACTGGTCTGAGGCCCCAGCTGGCGGGAGCTCCTGAAAAGGGGCTCACAGGCACGGTCCAGCCCTGAGCCCCTGGGTCCTTCTGTCTCTCCTGCCGCCCTGCTCAGAGCGGCCTGGTGTGACCCAGGCCGGGGCCCTGCGGGCTTTGCTCGGCCCTCTGCACCTCGCCCCCTCCTCCGCCGGGTGTGCGGGGTGGGCGCAGCCTCACGAGCCTCTCTCCTCAGGACTACATGCAGAACATCCACGGCAAGGAGATCGACCTGCTGCGGACCACCGTGAAGGTGCCCGGCAAGCGCCTGCCCCGCGCCTCGCCGGCCACCGCGCCGGGCACCAGTCCCCGGGCCAACGGGCTGGCCCTGGAACGGAGCGGCACCCAGCTGGGCCCAGGTGAGGGCTGCGGGGAGGGCCCAGCCTTGGGAGGGGGCTCTGGCACCGCCAGCCCCGGCCTGGCCCTGGGAGCTGCCGGCTGGCGCGCCGGCCGGGGACTCTGTGAGGGCAGCCTGTGGCGTTGGGGCCTCATCCCAGGACCGCCTCTGCCCGGGGGGGCCAGCGGGGCCGTCCGGGGTGTGCAGCGCCGCGTGGGGCTCTGCTCCGCGGCCAAGGCTGTGCTGCCGTGCGCCCGGCGTGGAGAGGGGCCGGTCTGAGCTTGGAGGGCGCGCCTCCTCGACCTGCTCTCCGTGTGGAGGGGCCTGTGGGCTGGGGTGCCCGAGCCCCTCCCGCTCCTCGGCCAAGGCCCCTCCCTCACCTGGCCGGCGGCCTGGAGGTGGCCCAGACGTACTCCCTGGCTCGGCGCTGCCTTCCCAGGCAGTGTCTCGGGTGTCTCTGCCCATCACGTGGGGGAGTCTGAACGGTTGGGGCCTGGCTGTGCGTGGGGACCTGCCGGTGCCTCCAGCCTCCACTTGCCGGGGCGGCCCGGGGACAGGCCTCTGCGGAGGTGGGTGCGCCTGTGCCACGGGTGAGGTGCTGTGGGCTCCGGGCCGTGCGACTGTGAAACCCCACAGTGAGTTGAGTCCAGGTGTGTCTGTGCATCCCCAGCTCAGAGAGAAACCCCCCACTCGGGCAGGGAAGGAAGGAAGCTAAGAATGAGGAAGACAGCGGGTTTAAGGTGGGGTGCCCCAGGTGTGCCCCGAGGGGTCCTCAGTGCTGTGAGACCTAGAACAGGCCCTGAGCTGCCGGCCGGCTGGTGCGCCCTGCAGAGCCCACGAGCCGCCTGCAGACCCTGCCCCCGGCCTGCGCTTGCTCGGGACCGGAGCGCGTCAGGTGCACGAGTGGGGCCCGCCCGCCTGCGTGGCCGGGGCTGGGCTGCTTCCCCGCAGGCAGGCAGGACTCGGGCTCAGCCCTGCGCCCACGCTGCCTCGGGTGGGAGAGGGGCGCCGCAGCACCCACTCGCGCCGGCGTCCCTGCCAGGAGCTCACGGACGGGCGTTCCGCAGCCCTGTCCCCTCCGCCCCACGCTGGCTCCGACCTCGTGCGCGCACACACGTCTCCCGCTCACCGGCGATGTTAACATCTCATTATCTTTGTTACTGTAATTACATTATCCGCTGCTTTATGCAGAATTATCCTCCGAGGACTAATTGATGGCTCCATGTTTAATTCATTAATCATTAGCATCAAATTCGACAATTACAGTGCACACTGATTGTGGGATTGCAGGCGTAATGAGGGGAGAATTAACAAAGAAAAGGGAAAGCACTTTGCCCTCCCTAGGGTTTGGGTTGGGGGGCTCGGCGAGGAAGTTGGGCCTGGGAGGTCTTCGGGTGGGGTCGGGGGTGGAGGCTGAGATTTGGAACCCAGGAGGGTGGGACACGCGGGGAGGTGAGTGGGCTCCTGGGGGCCCTGTGGGGGGACCAGCCCCGTTGCTCGGGACTGTTAGGGGAGCGGGAGGGGCCTGCAGTGGCCCCAGAGGCTGGGCACGGAAACCTGTGGCCGGCCCCACCCGCGCACCATCCGCTGCGTGCCGAGAGCTGCTTGGGCGTCGTGGCAGCGCGTCCGACAGAAGCATAAAACTCGCCCCCGCCTCCCAGCGCTGCCGTCCAGGCGCCAGGGCAGGGTCTGGCCGGTCCTTCGCCCCAGCGGCGTCCGCGGGCCTTGAGGCTTCCAGGCGGGGCCCGTGTGGACTGGGCGGGTTGGAGGCCCTGTGGCCGTGGCTCTGTCCGGCCAGGCCCTGCCCTGCCCCTCGCGCACACCTGGCCCTGGGCCGGCCGCCCCCTCCTGGGCCCGCGCCCCTGCGGCGTCTCCCCCACGGGGCCCCAGCCAGGCCAGAGCGCCCCAGGCCCCTGGCTGCTCCCACTGGCCCTCCGCAGGGTCTCAGGCCCAGGAGGGGGGCGCCACCTGCCGCCTGCACTGCCCGCCTGCCCGGCCACGGTTCCCCTCGGCTCTGCCGTTCCTCCCTGATGGGAAACGAAAGATTAATTTTCTCCAGCCCAACAGGATAATTACTAATACTAATTAGACATAATTACTTGAATTTGATACACTTATTTCTCGTCAGAATGGCAGCAAAGCTGAGGCAAAGCAAATGGTGTTTGTGGACTAGAGTGTGGGCTTCCGGGGCCCAACCAGAGGGGGAGGGGGCTGGGAGGACGGCCCGACAGCGGCCCTGCAGTGCAGGGGGCAGAGCCGCTGCCCCTCCGGCTCCGGCGTGGCAGAGGGGGTCGAGGAGTGACCCTTTGTTCAGAGGCGGGGGCCTCTAGTGCTCTCTCAGGTCCGGCCCCGAGCCTGGCGAACTCCCGACCCCCATGTTTCGGGGCTGTCGGGCCTCCCCTCCCAGCCTGACCCTTCCCCCCAGGTGCCCCCCACTCAGCCAGCAGCCCGGCCTGGGCTGGCCCGCGCCCCGAGGGGCTGCACCAGCGCTCCTGCTCCGTGTCCAGCGCCGACCAGTGGAGTGAGGCCGCTGCCCTGCCCCCAGGTACGCAGGCCCCAGCTGCGGGCGGAGCGAGGCCTGTGGCCCCAATGGCAGCCGGTGGGGTGCAGGCGGAGTGGGGCCCTACCCCTCCGGCCCCTGTGGCTTCCTGCCCTCTGCCCCTCGCTTGCCAGGCCCTCTCCCGGGGCTGGAGGCCCCCAGGCAGCCTCTGCTGCCTGGCGCTGTCCCCAGGCGGTGCTGGGGGCACCTCCACAGCCCCATCAGCCCCCCGCGCAGCCAGCTCATCAGCCTCCCTGCAGGGGTGCAGGGAAGGGCTGAGTAGGGCCGGCTGAGCCTGGGGGCCTCGGGCCTGTGCTGAAGGCAGCGATTTGCTGCCTGAGGCTCGGTCCCTGCACCCAGCTTCCAGGGAGCTGTCTGGAAAGGGGGTTCCCCTCCCGGCCGCCTCCGAGGCCCCAGTCCACGAGGTGGTTCTAAGAGGCAGCTCCTCTCCCCCACTCGCCCTGGCCTTTGTCCACCTCGCCCTTTGCTCAAACATACTATGCCACTTCCCGCCTCTTGTTTCTTCTGCCTGCCTCCTGGGGAGCACCTCCTGCCCCTCACATCCTCCCCACCCTCCTCTCCGCAGGGCCCACCCTCTGGCCCGGAGCCCGCATGGCTCTGAAGGCCCAGGGCAGAGGCACAGCTCGTCCTTCCCGGGGCGTGAGCGAGTGGAAGCCGGGGCATGGCAGCCGGGACCCCCTTTCCCGCTGCACCTCCACTGGGGCGGGCTGCGGGCAGAGCGCCCCTCAGTCTCACCCAGGCTTGCTTCCCGGGGACCCTCCAGGCCCCTAGCCAGGCGGGCCCAGGGGGCTCCCAGCCCACCCTGGCCACCCCACTGGTCGCGGGCCCTTCCTGGCACCAACCCCGGGGCGGGGCGGCCGGTGAGGCCTCTGTTGAGTCTGGAAGGAGGAAGGCAGGGAGGGCGGGCGGGTGTCTGCCTCTAATGAAGTTTGACATTTAGTGGCGAGCACCGGGCGGGGTGTGGGAGACGGGAGCTTGATTAGCGCGCTCTAATTGACAGTAATTAGGCAGCTCCCTGATTGTTTCTAATTCTGCTATTAATTGTGAGGAGCGGGGAGTGTGATTGAGGATAAATTTGGTGCGGAGCTGCTGGGGCTTCAGCTCCCCGTGAGTCCCGGGGCCGCCTTCCACCCCTCCAGGCTGCAGAAGGCCAGCGCGGCACCTCACCCTGCTCTCTGCTTCCTGAAGCCCACCCCCACCCTCTCACCCACTGCCACAGAAGCCTGGGGCCTGGGTGCTGCCGGGCAGACCCCCCAGGGGGCCGGGCTCACCGCCAGGGATGGGGAGAGGGGCCAGCGGGGCGCAGGGCGGGGCTCCCGCAGAACTGGCTGTGCTGCACCGCCCCTTCCCACACGTCTCCGCTCTCCCTCCCAGCCACGGGCCCAGCTGAGGTGCTCAGTTCCAGCCCCAAGCTGGAGCCTCCCCCATCTCCCCACTCCAACCGGAAGAAGCACCGGCGGAAAAAGAGCACCGGGACCCCCCGACCAGACGGCCCCAGCAGTGCTACTGAAGGTTAGGGGGACCAGAGGGAAGCCGGGGCACAGGAGGTGGGCAGTGGGACTTGGGGCTGCCTCCTGAGAGCGACGCCTTCTTCTGGCTCAAGCACTAACATCATTCCCACCAAAAGTAGCTCCCCAGCATTTAGGTGAGAGCCCCAACTTAGAAGAGGCTGCTCCGGCCTGATGGACGGGAGCCCCTCGGGCAGACGGGAGCCGCTCGGCCTGTGATTCTGCGAGGTGCCCAGCCGCCGGCCCCCCACGCCCGCGGGGCCTGCAGGCAGGGCCTGTTTTCTGTGTCTCTTGTACACCACTGCGCGGTGCCGGCACACAGTAGGTGCCTCGCACGCGGCACCAGCACATAGTAGGTGCCTCGCGCGCGTCAATTGGCTCAGTCTGGCCTCGGCCGCCTTTGGGGTTCGGGGGCTCCGGCTCCTGGGGTGTTCTTCGGAGACCGGCCTCTGAGCCCTCGTGAGCTGCGGGCTGCTCCCCCAGCCCCCCGAGCATCTCAACGCGCCCTCGGCCCAGGGTGCAGAGTCTCTGATCCCAAGCCGCTGGCCTGTCCAGCGCGTGGCTTCTCGTCTGCGCCGTGGTGGTCAGGGGCAGGTATGGGAGGTGGCTGGAGGTCCCCCAGGCAGCAGCCGCCTCCCGCCGACCCGTGACAGTGAGGGCGCTGAGGGCGCGTGGCCCGCCCTCCCCCGGGACGAGCCCCACATGCCGGAGGAGCTGGTTGGAAGCCAGCAGGGTGCGGCAGTGGGATGGGCCGGGGTGCCGGTTGCTTTAAGGCAGTTCTGCTCTGCGGGGGCTCAGGCAGGAGCCCGGCGGGGACTCTGGGGGTGTCACTGGAGAGGCACTGGGCCGTGGGCCTCCCTCAGGCACCCAAGCTGCTCGGCAGCCCCCGTGGCACCTTCACGCTGCTAGGTAGGGTGCAGGGGCCGCAGGGAGCAGCCTGGGTTTCTTGGGTGCAGAGCAGCAGGGCCCGGACCCGCCCCACCGGGCTGCGGGGTCTGTCTAGCCGGCGGGCGTGGTCAGCCTGGGTCTGCTCTGGCGCCTGGGGTGCAGGAGCCTCTGCTCCCGCGTGCCTGCCCTGCCTGCCTGCGCCAGGGCGGTGGGGGAGGGCCCAGCTCCCAGGAGCCCCACGCTGACGCCGTCAGGAATATTGGGTTTAATGAGCTGCAAAATGAGGCGGCTGCAGCTGACATGTACGGATGGTGCCCACACCCGCCTCCCCCTCCCGGCATCGCCTCCCAGCACCCGGTGCATGCTCCTCCGCTCCTCGGCTCTGCCTTCTCCAGGGGGCACCCCTCTCGGACCTCAGGGCCCAGCCCTGCCACTGCCAGGGATGCAGAAGGCTGCCTCGCACCCCCACTCTGCACGCAGACGCCACAGGTGGCCAGGCGGGGCTTTGGGCCCCCACGCGCAGTCCCTGCAGCGAGCGGGCCTCTGAGGCCGGGCGGGGGCTGACGGAGCTGGCCGTCGGGCAGTGCCGAGCCGAGGCGGGGCCGGCACGGTGCCTGCCCTGATGGCGGCGCCGTCTCCGCAGAAGCAGAGGAGTCGTTCGAGTTCGTGGTGGTGTCGCTCACCGGGCAGACGTGGCACTTCGAGGCCTCGACGGCAGAGGAGAGGGAGCTGTGGGTGCAGAGCGTGCAGGCCCAGATCCTCGCCAGCCTGCAGGGCTGCCGCAGCGCCAAGGACAAGGTCAGCACGGAGGCCCGGCTGGGGGGGACCCCACGGCGGCCTCATGACTGACCGGCGCCCCTTGTCTCTCCCGCCCGGCAGACGCGCCTGGGCGGCCAGAACACGGCCCTGGCTGTGCAGGCCGTGCGCACCGTCCGGGGGAACAGCTTCTGCATCGACTGCGACGCCCCCAGTGAGTACAGGGCTGCAGCGGGGCTGCAGGCCGGGGCCGGGGGAGAGGGCAGGGAGGGGCCGCTGCCCCCACCTCGCTCACCGCCTCCTCTCCCCCCAGACCCCGACTGGGCCAGCCTGAACCTGGGTGCCCTGATGTGCATCGAGTGCTCGGGGACCCACCGGCACCTGGGGGCCCACCTGTCCCGGGTACGCTCCCTGGACCTCGACGACTGGCCCCCCGAGCTGCTGGCCGTCATGACCGCGATGGGCAACGCCCTGGCCAACAGCGTCTGGGAGGGGGCGTTGGACGGCTACGCCAAGCCGGGGCCTGACGCCTGCAGGTGCGTGGCCGGGCCCCAGGCTGGCAGGGCGGGGCGGGCAGTGGTGGGGCAGGCGCAGCGGCTATGACAGGGCTAGGCTGGACAGGGCTAAGCTGGACAGGCTAGGCTGGACAGCAGGGCTAAGGCTGGACAGGGCTAAAGCTAGACAGGGCTAAGGCTGGACAGACAGGGTTAAGGCTGGACAGGGCTAAGGCTGGACAGGGCTAAACTAGACAGGGCTAAGGCTGGACAGCAGGGCTAAGGCTGGACAGGGCTAAAGCTAGACAGGGCTAAGGCTGACAGACAGGGTTAAGGCTGGACAGGGCTAAAACTAGACAGGGCTAAGGCTGGACAGGGCTAAACTAGACAGGGCTAAGCTGGACAGGGCTAAGGCTGGACAGGGCTAAACTAGACAGGGCTAAGCTGGACAGGGCTAAGGCTGGACAAGGCTAAAGCTAGACAGGGCTAAGGCTGGACAGACAGGGTTAAGGCTGGACAGACAGGGCTAAGGCTGGACAGGGCTAAACTAGACAGGGCTAAGCTGGACAGGGCTAAGGCTGGACAGGGCTAAAACTAGACAGGGCTAAGGCTGGACAGACAGGGTTAAGGCTGGACAGGGCTAAACTAGACAGGGCTAAACTAGACAGGGCTAAGCTGGACAGGGCTAAGGCTGGACAGGGCTAGGCTAGACAGAGCTAAGGCTGGACAGGGCTAACGGTGGCTGCCGCTCTGCTTGGCAGTTGGCCCCTCGGGCGCCCCTCCCCCTTGGCCTGCCGCTCGGGCTGCTCACAACAACAGCCCTTTCTGAGCCGTTACCAGCAGGTCAGGGGCCAGCGGGCGGCGCATGCGCAGGGCCCCTGTCACTCCGCGAGCAAGGACAGACCCAGCCCAGCTCCGAGATGGGGAGAGTGGGTGGCAGATAGGCTGGTGCAGGCCGAGCGGCTCCGCCCCCTTTGTTCCGCGCTGCCAGTCGGAGGAGGTCAGACGCCAGATAAGCTGCCAGGGCGCCCAGCCCACGGCCATGGCCCCAGGGGCCTCTGGCTTCGCACACCCTCGCGCTCCCATGGCCGCGCCCTCCCTCGGTCCGCTCGCCTCCACTCCGCCGAGCGCCCGGCTCGCCCTCTCTCCTCTTGGGGTGCTCGGGCCACGTCCGGACACCCTCCCTGGCCCCCCTGCCGGGGTCCCCTCCGCTCACACCCTGGCGACCTGTGGTTGCAGAGAGGAGAAGGAGCGCTGGATCCGGGCCAAGTACGAGCAGAAGCTCTTCCTGGCCCCGCTGCCCAGCTCGGACGTGCCGCTGGGGCAGCAGCTGCTCCGGGCGGTGGTGGAGGACGACCTGCGGCTGCTGGTGACGCTGCTGGCCCACGGGTGCAAGGAGGAGGTGAACGAGACCTATGGGGACGGGGACGGCCGCACGGCCCTGCATCTCTCCAGCGCCATGGCCAACGTCGTGTTCACACAGCTACTCATCTGGGTGAGTCGTGGGCCCCGCGCCCGCCGCGCCCGGCCCTCGGCACGCTGCCCGCGCCTCTCGCCAACCGCGCCTGTGCTCTCCTCCGCAGTACGGGGTGGACGTGAGGAGCCGGGACGCCCGGGGCCTGACCCCGCTGGCCTACGCCCGCCGGGCCGGCAGCCAGGAGTGTGCCGACATCCTCATCCAGCACGGCTGCCCCGTGGAGGGCTGCGGCCTGGCCCCGACCCCAAGCAGAGAGCCCGCCAACGGCACCAGCGCGTCCGCGGAGCTGCACCGGAGCCCCAGCCTCCTGTGAGGCCCGCGAGAGGGCGGAGGGCACAGAAGGACGCGTGGCCTGGCGCCTCCTCCCTGAGGCGCGGGGGGCGGCACAGACGGAGGAGCGGGGGCGTGCGGAGGAGGACACGAGCCGAGCCTCTGCGGCCAGAGCGAGGCGGAGGGGGCTCAGCGGCGCGCGAGCGGCCTGAGCTGGGGGCGGCGGTGCTCAGCCCCCCGCCCGAGGTGCCGTTGAGAAGGGACGGACCCTTTGGAGGTGCCTGTGAGGAGAGGGGAGCAGGACCTCTCCCTCCTCAGCTCCCTGCCTGCTGCTGCCAGCCCTGCAGCCTTCATCCTGGGGTGGAGACCGGGCAGGGCACAGCTGGGGGTGCTGGTGAGGTGGGGTGATCTGTGCGTCCCGTGTAAATGTGTACATTGGAATATTTATGTTTGTGTACATACTCGGCGTGTGTGTGACGAGCCAATAAACCAGGCTGTGTATGTGGCCTTGGCCGCCCTTCTGTCTCCGCCCTGCCCACTATACCCTTTCTCTCCCGCCCCTGGTCAGCGGGCTGGTCGGGCTGCCTTCCCTCTTCCTCCCACGACCTCGGCGCACACCCGGGCGTCTCGGCCCTCTGGCCAGGGGTGCGGCGGGGGCCGGCAGAAGAGGTGTCCGCGCCTCCCCACGCACCTCTGCCTCTCCACGTCTCCCCCGGCCGGTGTTCTCCTCGCCGTTCGTGCCACGCCTGGCCCTGGCCACAGTCCTCCCAAAGAGCAGCCACTGGCGCCGTCGCCGGCCTCTGCATCTGGAATTGGCCACAGTGGGGGACGCTCGAGTCGGGCCGAGGGGCCGGTCCGACCCACCGCAGCCCCCGCGGGGAAGAGCCGCGCCAAGTCCCACCGGCTCGGGCCAGGAGGGCCGGCTGCGGCCGG
The DNA here is from genome assembly GCA_019455555.1 of Galemys pyrenaicus. Lineage (NCBI taxonomy): Eukaryota > Metazoa > Chordata > Mammalia > Eulipotyphla > Talpidae > Galemys > Galemys pyrenaicus. Next base: position 2,674,318 of record JAGFMF010012182.1, on the reverse strand, counting down.
GCCCGCCAACACCTGGCCAGACTGGGCAGCACGGAGCCTCTGCTTCTCCTTCCGACGGCCCTAAGGGACGCCAGGCGGTCCGGAGCAGCCTCGGGCTGCCTGCTGCAGGAGCACGTGCCAAGCCCTGCGGGCCCAGCCTCAGGAGCCGTCTGCTGTGGCCCGCGGCGGGCGGGTGCTACCTGGGCACGTGCCTGCGTGCAGGGGAGTAACCGAGCAACACTGTTTAGAGCAGCCAGAGTGCGTTCTTTTGGCCCACAGCCCCGGTGGCAGGGCTGGAAGGGCCTTCGGGTGAGGGCCTGGGAGACGGCCTGGCACGCGCAGGATGATCCTGGGATGACCGCCAGGCTCCCTCCTCCGGGAGGCTTCAGGGGGAGATGCAGGGAGAGAAGGCCCGCCAGGCTCGCGGTCCGGGCTCTGGCTCTGCCCTCGTCCCTGCGGCCCGAGCGGAGAGGCCCTGCTCCAGCTGGACCGCAGGCGCCCGGCCGGCCACACCCACGTGGCGGCTCCGGCCTCCGCCGCTCCCCGCGAAGCACACGCCCACAGCCCCCGTGTGGCGGTCTGGACGGGCAGGCGCGCTAGACGGGCTGCAGCGCGGCCAGCCTGCCCGTTCTCGCCTCGTCCTCGGCTCGCTGACGCTCGTCCGGGAAGGGACCACCTGCCCTGGGCCGGGGTCCCGCCGGGCCTGACAACGCCGCCGACTGGTCGGGGCTCCGGCTGCTCCCGCTGCTGGCCGGGACCAGCCGGGAGGCACCAAGCGGGCTGCCCGCTGCACTGAGGGGTCCTGGGTGCGCTCGGGCTCAGGAGGAGCAGGCCCTCGCCCTGCAGGCAGCTGGGGAGACTGGCCACGTCGCCGCCCGAGCGTCCTCTGCCTTCCGAGGAGCCGCCTTTCCTCCTCCGGCTCCGCCGGCCACTGGCCTCCACAAGTCGGTGCAGGCCGTGGCTCCCAGCTCGCCAGGGCCCAGCCGAGGGGGCGCCCCAGCGTCTGCGGCCCTGCTCCCCGCCCCACGGTGCCCGAGCCCACAGCCCTTCTGCGAGCAGGAGCCGGCCGGCAGCGTCCGCTCCCCGCTTCCCTCGCAGTCTTGGTTTCCAGTGAGCACCCCAAAACCCCCGTCCCCTTGCTTGCTTTGCACGTCCTTTGGCTCACCAAACCCCAGCCTCTAGCGTCACCGCAGCTCCCCAGCACTGTCCTGGAACCATCCAGATTCATTCCCGCCACGTCCACTTGGCAGCGTCCCCCCAGCCAACCTCATTCTCTGACAGGAGAGGTCTTGGGGTCCCAAGCTTCATGAGCGGTGCCATGGGGGGAGACCACAGTGAGAAGAAGGGAGGAGGACGCATGGCTCCCCGGCCCTGGAGTCTGGACGGTCGGCACGGCAGACAGGCCACGCCGTGTCTCCTGTGAGCTCGGGGCAGGGAGCCTCTGGCCTGGCCTGGCCCCAACAGGACCGGCACCACCATCCAGCCAGCCGGGCCCGGGTCATCCAGCAGACGAGCGCACGTTCGCTCCTAACGCAAGGCGAGGGGGCGCGAGCCGCTGCCTGGAATCTGCCCGCTCCCGGAGCAGCAGCGACGAAGAGGTGGAAAACAGTGCTGAGAACAGGCCAAAGCGTGGGGAGGCGGGACGGACTGGGGAGGGACGAGTGGAGGCAGTCTGGGGTTCTAAGGCGCCCGACCATCCCATTTCACGTGGGTGCACGTCCTCGTGCGGTGCCCCGCCCCAAGGCGACGAGAGCACGGAACTCGCGCGGGGCAGAAAGCACTTCCCAGCTCTCAGGAACAGACAGACGGAGGCAGGCGGTTCCATATATACAAACTTTACACAAAATAAATAAGGAGCTGTGAGCAGCACGTCCAGGCCTCGGCCCCTCAGGCGCCATCTCAGGCCGTCAGCCGAGCCCGGCAGGCCCCAGGCCTTCGGAACCCACCCTCCCAGGAGCCCCTCTGTCCAGCCCCACAGTCCCTGGGCCGAGAACCCGCGTCTGCCGAAGGCCCCAGTCCTGAGAGTCTCTGGCACAGGTTCGGCCGAGGCCCGCTTCCCGCTCCCGAGAGCCCACCCGAGCTCAGTTACTGGCGGCACGGCCCCGCGCGGGGCCGACCACAGCGGCAGCCCTCCTGGCCCGCAGCCCCGGTCGCGGCCCGGGCCGGTCAGGGCCGGGCGCCCTGCTCCATCTGCTGGTGCTGGCTCCGCACGGCAAACCTGTTGACGTGCACGGGGATGGGCACCACGATCTTGGGGTTCCTGACGGGCTCCCCGGAGCGGCTGCTCACGTTGCCGGCCTTGATGCGCTTCCACTTGGCCCGCCGGTTCTGGAACCAGATCTTGACCTGCACCTCGCTGAGCTTGAGGGCGTGGGCGATCTGCGAGCGCTCAGTCAGCGAGAGGTACTTCTTGCAGTGGAACTCCTTCTCCAGCTCCAGCAGCTGCTCGCTCGTGAAGGCCGTGCGGCGCCGGCGGCTCTTCCCTCCGGGGGCCGTGACGCCTGCCGCCACGGGCGCCCCCTCCTCCGCGCCAGTCCCCAGGCTCCCCTTGAGCTTCGGCCTGGGTCCCAGGAGCGCCCCGGGGCCCCCCGCAGGACTGTCCAGGAAGCCGTCGTCCTCGCTGTCGCCGCCCGAGCCCTCTTCCTCCTGCTCGCTGCCCGCTGCGTCTCCCGCCGGCGCCTCCAGCTTCTCCTCATCGGAGCTGTGCACCTTCCCCTCTGCTGCGGGGCGGACACCAGGGTGAGCGGGGAGGAGGCAGGACACAGACAGACCGGCGGGCACGGATGGAGCCACGCGGGGCACGGATGGAAGGACGTGAGAAGAGATGCGCACGGATGTGGGAGGGCGAGATGTGAGGCGGGAGGCCCGGACGGCCGGGGTGGGGTGGGGAAGAGGTTCAGGGATGACAAAGAAAGAGGAAGAAAGGAATTAAGCAGCACAGATTTCACCAGGGCAAAGTGGGAGAGGCGGTGAGTGCCTCGCAAAGGAGCAGCGACCCCAGGCCCAGCCTCTCACCTCTCCCCGCCCTCCCTTGCCAGCCTTCTCCAGCCCAAAGCAAGAACGTCTCACCGCCTGCCACCCTCCAAACCTGCCCCCTCAGCTCCAGCCCGGGTGCTACGGCCCTGGTGAGCAGCCTTCCAGACGGCGGGCGGGCAGAGCCGGCTGTTGCGGGAGACCGGCCGGCGCGGAGGCCTTCGGCGCTGTCCTTGGCACCCTCCTCCGGCCCCGGGGACCGGCTGCCCCCACTCTGTCCGGAGCCCCTCCCTTCCCCTTCCCGAGGTCTAGAACCCGAGAGCCTCGTTCCCAAGTGGAAGTTCAGGGTCACCTGGCTCCCCATATGCACCCTCCTAAGCCTGCGTCCCAGAAACGTTACCCAAGGGGCTGGGGCCATAGGCTCCCTCCCCAGTTCTGCCTAACCAGGCCACCCAGCCGGCAGGGGTCCCCCCACGCCCTCCGCACCACCCAGTCAGTGGCCAGACTTGTTCAGGCGCCCAGTCGCCTCGTCCCGCTCAGTCCTCCCGGCTCCCCCCAGGTTAAGGCTGCCGAGCGGCCCTAACAGCTGCTCCCTGCTCAAGTTTGGAGTTCTGGGGGTGCCGAGCTTGATGTCAGCCAGAAGAGCGGGGGAACGTGGGGTGCGCGGAGAGAGAAGCAGAAGTCCCGCAGGGAAACCGCGGAGAGCGCCAGCGGAACAGGCCCGTTGGGTGGGTTACGGTTATCTGTAATCTCAGACATTTTAATCCATACGCAACTGCAGAATTTAATCCAAGCACTGGCTTTAGCCTCCTCCCCGCCGATGCTTTGGCTGGGACTTGGAATTTCCAACGCGGGACATGTATTTCCAGGGTCGTTCTCTCCTCCACATTTTCTGCCCAAAGGACCAGTAGGCAGCGAGGGCAACAAGTGAAGAGAGGGAACCAGCAAGCGCGGGAACGAGAGAATGGAGCCGCGGAGGGCAGTCAGGCCTTCCGAGCGGAGGGAGCGCAGTCTGGGGCCAACACAGGCGCTCACAGGGCACCTCCCGGCGGGGAAACTGGGCTGTGCAGAGAGGGGTGGGAACCTCGCAAGGGGGTGCTGGAACAGGCCCCCCAGCCCCAGCCGCACCAGCCCTGCCCTCCCGCCCCGGCAGCCCGCACGTCACTGGAACACGGAGGCGCGGGGGCAGCTTCGGGACTGCCGGTCCGGAGTCCCTGTCCCCTCCCCGCGGCGGCTGCTCATCCTCCTCAGAGGCCAGCCCGCATCCAGTCCACCCGCCGCCCCATCAGCTCTCTCAGGGTATCGCGACACCCCACCTGCTCTTTCTTCCTGTGGCACCTCACTCTTCAAGTGACCTCGAAACCGTGCTGGAGCCCTACTTGGGGCTCACGCCTTCCCACGTGCCCTAGCCCTTGCTCCTCCTCCTAACAGTCTCCAAGCCCCACTGGCAGCGGCTTCAGGCGCTGTCTAGAGAAGGCCAGCGCCCAGGCCGCGCCCCGACGCTCACCCACACCCGTGCCTTCTCCCTCGGAGCGCCCCTGGCCAGACCCCCATTTTCTGCCAGATTTGTGCCGTTGGTTTCCACCCTGCATGAGGGCTCTTCACACGCCTCACAACCCAAACGTAGCTTGTTCCACGCTGATCTCCTGACCTCTGTCCCAAACCAGCCCTTCCCATCTGAACTCCTCCAGCTCGGTGAAGGTGACGCCCCGTCCCTGTACTTCAAACCCGTCCCTGACGTCATGGCCATGCGTGGTCAACCAGCATGCCCGGCCTGCCGCTTCCAGCCACCTGCTCCGCGTCCCTCCGGTCCGTCCCCAGCCTCTCCCTGCTTCAGCAGCAGCCTCTCCAGAACGCTCCCTGTTGCTCTCTTCCTGCCCCCGCCCCTCGCCCAGCTTCTCCTCCCAGCTACTTGCCAGGCTGTTCCCTTCACCTGGACTTTTGCTCTGCCTCATTCTCTCTCTCAGGTCTCATCAGTGAGACCTTCTCTGATCGTTGTTGTAAAATGAAAATTCCCAGTGTTCCCCATCTCCCTTCTCTGCTTTATTTGTTCCTAGCACATGTCACCAATTTTATTCATTGATTTAGTTTTTTGCTTGCTCCTGCTAATTTTTTTCATTGTATCATCAGCACCTATAAAGTCACTCACAGCACAGCCGCTGACTGGCTGAATCATCCCCAGGCACTCACACACTCTCCCCGCCCCATCTCTGCTCCTGCTTCCCCAAGTCTCCCCCCAAGACCCTCCCACAGTGCACCCCAGCCCGCCCAGGACTCCGGAGACACCCCGCAGCACACTGCCCCACCCACGTTCGGTATGTCCTGTGATCTCACACTAGCCAGAGGGAACCCACACGCAGGGGGCAACTACAGGGTCTTACGCTAGAAGAAACCAGACAGTTTGCAGTAAATAGTAAGAGAAAGAACAAGCTTGTACAAACTCAGCCCGGCATTACAATATTTTCAACAGCTGTTAGAAAGACAGAGCCTGGATTTCAAGGCTTGAAGGATGAAACCATTTAACACAGCTCCAGCCACCCAGGGGTGTCCAATAAATCTAAAGTGATGGTGATGGAGCTGTGGCGCCCAGGTTTCTTGATCTGGCAGGGCCTCCTGAGACCGCATCATCCATCCCTCTGACTTCAGACAGATTCCGTAAAATCAAGCGACATCCAGGGCCACCCTCAGCGCAGCTCTCAAAGCCATTCAAGGAGCGCGGTTCACAGTCTCTCCCGTCACTTGGGCCCGGTGGGATGCCGGGTGGCAGAGCGAGTTTCTCCCTGAGCCTTCACAATCAGAAGAGGCTCTGATAAGCGTGCCCAGAAGGTGACGGGGGTAGGGCAGCAAAAGCAGCCAGGAAGGAGATGCAGCTACAAGCCAGCAGCACGGGCCGGCTGATAGCGCGGAGCAGGAGAGAAGCAAGGCACACAGGGCTGCAGGAAGAGGGACGTGGCCGAGAGCAACGGTAGAAGGATGAAGTGATGAGTCAGAAAAATGGAAAGTTGAGAATGGAAATAGGAAAAAGAGGGTGGAGAAACCATAAGCCTTCAAAACGATACAAACACAAAAAACCCCACCCATCCCCACCCCACCCCGCAAAAACAAACCGGACGTGCTGGGAGCAAAGTGAGACCCGCGCGTGGCCTTTCCAGCAGGACATCCGACGACATGCACAAGGCCAGGTAGGCGGCCACGTCCACCCTTCCCAACACAGCAACCCCATGAACTAGCCTCGAGCTGGATTTTCTTTTCTCAGATTCATAACGAACATCACCGGGAAACACAGTCAAACAAAAATCGTGCGTAGAGCAACAGGCTACTGGCTAAAAACCGACAGGAGCACCCTTTTGGTAACATCTCTCCTTGTAAGATCTTGCTGAATGGGGTAAGCTAACGGCCCTAAATGCAAATTCCTAACTGCAGGTGCCGTAACTGGCTACCGTGAACAAGGAAGAGAACCGTGATCAAGAGTTCGTTGAAAGCTTTACACGCTAAATGATGGTTCTGATGAGAGCCATTTCAGCCGCAGGAAAGCCGCAGGAAAGTTTTAACACTGGAAGTGACTTCCCTGTGCTAGGCAGGTAGGGCAGACAGAAAGGTTTTGCTCCTCGTGTCTGGAGGTCACATCTCTGGACGGGTGCACGGGCTTTCAGTTTGCTCCCCTGGGTAACTCTAGTCACTGAAAACCACCTGGCGTCTGCTGGGGGGCGGGGGTGGCTACGGGCGACTGGTTCCCAAGGCCCTCCGGAGCTTGTGACCCTGGTGGACACCTCTGTCCTAGGAACCAGGCCGCGCAAGGCCCAGCTGTGATGCTTGGCGGGCCGGCGCCCAGGCACTGGCCTCCCGGCTCCAAGGCGGCAGGCGCGTGGGGTGAGGTCACGCTTGGGAGGAAATCCAGGAGCCAAGAATCACGACCGGTATCCTCCAGTTGAAGGAAACACCAGCATAAAACACGAGCAATCTGGGGGGGCCTGAACCTGTGCTCCCCGAAGGCCTGAGGCCTGCTCTGTGCTGGCCCCCCGAGAACCGAAGTCCTTCTTACTCGCCCTCCATTATCCTCAGCTCCCTTCACACTTCCTTCCACTTCCAATCATCCGCCCTCATACTCCCCCCCCCCCCCGACTGCTCTCGTGGCAGGTTCTCCCTGCACCCCCTTTCCCAGGGCAGTGAAGCGCCTCTGTACCTTCAGGGTCAACCACTCGGTTTCTGAACACAGCACCAGCACGGGAGGGCTCACGCTGGGCAGAAACGCCGTCATCCTCCAAGGCCACGTCGGCCACCACGCTCACGCCCGAGCCCACGGCACCAGCACGCCCACGGAACTGCCTCCCCGTCCTCTCCAGAGACGGCGCTGTCCCCGCTGCCTGTACCAACGAGCTCACGCTCTCACGCGTCCCCACTGACTCCATGTCTCCAGCGCACTCCCCACTTCTCGACGTGAGGTATGCAAAGGAAGCCTCCTTTCACTTTCTCACGGCACCGTCCTGGGCCCCTCAGCAGTCGCTACTCCAAAGGGACACGAGACTTCTCCCCACGTCACTGCCCCCAAGCCCCTCCCAGCGTCAAGTCCAGTTCAGGGCGACTCCCCGGGGCGGCAGCGCTCGGGCACTGCCTGCGGAGCACACTCTGACGTGCGAGCTGCCCAAATTTGCACAGCGACTACTTTGTCTTCAAGGACGTCACCGGAGGAGAATGATCAGCAGCAGTGACGGGAGCTTAGTGACCTTATTTTCAGGTGAAAAGCCCGAGTTTCAGAGAGATCAAACGATTTTCCTCAGTCACAACGCTAGGGAGAGAGCCGAAATCCGAAGCAGTGTCTCCTCCTCCCCTCGCCCTTGAAGCACAAGCCCTCGCCTAGACACCGCGTCAGACTGTGCCCTTCCTGCCCAGTTCTACAAGCACTCAACAGAATGACTAGGGAACCCCGTCCCTTTCACGCAGTACTGTAGAGCCCAAGCGTGCTTTTTGACTAATACCGTCTTTCAACATCCCTGGAGAAGATTCTCACCAGACTTTACCTTTGTCTTTTAACAGGAGTTTTCTCCCCAAGATAAAATTCCCTCCTGCTCTTCTTCCTATTTTTTTTTTCTGTCATGGTTGGTTTGTATGATGTAATACAGAATGCCTTTATTTAGACATGCATTTTCTCATTTAAAAATGTTACCAGGCCCTCCCCGGTGGTGCAAGGGGTTGAGTGCCGCACTGTGGGGCTTTGGCTGCCACTGCAGTGCGAGTTCGATCCCCGGCCAGGGAGGGGACCCACAGGGTGCAGCAGACCTCTCCTGCCTCCCCGCTGCTCCCCTCAGCAGTTTTAGTCCATCTGCCTGCTCTGCTCCCCACTCTGTCTCTGGTGGATCCTCTCACCCCCTATGCCTCTGGCCTATACCCCAGCTCTTGTATGTATAAAATTTTAAAAAAATAAAAAATATTACCAAGTTATGGAAACAAGTTTTAATATCAATTTTCTCTAGCTTCTAGTTTGTAACTTTCTCCCTCACCCCATAGTACAGCTTTTTTTTTTAAAGATTATTTATGCATACAAGAACTGGGGTACAGGCCAGAGGTACGGGGAAAGGATTCGCCAGAGACAGAGTGGGGAGCAGAACAGGCAGATGGACCGAAATACACTGCTGAGGGGAGCAGCGGGTGAGGCAGGAGAGGTCTGCTGTGCCATGTGGGTCCCCTCCCTGGCCGGCGGCAGGGATCGAACTCATGCTGCAGTAGCTGCAGTTTGCTTCATAGTGTGTTGCTTAACCCACTGCGCCACCAGGGAGGCCCCCCCATAGTACAGCTTTCTTTAAAAGGAATCAGTCTCACCGAGAAAATTTTCTACTCTTTCTCTACCTTGCTCATTCCGGAACTCTCTTCAGAACCTTCCATCACTCCCACTTACCTAGCTAGGGACAGAAGTTCCTCTCGAACAGGGAAAGGAGGTTCTTTGTGGCTGAGGCAGCTGTCGGTTGGGTCTGCTTTCATCTCCTGCTCTCTCCTGCTCACTGGCAGCACACCCCCGTCCTTGGGGCGCTCTCTCCTCCATACCCAGCCCTCCTACCCGGGAGACTGCCACCTGCATTCTCCACCTCTCCACCGCGGTGGCCAGGTAGGCGCATGCCCTAGGTCTGCCCAGTGCGAAGGTCCCGGCCCCTGGGGACTGGCTCACGCTGGTGACGAGTCATCTCAGACGCAGGCGCCTGGGCCATGGGGCCCAGCCTGGACCGAGAGTTCAGAGCTGCTCACACTGGTGCCCTCCCCTAACTCCTTGTTTTAAAGATTTTATGTATTTATGCACACAAGAGCTGGGGTGCAGGCCAGAGCTGCGGGGGGTGAGAGGAGTCACCAGAGACAGAGCGGGGAGCAGAACAGGCAGATGGACTGAAACACACTGCTGAGGGGAGCAGCGGGGAGGCAGGAGGGGTCTGCTGCGCCCTGGGGGCCCCTCCCTGGCCAGGGATCGAACTCGTGCAGCGGTGACTGCTGAAGCCCCACAGTGCGGTGCTCAACCCCTTGCGCCACCAGGGAGGCCCCCAGAACTTTCTCTTGCTCCCTCATGGGCACTGCTTCCTTCCTCACTGAGTAAAATCAGCCACAGCTGATCCCCGATCTTTCTGACCCAGACGAGATACTCCCACCCTTATTAACTGTTTCTCTGTCATTTCCATGTGTCCTCAGCCAGAGCTCAGGGGGCACCTCCCCCAGCACCACACACAAAGCCTGTTCTGTGCCACAGCCCAGTCCCACCTCAGCCTGAGCTGTGCACACCCAGCCCTCCTCCTCCTCCTCAGCTCCCACAACTCAGCACCCAGCAGCACAGAATCGCCCCATCTCCTGCTCAGGATGTCTTTTTCCCCTCACAGAAACAATTCATTAATAAAGGTATCCTTACAGAGTAAAAGCAGAATTACAGAGCTGGAAGTGACCTTAGAGAGCACCTAACGCAAACCCCTAATTTTACTGATGAGGAAGCTGAGACACACAAAGGTGTGATTTGCTTGGGACCACTCGGTAGCGCGCTGCCAGCATCACGGGGAATTCACAGAGCAGTCAGCAGCCATTCCGGCACGGCCTCCTCCAAGCGCCTCTCAGGACACCCGCATCTTCCTCCCCCCACACACCGGGCTCCATCTTCTCCAGTATCTCTCTTATAAAACTGTTTTCTCTCTAACTCCACGTCAAAAAAAAATCTATCTCCCGGCCTCCTGGTAGCCCAAGGGGCTGAGCACCGCACCGTGGGGCTTCCGCAGCCACCGCAGCACCAGTTTGACCCCCAGCCAGGGAGGGACCCACAGGGCGCAGCAGACCTCTCCTGCCTCCCGCTGCTCCCCTCAGCAGTGTGTTTCAGTCCATCTGCCTGTTCTGCTCCCTGCTCTGTCTCTGATGGATCCTCTCACCCCCGACTCTTCTGGCCTGTGCCCCAGTTCTTGTGCGCATAAATAATCTTTGGGGGGGAAGAAAGAAACCTATCTTCCCACGATTTCCAGTTTAAAGTGTTTCCTGTTCCTCCCTTCTCACTTTCCACATGTGCTGTTTCCCCACGACCTCAGCGTTAGCTCCTGCAGCACCCCCAGCTGCCTCTAGCACAGATCTTCCTTCCTCCTCCTCTAGTCTGAAAAGACAAGTTTGTCCGGGAGAAGAGCCAGGGAAGCAGGCACCTGCCGGGCAGCGGCGGGCAGAGGCGGCCGTGCTCCTCTGGCAGGGAGCGCTGGGCAGCGGGCAGGCGGCCTTGGCCAGGAAGTGCCCCACGCACATCTTCACGTCGTGGCCAAGCTTATCCCCCTCCCACGAGGGGAGGCGGCGGAGACTCCAGAGCACATGCGGGCGGTGCGGCTCCTCCTGCTGCAGCTTAATTCGGCCCGTGTCAGTCAGTCTCCCCCATCCCGGCAAACTCAGCACTCGGCTCCCTGCCACCGCCACATGAGCCCAGCTCACAGTACTCCTTCACGTGGCTGCAGGCCAGAAACTCTCCTGACTCGGTCACAGGACCCCCAGAGCCCCAGCCTCTCTCAGCACGCCCACCCGGATGGCCCTGAGCTCTGGGTTGGGCACCTCCCGGGGAGCTCTGTCCTCCGCCGGGCTGGGCCACAGGTTTCTTCTCGCCCAGCCCGGCCTTGGGCAGCTTCTCATTCCCTCTGAACAAAACTCTGCAGCCAACTCTTCGCCTTTCAACACCCCCATTTAATCTCTCTTCTTGCCCACCTACTCCATCACTTCTTCCACTTCTAGTTCCTAATTTCCAACCAGTTTCACAGCAAAGCTCCTTCTTCCCCCCTCAGTGCCAAGGCAACACCCCTGCCCATAGCTTCTCGCTGTAACACTACTGCCAGCGCAAAGCGCTTTGCTCATAACATGACGTTCCTCGTTTCCGATTAAAATATTTCTCCCTCATTATTCCAATTATTGTCTCTCTCCGATTACACCCAGCTCCAGCACAGGCTGCTCACGCCCATCACTTGCAGGCTAAGACTTTCCTGCCACCACCTACACCGGGCCCTGTGCCGTGCACAGATTGTTTCTTCCTCCCAGCCCTTCCCTGTACCCTCACCGCGGACAGACACCCCAGCACCACATTCCAGTTCTCCCAATAAAAATCTCATTTCTGAGATCTCTCTCTCAAGCAGGGATTTTTTTTTTTTACGCACGCAAGAACTGGGTACAACCAGAGGCGCAGGATGTGAGAGGACTCCCCAGAGATAGAGCGGGGAGCAGAACAGGCAGGTGGACTGAAACACACTGCTGAGGGGAGCACTGGGGAGGCAGGAGAGGTCTGCTGCGCCATGTGGGTCCCTCCCTGGCCGGGGACCGAACTCGTGTTGCAGCGGCTGCGGATGCTTCACAGTGCAGCGCTCAGCCCCTGTGCCTGCCACCAGACAGTGCCCTCGAGCAGGGACTCTTAACCCTTTTGTGCCATGAACTCCAGAATAAAGCCAACGAATTCCTCTTCAGGATACTGCTTCTAGGTGTACAACACTAAACACATAGGATTACATTAAAAGTCAATTATATTAAAATACAGTGATCAAATATTTTAAATCTATAATGACTCCTGATTGATTTACTGAGGAAGATGCCCTCAAAGACAATAAATTTATATGAAAAATCTGTGATTTCAATTGATGACAAAAATCAGCTACTACTAAAACTACTGTCATTGCTGGCCTATAATCATAATCAAAGGAAGTACCAAATTTTAGTTAGAAGTCAGTAAAAACAACTTTCCCACTCGCAGCACAAGAGATTCAGGGAGCTCTTAACCACCCTACTTAAACCACTGAGGCTACAAAGATAAGCCTCTAGGCCATGGAACTGAAAGGGACATTAAAAATCACCTGAGCCCAAACTTTCATGTTACAGATGAGACAACTTAAGTCTAGAGAAGTCACGTGACTTTGAATCTCCCAGCGTGTCCTGGACATACCAAGCCCATAAAAAACACAATCAGTATTTCCCAAATTGAATTAAGTGACTTAGCCAAAGTTGCACAGGTGAGTGACGAAGATCTCGGCCCCACGTTACGACTCCTAAATAAGCGTCCTTCGGTCACGCAGAGCTCCGTTGAGGAAGTGCTTGTCTTCTCTGCGACTGTCAGTGGAGGAATCGCTCTCAAGGCACGCTCTTCCTCAAATTTTCCACGAAAACGTGTTCTGGAGCTTCCACTCCTGTTTCTAGTAACAGAAGCCTCTGCTTCCTTGTCCCGTTATTGCTGTCTTCTCTCGTAAGCATCATACCCCGACAGCCATACCGGACACTATCCAGAAACTGACCGGCGGTCATCCGAAACGCGCTCCGGCTCTCAGCAATCAGCGCTCGAGCACGCGTGCCCAGGAGCCCCCTGCTCTCCCCGGCGTGAGTTCTGTGATTATCGCCACCGTGTATTTAGACACTGACGAACCTTTCTCTGTGTGGTTTTTAAAAATCCTGTTCACTGGCTGCTACTCCCGGGTTGCCCTATCAATTTTCTTATCTCCCACATCCTCTCCACCACAAAGGCTTCTGTCACCACGCCCAGTGCCGGCCTTCACGTCCCTTGCTCACTGTAATTTTATCACCCATGTGACAATTCTACGTGGAACACTTATCGCCCATCCCTCGCTTCCGAAGCCTTTATTTTCAGACAGGCCAACCCTCTGTTCTCTGAGTGTAACATCTGCTTGAGACATCACCAGATCTGAAGTTCTCTTCAGATTCCTCCAGAGGGACGCTCTCCGTTACCCCTCCCAGCACACCCCTCTGCCCACCATGCTGGTGATGTGTATTTGCACCACGCCCTCGCCCTCGTGACGGCAGCTTCAGTTACCCTCAGACCTCACACGGACCTTCAACACGAGATCATCTCTGCCCGTCCCGTTCAAGGCAGAATTCTCTTGTCTCCTGTCACTTTGGTTTGCTGCTTTCTCTCCATCAAGGAGTTCACCATCCACCCCAGCTCAGAGATCCTTCCCCCCACCATTTTCACACCGTTCTGTTCTTCCAGCTCTCCAGAGCTGTTCTGTTGAATGCGGTGGCCTGTGGTCACGTGACAGGACACGCCCCTGAGGCCTGGGTGGTCTGCACTGAGGTGTGCTGGCAGTGTAACAGGCACACTTAGAAGACTAAGCATGAAGAGAGAATACATATCGTGGAAGTTTTTATATTAATTTGGAAACAGTATTTTGGACACAGATTAAATCATGTATTAAAAATAATTGCACCTGTTTCTTTGCTTTTTTAATGCGGCCATTTAAAAAGTTCAGATTACAAAAATGGCTATTCTGGGCTCTTCTGCTGGTTCCTACTTTTAAATCTTCCCTGCCAAATCAAAATTCTTTCCTCTTGCCACTCCTACTAAAACACCTTCTCCAATCGTCCCCTGTGCTCCTCACACTCCATATCTAGGTATTTTTCAGCCGACTGCTTCAGTACCTTCTTACCGTGCCATTTCTGTATCCAGTATTTCTTTTCGCACACTGACAAAGACGCTGTTATACTTTACTACGGTGACACAGTCGCATCATAAGGTTCTGTTTTCTTCATTATTTCTAGCAGATTAGTGGCTACCTGAACGCGCATCAAAATTTTTAAAAATAACAAAAAGAACTTCGCTCACTATCCAAATTGGCTCATCTTTCACTTTAAAAGGAGAGTAACTATAAAGCACTAAGCTAATGACTATTAATACATGCAGGCCAATATTACCCATCCACACTGGGACAGCAACTCCTGTCACTTTAGAGATAGGCTTCTTTCTCCAAATTCTCCTCATGTACAAGTTTCAATCCCTTTACTCTCAGCAGACTCTTATTTCACACTGAGCGCTCTAACACAGCTCCCAAAATGGAGTCTTCATTTCCCCACCGTTTCCAGCATGGACTGTGTGTTATCATTACCCAAAGTGATTATGGCTAACATTTCTGGAATTATCTCTTTTTTTCCTTTCTTCAACTACTTGGGGGGTGGGATCAAGACTGGCGAGTTAGACATGAGTGGCTTGGTGAAGCGGAGCTGGGGCAGTTTTCACTGAGCGATAAGGAGAGGCAGGCACAGGTAAGACCCCCCCACTTACCATCCTCTTCATTGATGCCCCAAAATCTCTACTGCTCTCCTCTGACCGAGCCTCTGCGAGGCGTTACACGTCTCCCGTCCCCATCTGAGTGATCACCCTCACTCCAGCACGTCCTGAGACGCTCCCCTGTAAGGCTCCCCTCCACCGTTCTTGGCAAAGACACTCCTGTCTTTACTCCAGGAACCGCGCAAGCCTCTCTCTCTATTGATTTTTGCTCCCAATATGAAGACATTTACTTCATTTGATAAAGTTTCCCATCTTTCCCAATATGGAGAAATTAAACATAAAAAAATTATGCTTCCGTCTATAGCGTTTCCCATCATTCTCAGTATGGAAAAAAATAAAGATTAAAAAGTTACTCCTAGTGTGGAGATTTTTCAGGTTCCTACTGGTACATTTATCTAGCTCTATCCCAGTCCTCTCAAGACAGAATTTCACTCACACACACACACACACACACACTCCTGGACGAGAGATATTGCTCCATTTTCCTCTACCCCAAGCCAGAAATGCCTCTGCCAACAGACAGCCCTCGCCTTCCTTCTGAGTAAGCCAGTTACAGCTCACTCCCGGGCTTCTTCCTCCCGGCTCCTCTCAGTGTAACTCTGTCGGACAGTCCGTATCCTCTCTGTTCCAGAAGAGCCTGTGGCACACAGGTCAAGAGAAGAGCTGCAGTACCCTGAAGGCAGGACAAGGAGCTTGTCCTCCCATATGTGGCCACACTACCCCTCAGTGCCTCTCCAGCGGGGGCACTTCCTCCCTCCCTCCCGCTCAGTGCATCTCGTCCCCAGGTGTGTGGAGTGTCTAGTTCTTTCTCCAGCTCCTCCTGCCTCCAAAGCCATCCCTCTGAGGGACCAGCCTTGCTTATTTCTTTGCCTTAAGACTACTCTATTCCAAAATTCTACCAGCGCTTTCTCTCCCACCCCACCCCACCCCCATCTTGTGGCCACTGCAGTTGCTTCTCTCTCTTTTCCTTTTGCTCCTCCTTGGAGTTGCTGCTCAGACTTCAGTCACTGGATGCTCTGGGCCAACCAGGTACAAAAGATTAAGCCAAAACAAAACCAGCAGTGACCCCAAAGCCTAACTGTCCAAGGCTAAAGGGGGAAAGAGGAGGGGGAAGCCCCACGGCAGTCCTTGAGGTTCGGAAGCGTGATGAGCCCTTCACGCCATCTCAGGGAAGGGGCCAGAAACCATCACCAGGAATTACCCTCCTGGCAAAGGACAAAAGGACGCTCGTCCCCTCCTTGTCGCGGTCAGAGACAGTCCCCCGCGTTGGGTCACCTCCGCCCGAGCTGAGTGTGAGCAATTGTCGCGCAGAGGCAGATTCATCCTGAAGAAGTTTAAGCTTTTAGCAGCCACTCGTCCGGGCGCCTATTGCTCCTAATCAGGCCCACCGAGTCGTGTGAGCGCTGGGTCTCAGCACACCTGGTCTGCCCAGCAGGGAAGATGCCTGGCTTCTGGGGCGCAAGGCCCGCAGGCAGGCCAGCAGCCTGGCCAGCAGCCTACCCAGGGCTCGGCGAGCACATCCTGCCTCTGGGCGAGCACCCGGCCACGGGCGAACCGGGCATCCTGAATTAGCTCTTGGCTGAATTTCACTAGTTCCAGAATCTAGATTCCTGATTGCAGGCCTCTGGGCCACGCCCAGCCCAGCCCAGCCCAGCCGTGGGCTTCTCCCAGCCTCCCAGTCAGCCCTGGTCCAGGGGTGCGAGCCCCTGCTAGCTAACGGGGCTCCAATTCCCTCTTCAACGCTCGGCTCAGACCTGCCAATCTCCGGTCCCACTAGGGCGAGTGGCCCTCACAGACACCTGCTTCCGCCCCCTCCAGCACCTGGGCCCCTGGGCTCAGCACCGCCTAGGCAGGGGCCAGAGTGTCCCTGCCCGACTGAACCTGAACAGACAGCGGCCTCGGACTGGCCTCCCCTGGGGTCTTGCCAGCGTCCCAGCACCCTCACCCTTGCAGCCTCTCTACTCCCGCACAGGGCTAACTGAAGGCATTCCGGGGAGCCGGACTAGACGGGGCAAAGGCGCTGGCTTGGCAGGGGTCCGGGCAGTCTTGGGCGAGGTTCTAGCCGCTCCGGAGACAGCAGGACGGCCCAGCGCGCCGGGGCTGGAAGCGCGGTCTAGAGGGGTCTGAAGCGGCTCCCGCGGACCCGCCGAGGGCTGCGGGTGCGGGGTGTCGGGGCGCTCGCTCGGCAGGGGCCGAGACTCCGACGGGCGCCCGAGCCTCCCTCCCGGCGTCCGGGTCCGCCCGGCACTCACCCGGCAGACTCGGGAAAGTCTCTGAGAAGTGCTGCGGCGGGGGCGCGGGGGGCTCGGGCACTTTCTCCCGCGCGGGCAGCAGCTCCTCCGCCTCCAGCCCGCCCTCCTGGCGGCGGCCGCCGGGCTCGGGGTTGCCTCGGGAGGCGGCGGCGGCGGCGGCGAGCTCCGGGGGCCCGTAGAAGGCGTCGGGCGGCTCGGCGAAGCTGGGCAGCGCGGTGGTCAGCGCCACCATCGAGGGCACGGCCTGGCCCAGCCCCGCGCAGAAGGTGTTGGTCAGGCGGCCGGCGAACGAGGCGAGCGGGGCGAGCGGCGGGAGGCCGGCGGGCAGCGGCGCGGGGGCCAGCGCCTGCGGCAGCACGAGCGGCCGGTAGGGCATGAACATGGGGTAGCCGGTGTAGAGCAGGTGGCCGGCGCGCGGCGGCGGCGGCCCGATCAGCGAGTCGATGGAGAACGCCGCGCCCGGGCCCCCGCCGCCGCCGCCGCCGCCGCTGCCCCCGGGGGCGCCGCCGCCCGCCCTCTGCATCGTGCCCGCCGCCGCGGCCGCCCCGGGGCGCTGCCCCCCGGCCGCCGTGCGCCCCGCGGCTCCGGCCCCCGCGGACACGCAGGCTGGCTCGCAGGCGCCCGGGCCGAGGTGGCGGCGGGGCGCGGGCTCGGCGCAGTGTGGCTCCGGCGCCGCGCTCGGCGCTCATAAGGAGGGAGGGGGCGGGCGGGCGGGCTGGGGGTGTCGCCCTCCGGACTCATCCATCTTCCTCAAATTACGCTTCACTTCCTCCCTCCGCCCGCGCCCGGCCCGCTCCCGCAGCCCGCTCCCAGCGGCGCGCCGGCCGGCCCGGGACCCGCCCGCCCGGCCCAGCCAACTATTATTAATGCAGATTGATGAGGCCGGACGCGCCGCTTTGTCGAAGTTTGCGGCCGGCGAGGGGGCGGCGGCAGCTGCCGGCCGCTGCCCTCCGCCCGGCCCGCCCCGCTCGGCCCACCCGGCCGGGCGCGGACCGCGCAGGGCGGCCGGCTGGACCCGCCGGGCCGCCGCACAGCGCCCCCTGCCCGGCCCGGCCGCCGCCCCGCGTCCGGCCCCGACGCCCAGAGCTCCCCGCCCGACGCCCCTCCCAGCCCGGGCGGCGACGAGGCGGACGCCGGGCGAGCGCGGCTCCGCGGGCGGGACGGGACCGGGCGGCCAGGCAGGGACAGCAGGGGGCGCGCTCCGCCCGGCGCAGGGCCACGGGGTCAGCGCCCGCGCCTCCTCCCCCTGCGCGACGCTGCTCTCCCCTGGCCTCTCGACCCTCGGCGCTGGCTCTTCCCCTGCTTGCCTCTTCCCTCCCGCACCTCAGGCCCTCTCTGGCCCTCTCTGACCGCCGTGGTGATTTCCTGGAGTGCCCACACTGTGCCAAGTACTTCCCACTCCTCTCACCTTTCCCCTCCATCTTCCTCCCAGCCTCCCCTTTCCTGTCCTCCTTTCTATCCCTGGTCCCATTTCTATTCTGTTATTCCGATTTCCCGTCCCCATCCCAATCGGTCATGTCTATTTTTTTCTCACTTCTCACCTATATCTGTATCTCCTGTCTGTCTGTCTGTCTGTGTCTCCCTCCCTCTCCCTCCCCCTCTCTGCTATTAATTTCCCTGATTGGCTCCCAGCTTCAGTTACGCTGATGAGCCCTATTCATTCCCGGGCCTGACGCTCTCGACCTGCCCTGGCTGATTGCTGGGGGCTGGCCCCAGGAGCACTGATGAATCCCAAGGGTCAGCAGCGCTAATTATCCACTAATTGCGGATGACTCTGCTCACCTCCCCCATTCTCAGAAACAGGACCGGTGGCGCCTTTTACCCTCCCCCTCCTCCTGGTTCCCAGCAGCAAAGCTGTCAATCCAGAGGCAAAAGTCATGGGCACTTGCACTTGAGAGAAAGCTCAGGTCGGCAGCCAAGACAGACGTAAGATAGGCCAGCCAACAGCGCGAGTGACCGGGCTTCGGGATGCACAGCAGGTCTGATCAGCTAGAGAGAGGGTCATCTGTGCGCGGTGGAACTTATTCAGGTGCTGCCAGGGAGAGGCAGCCAGTGGAAGCAGCAGCAAAGGCAGAGGGCAGTTTGGACAGCGGAAGTACTTTAGCTCAGGTGAGGCAGGAACCTGCGCCCAAGAGTCTCACAGTTACCGAGTCCAGGCAGGCGGGGCTGGAGGGGACTCAGAGAGATCTGCTCAGTATCATTGTTGATGAGTTTGCATGAGCCTAACGGACAAGGCTGACGCCAGACCGATGTATTAAAAACCAGCACCCCAAAAGACGCTGTCACCAGCTGAGCGAGAAGAGCAGGACCCAAGAAGGGCGCTTCACTTAGTTATACTTGACTGACAGTTCACGAGCGAGGTAAGGGTTATTTCCACGCAGTCCTGGTCTAGCTGGGGCTCTACATTAAACTCAGTGAAACTTCTACAAGATGAATCTACTGGAAAGATGTCGCCTGAAGAAAAAGAGGTGCTGGGGACCCCCCCCCCACTACTAAAGTACTAAAGTAATTCTTGTGCATCCTTCTAAAGACTTTTTTTTCCAGAATAACCCTTTGTTAAATTAACCAAGAACTTCACAGTACCAATGGGAAAGACCAGACTTCAAAAGTGTTTTTCACTTAAAAAGAGGTTAGCTGGTTTGATGGCTTACAGTGTTTGAATACATAATAGAGGCTTATTGAGTTAATTCACATAAACTCAATCAGGCCAATAAATTCAACTGATAAATTGAAGGACCTCTGAGCTACAATCACTGAACTTTAAAACTATGAGCAGTAACAGCACCAATCAAATAAGGCATGAAAGAGTCATTTTAAAAATTGCATTCATTTTTGCATAGATAATAAAGCCACATAATACAAAATCCCAAAAGCACAAAGGTTGTATGTTGAAAAACCTCCCTCTCAACATCCCCTCCTGTAAAAGGTGACTTTCATAAGCCTGTCACTCCCTGATGGGACAGAACGGGTCCTGTATTGTTAAGGACACAAGGTAAAGACCACCTAGTCTTCACGATGTATGTCACCTGGCTCAGGTCAAAAGCTTATTGCCTAGAACTATACTCAGTAAAGTGCAATTCTCTGCTCAAGCTAACACAGAGTACAGACTTAAAGCTTGTTGCCAACAAATCCCAGTGGGCCACTAACTCTGAAAGAAGCAAGTGAGACCCCAGGGACTTTGTATTGCCCTGGTTGAGTGTATGTTTATTAGATACCGCTATTTTATAATCCGTTTATACCTTTAATCTGTTACCTTCCCATGCTGGAGTCATGAAATATGACTTCTGCAGAGTCCTTGACATTCTGTAGCTAAATAGGATAAAAGTCCTCAAAAGCACAGTGAAGTGACCCATTTCCTCCCCCTGTCCGTCCATGGGCCATGGAACTTAGGCTGCAAGGTAAACGGGAAAAAGCACTGGCTGGCTGGAGTTAACTTCCTAACGTTAACTTCCTGTTCCCATGCTTCACTGGGCCACGTGGCCTTGACCCATCTTTGAATTAACTTCTCCAGGTTTTTCACTTGCCTAGTCAAAAAGCAGGTGCAAGGAGCTAATGAATACGAGGAAATGCCTTTCAAAATGTGTTCTTCTTGCACTAGCTGGAGAAAGCAGAGCAGAGTGGCCAAGAATGGAGGTCCCCCAAGTCTGCTTCTTACTCTCCCATCAGTACCAAGGACAGAAACTGTCCCTATCCAATCTGAACAGGAAGGTTCTTTCTTTACCAAAACTGTTGTTCTAGTGAACCCCCAAACATAGTAGCTAACCCCTATCACTATCTCAAATGGGATTCAAAGGTGCTTCTTTAATCGTCCACATGCTCTGACTTGTCCCATTCTCTGCACCCACTGGGGCGATTCCCCTGCAGAGTCATTTTATTTTGAATCTTTTGCTCTGCTTGTGCGTATATCGGACGCCATCATCTGGCTTCCCCTTCATGGGTTGGAATCCCATTTCTAGAATGCTAAGAACGAAGTATTCCAAAGTCAAAGCCAACCTCCGCCTCACTGGCTGGCGGGAGAGTCCACGCAAGGTGGCAGCGTCGGGCGCTGTCCGCGAGCACCCTCTGGTGGCAGCAGCGCGCAATGCGTCACGAGAGACGCGCGGAAGGCTGCAGCGCCCCCTGGCGTTAGTCCAGGAGACGCTCCGAAGGCGAGGGCCCCCGCAAGCTCCGCGGGTGCTGGGTCCCACTTGGCTGTGAGAGCGCTGCTTGGGCGGGGGCTTGCACACGAGAGTCTTAAGGACTGGTACGCACGCGTCTGTCGTGTCCAGGCACCTGTGCCCTGCGTGTCTATAGTATGAATGCGTGCCGGCTGCGTGTGCGCACGCGTTACACGCGGGTAGGTCGGCGGCGGGGAGGTCCGCGCCTCTAGTGTAGGGCGGAGTCCTCACGGAGGCGTGAAATTGGTTTGGAGCAAACACATTACGGAAAGCAATTACCGGGGAGAGGCTCTGGGCCCGCGGGACCCGCAGCCAGGAGGCTGGGACAAGCGCCCTGGCTGGCGAGCTCTGGATGTCTGACCCCAGAAAGCGTCCCAACGCCGCCCGCGGAGGGGCTGTGACCGTGGGCATCTGCTCCCAGGCGGGCCCTTCCTGACGCCCCCACCTGCTTGCAGGGGCGTCCCACCAGTACCCAGGCCCTCGGAGAGGCTCCCGAGAGACGCTTTCCCCAGCCCTGGCCCTTCTCGGCCTCGCAGCCGGTCACTGTTCACGGTTCCGCGCTGGCCCCAGCCCAGACGGAACAGCCACTGCGGGCAGGGGGGCTCGTCCCAGCTGTGTTCCAGGGCCTGAGACCTGGAGTCGGGGAGCCCCCGCCGGGCGCCCTGGGCGGGCCACAGGGCCTTGCCTTCCAGACAGCAGAGGCTCGGGAAAGACAGGCTCCGGCGGCGGCGCCTCTCCGCCCAGCGCCAGGCTCTTGCCGACCCCAGCGCCCGGCACCCATTCTGGGGCACTCACCAGGGGCCCCCTGGGCACCCCGCCCGGCTCGCCTCCCCACGGGCCCCGCGCTCAGATCCTTGGCTCCATCGCAGGCCACCCGCGCCGCCAGCCGCAGGCCTCTGGGCCCATAGGGTGCCTGCCACCCCGTGCCCGCCACGGCCTGCCGCCGCCTCACCCGCCCCACCGCGGTCACTTGAGGCCAAGCATCTCGGGGCCAAGCATCTCGGGGCCGCCCCGTGTCGCCGCCAGCCCCACGGGCCCTTCCCGGCCGGGGGAACCCACCCAGGGCTGGGGGCTTTCGGCCGGGCAGCACGGGAGAGGAGGCCTGCAGATGGCCCGACAGGGCAGCAGGCCCCCCAACAGCGGGGGAGCGCCCCAAGGGCTTGGCCGCGCAGGACGCGACAGGGACGCCCTCCACATGGGCCGCGAGGGAGAGCCAGGTCCGCCGCGCCCGAACCAGGGGGGTCCGCAGGGCCCAGGGAGGCCGCTGGGGGCACCGGCCTGGGGTCTCCCTCGCCCAGGGGCCCTCCCGCAGGCCCCGCGCCCCACGACGGGAGCCCCAGGCCGTGGGCCAGGTGGGAAAGGGCCGCTCACCTCCGCCTCGCGCCTCTGCTCCCCGGAGCCGCCTGGACACACAGCGTCTTCGTGCCCGCGGGAGCCTCGGGAGCCTCGTGCCCGCACCCTAGGCCCCGCCTGACGCCAACCAGGCCCCGCCCCTCCCGCAGGCCCCGCGCCCTGCCCTCCAGGTCCTGCTGGGCATCCACCCTTCTCCGCCCTGCCCTTCGCCTACTGCTCCCAGCCATTGGCGGGAAAGGCATGAGCCCTCGCACATACGCACTCCAGTGTCCTCGAAAATCTGTCCGCGACCCTTGAGGAATGACAGCACATTTGGTTGGTTGCTGTACGACTCTCGTTCAACTCCACCACCCGCCCCAGTCCCCCATGTTGCCCGCGGGCTCCTGGCTGCTGGGGCCTCCCGCAGGCTCTGAAAATTCTAATACTGCAGAGACCCTCGGGGACTCTGCCTTCCCTTGTTCTGTAGATGTGGAAACGAGCGCAGAAGCGGGGAGAGACTTCCGTCCCGGCAGTTAATGGCCAAGCTGAGAGTGGAAGCCAGGGATGCGACCCCAGGCTCACCTGCACCGGAAGGCAAGAGACTGGAGAGGGACAGACAGACAGACAGACAGGTGTGCAGCGGGGACTCCTGCCCACTGGACAAGCGGTAGGTCGAGTTGGTTTGCATCTTCTTTGGGCCTGGGTCTTTTACCGCCCCCCCCCCAGCCATGGTTCCTCCTCCACATACCCCTACCAGGTGCTCCCACCTTCTGATTGGCTTTCCTGCCCCTCACCTCACTTCCTGACCTCAGGCTGCCTTGCTGACCTGCCCCACTGCCTGCACCACCTCGTTCCACAGTGGCCCGGAAGCCTCTTCGCTGGCACATCCTCTGGCTGGCCCTCCTGCAGGCCTCCCTCTTCTGACTCTGCCCTGGTGGCCAAGTCACAGCCGCCCCCAGCAGCTGGTGGATGCTGAGGGAGAAGTAATACAGCTGACCCTGGGGCAGGCCCGGGGGATCCCGCTGAGTCTCCCGAGAGGGGTCCCTGCAGAGGAAGGAGAGCACCAGCGGCACAGGCCTGAGCCTTTTAATGCGCGAACAGGGTTGTGTAGGTTGGAGGGGGTCTCGGGAGCACCCAGCACAGCATGCTGACTCCCACAAGTCCCAGCTCTTGCATCGGACGTCACCTGGCTGCACGGTCCATCCGCCTCTCCCAGGTTGGGAGGGAGGCATCCACACCTGTGAGGAGCTGGACCTTTTGCTGAGAGGGCCACCTGACCAGAGTGGGGTCAACTCAGTCCTGGGTCAGGTGCTGGGAGAAGCAGGCCGGAACCCTCTGGGCCTTCTGCTTCCAGGCTCCCCCCAAAAGCGGCGGACATCTGGAAGGAGAGGTTTGGAGTCCGAGTCAGGTGGTCTGACCAGGGCCCCACCTCCAACCCCTGTCTCGTCTCCTCCCCACACCCCACCCCCGCTGTCTGGGGTGGCCCGCGGAGCCCAGGACTCACCTAGTACAGCACATCCTCAAACTCCAGCTGCAGGTAGCGGAGCAGGCGGGGCGGGAGCGGCAGGCGGGGCAGGGCGTGGGGCAGGCAGGTGGCCAGGTGAGTGCGCAGTGCACAGCGGCTCAGGTGTTGCAGCGACCGGGGCTGCCTCACCAAGGCGAAGAGGGAGGAGTAGAAGTGGTGGTGCTTCTGGGGGCAGAAAAGGGGTTCAGCGGGGCAGCCTTGGATAAGTGGCATCCACTACTCCCCAGGGCGGAGGCCAGTGGGTGTTTGCAGGCGTCTCTTACAGGTTGGGTTTGGGTGTTCATTGAGTTTTCTCCTCCAGAGACATGAGTGGGGCTCTGGGTAGTTTCTGAGGGACTGAGGAGGACCCTAAGGTGGGGTGGGCCTTTTAGGAGACGGGCATCTCGGCTGGCTGAGAAAGTGGTTGTGTGTCCAGGGTCCCGGGGTCTGACCTGCTGTGTCTCGGGAGGCACCAGCGCCCTGGCCTCCTCCGGCAGCTGCACGACGCTGTAGGTGTTCATCAGGACCTCGATGGTCCTCGGGGAGGTGCACCAGCGCTCCAGCACCTGGAGGAGACAGTCCCGTCAGAGAGCCTCGTGTCCTCCCACAGGGGGAGTCCTTGGTCAGTCCACACAGCATGACCAGACAGCAGTAGGATGGGCAGTTACTGGGACTTGAACCGAGTCCCCCAAAAGACACGTTGAAGTCCTAACCCTAGTTCCTATGATGTGACCTGTTTAGAAATAGGGTGTTTGCAGGTCTTTAGGGAGGTCCTGACCCAGCATGGTGGCGTCCTTGTGACAGTGACACAGATGCAGGGGGAGGAAGAGGAGGCAGAGCTGGAGGGATGCGCCCACGAGCCAAGGACTGCTGGCACCCGCCTGAGGCTGGGTCCCTCCACACCGGCAGACAGACGCACTCCTGCCGACACCTGAGTCTCGGACTTCCAGCCTCCAAAACTGTCTCTGTCGTCTGCCTCTGCCAGGCTCCTGCTGGATTTTCTTGGATGGATCAGCTGGAGCCAGGTTCATTCTTTCATTTTTCGCTTGGCAAACATTTACTGAGGCCCACCATGGGCGAGCACCGGGGACTGGCAATGAGGAGATAGTCAGAACCTGGTCAGCCAGGAGCTTCTCTTGCACAGGGAAGAGACAAGGCGCATGAGCACTTGCAGATCTGCTGCTCTGCAAAAGTGGTGGACTTGGGGCTGAGCGTGGCTTCAGAGGGTACTGTCCGAGGTGGGTGGCCCAGAAGGGAGGTGGTGGGACATGGTGAGGGGTGAGCCATGCCAGGGGAAGGGGATAGCCTGAGGGGGAACCTGTGGCCAGAAAGGCAGGCTGGACACACACAGGGCCACTCACCCCCGTGGCTGCAGGTAACACCTCCCGGCAGACTCAGGCTCCTTTCACTCCATCTCTTGCTGTATCTGAAGCTACAGGCAGCGGCCCAGACCCTTTGTAAAATCTGAGACTAGAACCACGTCCCAGGCCGCCTTCCGGTACATGAATGACCTCCTCTCGGCCCCCCGACACACACTTGCACGTGACACTGAGACTAACCCTGCCTATAGGGAGTGAGACCCTGTCGCTGGCAGGCTGGTGCAGGGTAAATGGAAGAGTGATCAGGCTCTCCTGCCCTCCCGCCACTGGTGTGATGGAGGACACCTGTGGTTCTGCACGTGGCCTGAGTGGGCATGCGCAGGTAAGTGCACCTGGGCTAAGACACAGGTGTATAAGGGCGGTGTCACGAGGACGCCAGCAGAAGAGAGGCAGAGAGGAGGAGAGAGAAAGGCAGAAGCAGCATAAGCAGGAAGCAGCCGCGGCCCAGAGAGTAAAGGTGCGCCGGGGGCTAGGGCCTGCCGGCCTCCTGGCCCCCCGGCCCCTGCCTGCTGTGTATCTGGTGGCCTCTGATACAGTGATGCAATAAAACCCTAAGAAAGCCACCGAGGGTTCAGGGACTCCTCCTTGACCCGTCTGCTCAGAATCATCGAGGACCTGCTCTGTGCCCTGCTGGCCCCGCACTGGGAAGGTGCCGATGCAGGCACTGCTGGGTAACAGGAGCGGGTGGAGTCTGGTCCAGGCCTGGGCCCTGGAGAAAGGTCTCGCTCCCTCGTCTATCGTTTTACACACGTGGCACGTGAGCCCGAGGCCAGTGCCTCTTGCCCTGCACTGCTCACCAGAGCAGCCGCAGCCTGCCGTGTGGCCTGGCTGTCTCAGCAGACATGTCACCAGCCTGTTCTGGCCCAGCTTTAAAAAGAGAGCCCTGTGGGCCTCCCTGGTGGCGCAGTGGGTTAAGCAACGCACTATGAAGCAAACCGCAGTCACTGCAGCACAAGTTCGATCCCTGCTGCCGGCCAGGAAGGGGCCCCACAGGGAGCAGCAGACCTCTCCTGCCTCGCCTGCTGCTCCCCTCAGCAGTGTGTTTCGGTCAGTCTGCCTGTTCTGCTCCCCACTCTATCTAGTGAATCCTCTCACCGCCCAGGACTCTGGCCTGTACCCCAGCTCTTGTGTGCATAAATAAATAAATCTTTAAAAAAAAAAAGTCCTGTGCGGGGGAGGTGGGCTGGGCCCCTCTGCTGAGCCCCGTCCAGATGCTGCCTCCCCTCCCTCCAAGCCTGCCCGACCCACAGTCCAGCCCCGTCCCGAGCCCCCTGCTGCTCTCAGCCTCCTCCTCGGACTCCGGACACGGGGAGATGCCCAGCGGCTGTCCTCGGGCTTCCACACATTATCGTTATGCAACCGCCCGGCGGTCAGCCCCAGCTCAGTCTCGTGAGCACACTGGGTCTCCCCGGAGCCCTCCGGGGCGGGTCTCCTGTCACACCAGCAGAGCATCACCTCAGACATCTGCAGGAGCAGTCACCCCCTCCAGAGGTCACCGGGAAGATCGAGGGGGCAGTCTAGAGGCGCCCGGGGTGGCCGGCTTCTGACCACTGGGGCAGCGCCACGTCCCGGCAGCCCCTTGGCTCAGAGAGGCCAGGGCCTTGCCTGTGCATGTGAAGCGGCACCCACACCGGAGCCTGGATCGCGCCGGGTGTCCCAAGCACCGTGCAGACGGAGGCCCCTGGGAGCCCGCTCCGGAGCGGCTGGTCTTGGGGGCCTCCAGCACGGAGAAGTCCCGCTCCCAGGACGCGCTCCCCAGCCGGGCCGAGCAGCTGCCGTGGCGACTCCTTTCTGCGCTGACCGACACCGGGACGTGGCGCCAGGAGGAGGGGACGGACGCGGTGCACTGTGGTGCCAGCCCCGGGTCCCCGAGGCGGGCAGAGTGGGGGGCCGGCAGTGGAGCCCAGGAAACCCACGCTGTTCTGCCGCCTCCGCCCCCCTCCCCGACAGGGAAATCATTAGCTGTCAGAGCCGCCGTCAGATTACAGGGAATTGCTCGTCTCCTAATTATCTGGTGTTAATAGGAGATTAATTAGTGTTAATTGTTGATTTTCTTGTATTTTCCCAAAGGGGAGACCAATCTGCCGAACTCTCGGGCTGTTTAATTATTTGGTCTTGCTTAGGAATCTAGACAGATGCTCCCAGGTCTGTGAGTGAAGGGAGAGCAGGAAGCCGGGGAGGGCCCAGGCCGGCCGGGGCGGGGGCGCCAGTCTGGTGCTTGCCTCGGCCAGATCGGCCTGACTCAGCTTCTGGGAAAGCAGGCCCACCGGGTCCTGACGTCACGGCCCCTCCTGCAGCACGGCAGGGGCGGGCGCACCAGGGCTCACGCCCGGGTCTTCCACGGCCCGCTCTGGGGCTTCAATGCAAAATAAGACGGATGGGAAGCCGACAGCGGAGGGGTCTTCCCAGATGTGGGAGCGGCTCCGGCCAGGTGGCGTGTCCTGATGAAAGCAGGGCCGCACCCCGAGTAGGGGGTCGGGAGACCCTGGACCTCGGGGCTGGGCCCACGGCGGTGCCCTGGGGAGCTGCTCCTGTCCCCGAGCCTCCGGCTGAGCTGGCCTCTCCGCCCTGGCACCTCCTGCCTTTTCAGGGCCTTAAATCTGACCTGCTGCCCTCGGGCCCCTCTTCACACCACACTGGTGCACACGCACACACGCTCACACGCACACACCCTTCCAAGCTGGCGTGTCCCCACATTCGCCCCTCTCAGGCTCCACTTGTGAGAGAGAAAGGACTGCACTGGAGCCCAGCGTGGGCTGCGTCCAGCGTGGGCAGGAGCACGGCCCGGCCCCCCTCCGTCCCCAGCCCCGTACCTTGGGGAGGGCCCCGGGCCAGACGCGGACGGCCCCGTGGTTGAGCAGTGCCCGCACCGTGCGCTCCGGGCTCTGGGCCAGGGCTGCCGCGGGGCCCTGCAGCGCGCAGTGCAGGGGCGTGTGTCCCCCATAGTCCATGGCGTTGGCGCTGGCCCCGCAGGACAGGAGCAGACCCACAACCGCCGCGTGGCCGCGGCGACAGGCCGCGTGGAGAGGCCGCTGCTGGTCCCGGTCGGCGGCATCGGCGTCTGCCCCGGCCGCAAGCAGCAAGTGGCACAGCTGGAGGCAGCGGGCGGCGGTGGCCGCGGCGGTGACGGGGGACGGGCAGCGGACGTCACAGGCAGCCAGCAGCAGGGTCCAGCCCTCGGCGTCGTGGGCGTTGGAGCAAGCCCCCCACTGCAGGAGCAGCTCGGCCAGCTCCACGTGGCCAAGCCGGGCGGCCACATGCAGGGGCGTCTCGTCGTCCTCCTCGGACCGGCCATCCACGCTTGCCCCGAACCTCATGAGCAACTCTGCACACCTAGTGAGGGCGAGAGCGGCGGGAGGAAGTGGGGTGCACCCTGGCTCCCTGCTGTCTGATCTGGACCTGGTGTGCTGTGGGGGACTCCTGGCCTGCCTGCCTCTCGCCCTCCGTTCTGTGTGTTGCTGTCCTCCCGGCAACGTTGTGCAGGGGCCACAGAGCCCTGACCCCAGAGGCCCCCAAGGCACGAGCAGCCACCACCCTCAAGGCCTTCCCCAGGCAGGAAGCTGAGGCTGGAGGGGAGGCCCCGGGCTCGGGGCCAGAGGGCCCTACACACAGCCACTGGGGGGAAGCGGGCAGGGGCCGAGCCACGCCACAGAGGGGAGTGGGCAGTGGCAGAAACAACAAAACCAAACAGGCCAGCTTCGCTCTAAGCTTCCAGAAGGTCACCCCTGCTGTAAGGACACGCACACCAAAGTCCAGGTTTCAACATCCGTGGAATGGGGGACACGGTTCCCACCAAGCTGGTGAGGTGCCCGTGGGTGGCGCAGGACAGGGGCCTGCAAAGCTGTCGGCGGAGCTCACCCTGGCTACGTGGGGCTGGGGAGCGGGGTGCAGACAGGGCAGCGATGCGGCATTAGGTCAGAGGTAGGCAGTGCCCACCTTTCTGTAAGACGAGTTTACAAACGACATTTACAGCCTACGTTTGTTTCCTCTAGAAAAGGAAAAATCACCGCTGGCGTGGCCCTGGGGGCTGGGTCGGAAGGTGCTGAGAACAAAGTGTGGGGCGTCCAGCTCTCGGTGGCCACCCGTGGCCTTGAGCATGTCTGCCAGGCTCGTCCTTACTGACATGTGCTGTGGGTGTGCAGTACGCACCAATGTGATGCAGGAGATGTAAAATACCACATTAACTTTTTTCTATCAATTACATGTTGCCATGCTAGCATTTCTGATCTGTTGTGTTAAATAGAATATATTGTTAAAATTAATTTCACTCATTTCACGGGTAGATGTACACCCATATTCATCTCAACAAGACTCACAGCAGCCCAGTGTGGGAGCACTGTAAGTGTCCATTAACTGAGTAGTGGATAACCCAAACATGGCAGCTACATGCAACAGAATATTATTAACCCCTGAAGAAGGGGATTCTGACATGCCACATCAGTGGATGAACCCTGAGGGCGATAGAATATTATTAACCCCTGAAGAGAAAGGGGATTCTGACATGCCACATCAGTGGGTGAACCCTGAAGACGATATGTTGAATGAAATAGCCCTGTCACAAGAACGAACTACGGCATGACCCCATGTTTATAGGGTACCTACCTTATCAAATTCATAGAGGCAGAAAGAATGGCAGTGCCAGGGACTGAGGGGAGGCGCACCAGGCATTGGTGTTCAGTGGGACCAGTTTCCGTTTTGCAAGATGAAAAAAGTTTAGTAGACACAAGATGGTGGTTACACAACTCTGCTCGGCACCACTAACCCGTGCTCTTAGAAGCGCTAAGATGGTTGCTTTTATAGTCTGTGTATTTTACTACAATGAGAAAAATCCACCTGTTTTCATTTTTGGTAGTAGACAGGAACATCTTAATCGTGCACGGGCCCTGTGCTGTCTTCTAGCGCCCGTGCCGCTGTAGCCCCACTTCTGCCATGCAGCTAAGCCAGTGCCGTGCTCTGAAGGCTGCGGGGCTAACAGGAGGGCGGAGGGCCATGGAAGGGAAGGCCAGGGGTCAGAGGCCCGGGCTGTGCAGGGCAAGATGTGCAATGTGGCACGGGTGCCGTCTGGAGAAGGGCTCCACCGCACGGCATCAGCTCAGACACTGGCCACAGTCTGCCCAGACTCCATGCTCACTCAGTGTTTGAAGTGAGGGGCCTCCCTGGTGGCGCAAGGGTTGAGTGCCGCACTGTGAAGCTTCCATAGCCACTGCAGCCCGAGTTTGATCCCCGGCCAGGGAGGGGACCCACAGGGCGCAGCAGACCTCTCCTGCCTCCCCGCTGCTCCTTTCAGCAATAGATTTCAGTAGATCCACCTGTTCTGCTCCCCACTGTGTCTCTGCTGACTCACCCCCGCACCTCTGGCCCATACCCCAGCTATTGTATACATAAATGGATGAATCTTTTAAAAAGGTGTTTTAAGTGAGGACCCGTTCTCCAAGGAGGCCTCCCCCAACACAGGCACAGTTACTTGGGTCACGGCGAAGGAGCACCCCCAGAAGCAGCACATTGCCATGTTCGGGTCGGTCCACCTGTTTCCTGAGTCTGGTTCACTGGGCTCAGCCCCTGAGCCTCTACCTGAGGGTGCCCTGCAGCACAGAAAGCAGGACCGTTCAGGTTGAGAAGCAGACCCTGCTGGTGGGGACCACACCGGCCCAACTGGGGCCACGGTCCCATTCGGGCACCTCTTCTTGGACAGTCCGCTCTCTGGGGCTCGTGCCTGAGCTACCGCTATACTCACTAGCACAGCGCTGGGAGAAGCTCAGGAGATGCCAGACTTTGCACACCTCCCTGCAGGGGTCCAGAGGGCGGCTGGGCCCCTCCGGGCTCCTCCCCCAGGGCGGAGGCTGTCCCAAGCCCCAGCGGGCAGTGGTTGATGTTTGGGGCATCATCTCACCCTGACCTCACTCAGCCCCAGCTCCTCCAGACCAGCCCCCCAGGCCTGCCACCCCCACATGCGCCCACCCCCATCCCCGAGGTCCTCTCCCGGTCTCCCCTAAGAATGGGCTGGTACAGGGGTGCCACTCACTCAAGGGCGCCAGGCCCGCGGCACAGGTGCAGGGGGCGTTTCCCATCCTGGTCCGGGATGTTGGGGTCGGCTCCGGCCGCCAGCAGCACACGGACGCAGGTCGCGTGGCCCCCCGCACAGGCCTCGTGCAGGGCGGTGTGGCCCCCAGGGGCGCAGTCGGGCCTGGCCCGCCGCCTCAGCAGCAGCTTCAGGACCTCGGCGTGGCCCCGGCTGGCTGCCACGTGCAGCGGGGTGGTCAGCTCCTCCTCGTACGTCAGCGACCAGAGTCCTGGGAGAGGGGGGACACGAGCTCAGACGCGGGGCGAGGAGCACCAGGCAGCGAGGAGCACCAGGCAGCGAGGGCAGCGGCAGGGCTGGAAGGAGGGAGCCCAGAGCTCCTCCCAGCCTCCCTCTCCCGCTCGAGCCCCTGGCCCGCCAGGCCCCAGCGTACTCAGAGCGCGGATGTTGAATCGGAAATCCCTCCACCGCTCTGGGTCGCTGGTGTCAAAGACGCAGTCGGGAGCCAGGCCCGTGCTGGCGTCGGCGAGTATGCGGGAGACGGAGCCCGCGTCCCCATCCAGCACTGCCTCCCAGAGGGCCAGGGCAGGGCCCGAGGCCGTGCGGGTGGCGATGGGGCCCGGGCCAGGCTCCGGGCGCTCGGGCCCGCTGTGGGGCCGCTCCACCAGCCTGGCACAGAGGGCATGTCTGTCATCGTGGGGCTCGCCCGGCTCCCTGCACCCCTCTGGGGTCCAGCTCATGAGGGCAGAATGCAAGCACCGGGGGGGCTGGGGCAGGGAGAGCAGGAGCAAACACAGAGAAGGAGAGCAAGAGGGGACCGGGCAGGCCAGGGCTCTGGCCCTAGACTCCGACCGGCCGCCCAGCCCAGCCCAGCAGGAGCTATTCTGGGCTCCGCATGACCTCCCTCCAGGGCCAAGGTTTAGGCCAGCCCGGGGCCGGGGCCGGGGCCGGGGCCACAGCCAGCACAGCCGCTTTTCCTAAACAGCTCACCCCCAGCCTCGGCGCTCCACCTCCCCTCCCCGGCGGCCCCTCACCTGGGTGGTGGCTGCTCCAGCGGGGCTCAGCGACCCGACTCTCCAGCAGCAGGTCAGCCGTGCTGTGCGGGGGGAACAGCTCCTGCAGCCTGGCCAGGTTCCCGGTGTACAGGGCGTTCTGCAGGGCCATGTCCCGGCACAGCAGCAGCGACGGCCGAGGGGGACCCCAGGCCAAGCAGGCGGGGGTCGAGGGGCGGTGCCCCCAATGCCCAGGAGAACTTCTCCCAGGCATGGCCAATTCCGGGAGAGCCCAGAAGCCGTGTTCCTGCAGCTGCGGCCAGCGTGGGAGGGGCAGGGAGCACGGCCCTGCCATAAATAACCCGACCCAGGCAGTGCAGGGGAGAATCGCCCTGGGTCTGGGGATTCGGGAGGGGCCTGGAGTGGAGAATGAGGACACCTCGAACTTCCAACCCTGAGCTTCACCCAGCATCAGGACGTCAGGGTGGAAAGGGAGCTCCATGTCAGCCTGAGCTGGAGGGAGGTGGAGGCAGAGGCAGGCGAGTGGCCGGGGGCTTGGGGGGCTCTGCAGCCTCAGGCTCCCCCGGGCCCTGTGGTTCCCGGAGGGAGGTTGGGCCGGGGACATGTCCCTTTCATGACAAGGTGTGATCAGCTCTGCACCTCCCTCTCCCAAGCCCCGGCAGAGTCCACAGAGGCGTAAGCGGCAGAGGAGGCCCATTCCGCCTGTCTCCAGGGGCTCGTGGCTGGAGGCATTTCTGCTGGGGGCGGTGGGGAGCAGGACTCACCGCAGGCCCATCCTCGGTGCTGGTCCCCACGCCCCACACCAGCACCAAAGTAAGTCTGCAACAGCGTACTGGGAGGCACAGGCCGGGGAGCTGAGAACTGCCTGCAGCAAGGGCTGCAGGGGCTCTTTGTGGCAGAGAGGAGCCCCTCTTTATTTAAAAAAAAAAGATTTATTTATGCATATAAGAACTGGGGTACAGGCCACAGGTGTGGGGGGTCACCAAAGACAGAGCAGGGAGCAGAACGGGCGGATCCACTGAAACACACTGCTGAGGGGAGCAGCGGGGAGGCAGGAGAGGTCTGCTGCACCATATGGGTCCCCTCCCTGGCTGGGGATCGAACTCGTGCTGCAGTGGCTATGGGTGCTCAACCTGCTGCGCCACCAGGAAGGCCCAAGGGGCCCCTCTTAACTGCGCACACCTCTTGGGCCACTCCTCCCAGGGCCAGAATTCGAGCCCTTTCTGAATATGTGTCAGGGAACTGTCAACTGTGCAGGTCCCTGCACCTGCCAGGCCTTACCTGGGCCTTAAGTCAAGGTGGCAGTGCCAGGCAGACTGGGGGGGCTGAAGGAAGGACAGGGCAACCCTGCGGGGAGCCCCCGTCACACGCTAGGTGCCGACCAGGCCTCTGGAGCAGGTCTCCACAGTGGGAGGGTCTCAGCTAGTGAGCACGGGCGGGAAGGGTCTGCTATTGAGGCTCAGCAGTATTTGGGGATATAAAAGGGAAACAGAGAAAGACTCAAAACCCAGCCCCTGGCCTCAGCCAGCACGGGCCTTGCAGGGCCCCGGCCAGCCGCCCCCTGGCCTGTCATCGGCCCTTGCGGCCCAGGGAGCACACCTGGCCTTGGGCCACACACAGCTCACACTGCTTCCTCTGAGAGGACCCAGCTCCCAGCCGAGGTGACGGGGTGCCCCCAGCCCCCCGAGTTCCTGGACTGCACCCCCCACAGAGGTCCCCTCTGCCCCAGGGGCCGCTCTGCAGGGGAGGCATGCAGAGCATGCACAGCCGGAGGGCTCTCCGGAGAAGGCGCGGCCCACGGACCCCCGGCCCTCCAGTCCCCAGCCCAGTGACACTTCTGCAGGACAACCAGACGCCAGCAGAAGGGCCATGCGCCTGGCTGGCCCAGCACCTCTCCCCGCTTTGCAGGGGAGGACAGTGAGACCCAGGAGCGGTCACACGGGTGGCGGGCCACGCGGGCTGGAGCCAGTTCTGCTCACCTCTGGACTCTCGCTTTCCTTTTGCTGGACTTACTGTAAGCCTCCCTCCCTCTTTCCCTTTCTTCTCTTCCCGCTTTCCTCCCTAAGTACCTGCGGGCAGGGTTAGGACAGGACAGGAGATGCAGGTGGCGGGGCAGAGGACGGTGCCTGGAGCTGAGACAGGAGGGAGGCAGGGCGCAGCACAGGCGGGGGAAGCACGGAAACAACGGAGAGCTGGTCCTGAGCCATGCGGGCATTTATGCCTCTGCCCGCTGGCCCCACGGGGCTCTCGGGTACCACTGGCACCCTGTCACTTTCTTTTCTTCTTGGTGTCCTCAGTCTCCTGGTCACTGCTGAGTTTCAGCCTCTTCTTGCCCAGCGGTGTCTTGAAGTACCACTCCTGGGTGGGAAGGGAATGGAGGCCACGCCCACTGGGAGGGGGATGGAGGCCACACCCACTGGGAGGGTCTGGCAGGCACGCCCACTGGGAGGGTCTGGAGGCCACTCCGCTGGGTGTGGCCCCTGCACCGCCTCCTGACCCCATTCCCCTCCTGTCCCCCTCCCCTTGGACAGACCTGCAGCCTTTCTCCTGGGGTCCGGCTAGACTTAGGGCTCCTCTGCTCCCTCCCCTGGCCACCCTCTCTCCCGTGAGCCCATAGCCATCCTGCCAGCCCTGGGGTGGGCACAGCTCCTGATGTACAGGCGGCCCTTTGGGGTCCCCCTTTGAGGAAGCAGTGGTGAGCCCTGCCCAGGCCTGAGCCGCACCTTCCCATCCTTCCTTGTTCCTCCTCCATTGCGCTCAGGAGGGCGAGGGAGGCCTGCTGGCTTGGGGGGTGCTGGCTGCAGCCCTCTGCCCGCCCCCCATGAGCCTCACCTTCAGGGCCTCCTCCTCCTCCCTGTACACAGGCTCCTGCTTCACCAGCTGCCCCAGGAACTCGGCGGCGGCCAGCGGCTGCTTGGCCAAGAGCAGCAGCCGCCGGTCTGTGAGCACTGACTGGATGGCGTGGTGGATGTGCCCGGGCGTGTAGCCGTCGGACACTTTGGCCAGGGCACTGATGTCCACGCTCCTGGACACCTGCATTGTCTGGGCCTCCAGCATCTGCTTCCAGAGCACTAGGGCACAGGAGAGGCCAGGGGTGGCTTCCCTGCCCGGGCTGGACTGTGCATCCGGAGGGCAGCGGCTCCCGCCCGTGACCGGTCAGGGGCCTCCCGCCGCTCTCAGGGGCCCACCCAGCCCCGTGGCTCAAGCAGCACTTCCAGAACGCCTGGCCATGGCAGCAGGCTCACAGCAGCGGTGCAAGATGAGGGCAGGGGAGCTTTGGGGCATTGCTGCCCTGCTCTGGCCCGTGCCCACGGCCGGGCTCACCATAGCGAGAGGCGTAGTCCGGTCGTGGCATGAAAAGGATGCGCTCGTACGTTCGGCACAACCCCTTTATCTCGGCCAGCTGCGGCTGCCTGCTGGTCCCTATGAGCATCACACGGTCGCCCGGGGCCAGCTGCCGCAGGGCCTTGCTGAGGTCCTTCTTGATCCGCTTTGGGTCCATCTGCTCTGGGGCGGGGGCGGGTGGGGCACAGTGACTTCTGCGGTCCTGAGGTTTTCAGAGCTCGTGCCACACTCACACCCCACCCGTGGGCCCCGGGAGGCTCCATCCTGCCTTGAGGAGGAGCACAGGGGCAGTGCAGAGAGGCCCGAACGCCCAGGCTCGCCCTGCTCCCCACCTCCTTCTCCTCTTTTGGGACCTTCTTATAGAAATTCTTCTCGGCGTTCTCGATCCAGATCACAGAGGGCTGGAGGAGCCGAGCCACCTGACGGTCAGGGGTGCAAATCTGATGTCAGACTTTAGGGTCACCTCCCCTCTGGCCCAGCCTGGGGCATCAGGGTGCCTCGGGGCTCCCCCTCCTGTGAGCCTCCTGTGTAGCCCCCATACTGTGGGGGAGCAGAGCCTGCCCTCCCGGCACGGGGCTGCAGACAAGCCTCATCTCTGCCACGGAAAGGGACGGCCTGCACCTGTGCCTGCTCCCTGGCGTGCTGGGCCCCGATCCCCAAGCTCCGAGCGGCGGCGGGAGGGAGATCGCGCAGCTCCTGAGCCACGCCCTGGGCCGAGGGGCACCCTTGGGAGCACGAAGCCCACCGCCTGCAGCCTGACCCGCCGCCCGTGAGCGAGGTGCCCACGCCACACCTTGAAGACCATGTGCACCAGCATCTGCACCCCGGCCTTGCCAGGGTACTTGTCCTGCAGGTTGCTGGGTGACAGGTCAAATAGGTTGGCACCCGTCTCCGTGCACACGGCCTTCACCAGCATCTTCTTCCCCATGCCAGAAGGGCCCACCAGGAGCATGGAACGGATGAGGGGCGCCATGGAGTGTATGTCCGGGGAGCCTGAGGAGAAACGGGGTGCGGGCAGGGCAGGCGGTGGGCCAGCGGGGGCCGGGTGGAGACGGGAGGTGAGGTGAGCCCCAAGGCCGAAGGTCCGGGCAGTCCTGTCGGCTGCATACCCAGAGGTGGCCCAGGGGGTTCAGAGAGCTGAGCCATCCCACTCCAAGAGCCGTGGGGTGTCAGGCGGAGCCCTGTCCCCACCGGCGGCCCTGCGGTTCCCACACCATCTGTTTTGACTCCTGGGTCACAGAAGGGGGACGTGAAGCACAAGTGGCCAGGTTGGGGGCGGGGCAGACCCCGATGCCACTGGGTCTGGGCCAGAGGCTCACTCTGGTGGGACCTGCAGCAGGGCCCGGGCAGGAGGCACTGGGGACCGGAGGACAGGCCGCACACGCCGCCTTGCCACCCGACCTGAGGCCCGGCTCCCTCGTCCCAGCTCTCACCAAGCCGGAGGACCCCGTACAAGGCCATGTTCTGCCGCGTGTCAAACAGGGACGGCATCGGCAGCTTGTTCGCCAGGTTCAGCGTGGTCCCGAGGTAGAGGCAGTCACCTGCAGGACAGCCGCCAGCGGCGAGTGGACCCCACGCCAGGGCAGGCCCGGAGAAGAGTCACTCTGGGGTGGGGGTGGCCGCTGCACGGAGGCCCCGCGCCCTGACCCAGGCCAGCCAGGAGGTTTCACTCTGGGTGGGGAGTGGCCGCTGTAGGAGGCCGGGGGCCGGCAGGCCCAGCTCACCGAGGTAGTCGCTCAGAGACACCTTCTCACTCTTCTTCAGGAAGCCCTCGGTGACCAGCTCCTCGAACAGGGATTCCAGGGACCTGGCAGAGAAAGGCGCCGCGGGGGTGAAGGACTGAGATGGACGAGGAGGGCGGCAGGGGCCGGCACCCTGCAGCCGGGATGCTGTAGTCTCCTGGCACCAGAACAGGCAGGGGCGGCCCGGCCGGGGCGGGGCTGTCTGTGGGGAGCACCCCACGCCCCCTGCAGGGGTCACAGACAACCCCAGCTCTGTCGCCCGTCGTCCACACGACGCGTCGCCCTCATCCTCAAGGTGTCCATCCTATTCAAGGGGTCCATCCTAGGGGGGGCTGGTGGAAGCAGCCACACCTGTGCTGGGGGCCCTGCTGTGCCAGAGGAGCCGGAGAGGGAGCCTCTTCACGCCCAGAGCAGGAGGTCGGGGGCACAGCGAGAGGCTGGGGGACAGGGCTGCTGGAGGCAGAGCCCGGAGGGAGGACCGAGGAGCACGCGGAAGCACTCCGCTCACAGGGAAAGGCTCTCGGAGGCTTTCGCTTGTCTCTCGGTGTCTATGGGCTTAGGGCAGGCCGTTGGGAACAAGGACCGGAGTCAGAGCGGCTACGGGGCTTTCCCAAGCTCACACGGCAACTGAACCGGACCCGAAGTCACATCTGCCTTGGACCGGGGTGCTGGTCCCATCACCCCCGGAGGGGGTTTGCTACCTGTGTGAGGTCAGATCTTTCTCCTTCTTCTTCTTCCCAGCTTTCTTCCCAGTCTTGCTCTGGTTGGAAACAAGCATATGGGGAACTGACCGTTAAGATGTATTTATGCACGCAAGAGCTGGGGTGCAGGCCAGAGGTATGCGGGGTGAGAGGATCCACCAGAGACAGAGCGGGGAGCAGAACAGGAAGATGGACTGAAGCACACTGCTGAGGGGAACAGCAGGAGGCAGGAGAGGTCCTCTGCGCCCTGTGGGTCCCTCCCTGGCCGGGGATCGAACTCGCGCTGCTGTGCCGCGGATGCTTCATAGTGCTGCGCCTTGACCCCTTGCACCTCCAGGGAGGCCCAGGCCACTGTTCCCCCACGCCGCGTGCCCCATCCAGCTCAGCCCTCATCTTGCCTTCGGCTCCTTCAATGGTCTTCCCTCCTCCTTGTCTACAATGAGACGCAGGTTCTTCAGTTCTTGGCGCATGAGCTCATCCACCTGGGGGCACAACGGGGCGTGTGGGGCAACCGGGACTGGCGAGGCAGGGGTGGAGCCCGCTGTGGCAGAGCAGGTGGCCACCGGGCCCTCCTCCTGCCTTTGTGGTGCCCTCGGCCTGTGCCCCCAGCCCCACATATGCGCACACCCCACCCTGTTGCACTTCCCGCCACGCCAGCCTGGCTGCCAGCTGGCATCGACGGGGAGAAGCCCTGGGACGGAGCCCCCCGCCTTTCGGTGCAGGGCCCAGGGCTGCTCGTTCAAGTCTGGGCGCCTGGCCTCTCGGCCACAGCACCTGCCACAGCTGGGATTCTGGACCTTCCTTGGGGTTGCTGGATCCTGTGATCTAATCTGTGTGCGTGGGCAGGCCCTTTAAGGCGTGGCAAGGGTGAGTGTGGTGCCAGCAGGGCACAGAGCAAGTTCTCGATGATTCCGAGCAGACGGGTCAAGGAAGGCATCCTGGAGCCCTTGGCGGCTTTTCCAGGCTTTTATTGCACCATCAGAGGCGACCAGGTACCCGGCAGGCAGGGGCCGGGGAGCCAGGAGGCTGGCAGGCTCCAGCCCCGGCGCATCTTTACTCTCTGGGGTCTCTAGCCTCTCGTGTCTCTACCACTGCTGCTGCTGCTTCTCTCTGCCTCTGTCTCCGCCCTTTCTCTAGTCTCTCCTGTTCTCTCTTTCTGCAGGCGTCCTCGTGACCCACCTTTATATGCCCGTGTCTCAGCCCAGGTGCGCCTACCTGCGCACGCCCACCCAGGCCACGTGGAGGCCCGCAGGTGTCCATCATCACACCCATGGCGGAAAGCCTGATCATTTTTCCATTTACCCTACAGTGAGGGTGACCCCAGCTCAGAGCCCTGCCTACTCCTTCCTACTTGGGGAGGAGAGGGGGAGGGCCAAGATGGAATGAAGACTTACAGGATGGTGGGCAGGTAAGGGGGAGGGAGGCCGGAGGCCAGAGAGCCTGAAGCAGCGGCAGGTGCGCAGAGGAGAGCCTTGGTGGGGCTGGGGCTGGTCCCCACCTGTACCCGGATCTCCTCTTCCACTTCCTTCCTCTTCTCCAGCCGGAGGATCTCGGAGTCAAAATTCTGACTGGGGTGCACGTCCTCAAAGCGGTTCTTCCACAGGTCTAACAGTGGAGAGATGGACGGACAGGTGGCGGTGAGAGTCCCAGGTGAGTGCACACACACGAGCACACGTGAGTGCACGCATACACAAACACACACATGCACACATGAGCACATGCGAGTGTGCACACAAGCACACGTGGGCATACACAAGCACGTGTGCACACGAATACACACGAGCGTGCAAACACGAGCACGCACGCATGCACACACACGAGCACACGTGAGTGTGCACTCTGGTCTGGAAGCTGACCCAGACTAATCCTCCTTTCTGTGTTGCCCTGTCTCTGTGTCTCTGTCTGTCTGTCCCGTGCTCTCTCATGAATCTGTGCACACTCCAGAACCTGCTCCAGGCCGTGCCTCTCCCCACCCGGCCGCTGCCAGGGCCCGGAGGCCACAGGGACGCACGCCTGAGCCCGCAGCGCCCGCCCGGGTGTCAGGCCCACACCCTGCCCCTGGCATCCTCAGCTCCCACGCGACCCCCGCTCACAGTGGTGCCCGCGCCCACGTTCCCGGCAGCAGTCGCCCCGAGGCGACCTGCCCCCTTACTCATGTACTCCTCGTGCCCGGCGTGGATCACGGGGACGAATCTGGACGGCAGCACTTTGAGCATCGTGTCTGCCTCCTGGAACAGAACCGGCCTTGACCGCGGCCCCTCACCTCCGTCCGCCTCCCCGGCCGCTCTCCTCGGAGCCCCCAGATTCATCCCACCTCCGGGGTCCGTGCCCGGCAGCCGCCTTACCCCTCTCCTGGCCTTTTCCTGCTTCTTCTTCCCTTTTTTCTCCTTCTCTTTCTCTGTGTTTTTCTCTTGGGTCTTTTTTTTGGCCTCCTGGACCTGCCCCTCCAGTTCCATCCTGACCTGCCACCACAGAGGGGTGCCCTTTTAGAGGAGAGGGGGCTCGGGTGGGAGCAAGAGACCCACTGGGCCTTGCTGGGCTGACCCGGGTCAAAGCTGGGGCCCTCCCCCAAGCTAAGCATCTGGAGAACTCGCTGGAGTCCAGAAAGGAAGGGGGACAGGGGCAGGGGGGTTCCAGTGAGCGCTGTCGCTCTCTCGGCACCTGGGGATGGAGGCCATGGTGGTCTCAGAGGACACATTTCCTTTCCAGGCCCAGGAGCTCTGCTCCGGACCCAGTGACCCCTTGCCAGGCCATCTTGTAAGTTACGCGCCTGCGCCCCCGCCCGCCGGCCCCCTGCCCCCACCTCCAGGTACCTGTTCCGGAGTCTTGTCTGCAAAGATCATGTAGGAGCCACCTACAGACTCTTGCGGATAGTCAGGGAATCGGCCGGTGAGGTCGCTATGTGGGTGGAAAACGGTGGAGAGATGGCGCGTGTCTGGACGCCCAGGGAAGTGGCGGAAGGACACAGGCGGGGAAAGGCCCAGAGAGATGGGAGGGACGGAACGCACAGCCCACCCAGTGCGTTCACGGGCCCTCTTCCCGCCCTATTCTGGCATTTTCTCTTCCATCCCGGAGAATGGGAAGCCGTCCGGGGAGATGGTTGGGTAGGTTGGGGGCCCAGATTTAAGCCTAGCATGTTGGCTGTGCGCTGGGGGCCGGGGTTGGCTGAAGAATTGGCCCAGACTGGGCTAGAGGCTGGAAGAGGTGCGGGTCGCTGGGGTGGTCGCGGGTAGGTGCATGCAGATGGTCAGGTTTCCCGCCCTCCCGCCGTTAGCGTCAGTGAGTGACAGACCCCCGCGGTCCTGCACACAGGCCTGACGCGGCACCTGGAGTGGGGCGTGGGCATGCGCAGGTGGGCGCACCTGGGCCCGGACTTGGGGCATATAGGGCGGCATCACGGAGACGCCACGAGCAGAAGAAAGAGAGGTAGCAGCAGAAAGAGGAGCAGAGCAGACACACGAGCCCAAAGAACCCGGAGAGAGTGAAGACGTGTGGGGGCTGGGCCTGCCAGCCTCCTGGCCCCCCGCCTCCCCTCCTGCCTGCCGTGTACCCAGTCGGCTCTGATGCAAAAAGGCAATAAAAGCCTGAAAAAGCCCCCGAGGGTACCGGGGCTCTCCTTGACCCATCTGCTGGATCATGGAGCACCTGCCTGGGCCCCCCTGCCACTACAGAGGGCTAACGGGGCCGGGGCTGGGCCAGCAGCGGCCGGGGCACTGACTGGCACTCGATGAACCACTGTCGGATCTGCTCCTTCATCCTCTCCTTCATGTCGGGGCCCTCGGTCTCCTTGAGGGAGCTGTAGGCCTTCACGACGGCCGTCTGGAACTCCTGCTCCTTCTCCAGCTGCCGCAGTCTGCGGACGTCCTCCCCGAAGCTGGCCTTGAACATGATGTCCATGTGCTCCTGGCCGGTCGAGGGGAGCTGGGAAAGAGGGGGCGGTGTGTCGAGAGGGCGAGGGAGGCTGGCGGCACACACCTGCCCCCACAGCGAGGAGTGGGCGGCACGCCGCGGAACGCCGGGCAGCCTGCATCAGGAGAAATTGTGTTTGCAGCCGAAGCTCGTCTGCGTAAATTACTCTGATAATGAGTCTGCTAGATGCATCCGGGCTGCCCCCCTGCCCGCTCCCCTCCGGCACCCCTCCCCTGCGAGCCTCCGGCCCGCACCCCCACCCCGCCCCAGCGGCCCGTGTTGGCAGCGGCTCCCGCAGCCACTTTCCCGCCTCATTGGCTCCCAAATGTATTTTAAATATCACTCTGCGCAGAGACAATTACTGAAAGCGCTGAGCTCACACTGCTGAGGGCCCGGGCGCCAGGCTCATTCCTCAGCCTCGCGTGCTGCCCCCGCCCCTCCCGAGGCCAGGCCGGCCTCCCTCTCTCTGCCAGGGGCTCCGCAGACCCTGCTGCCCTGCAGGGTCCCTGCACCGCCCTCCTTCGGAAGCCCCAGCCCTGGCGTGGCCACCCCAGCCTGAGTCCCCAACCTCTCTGGCCCCCAGCCCGGCCCCCCGACTTACAAGCAGGCCCCGCCCACTGCAACGATCATGACCCCTCACCCGTGGACACTGGCTGAGGAAGAGCCAGAGAGGAGCCTGGGGAGGGCCCGGCGACCACACCCCATGCCACCCGCACCCGCCCAGGCGCTCGCCCCGGTGCACGCCCACACGTCCTCTCGGTGCAGCGGTGGGTGCAGCTACGGAGCAAGTCTGGGTACTGATGAGAGGGGCTGTCCCCAACCCACCCGCCCCCCAGGGTTCTCCCGGAGCTGCCGAGTGCATGGGAGTGGGCTTCCGGGCCTTCTCTCTCTCAAACCCTGAAAGACCCCCGCCGGGCTCTGCCTCAGCTGCCCCTACGCTCAGCCCACCGCAGTCCAACGGAGGCCAGCAGGCAGTGGGCGGCAGGGTGCCAAGGGCGAAGGAGAGGGCGCCTGCCCTGGCCGGCCCGTGCCCCGCGCCAGCCTGAGGCTCACCATGCCGATGAGCTCCATCTCCGCCTGCCGGTCGTGCCGCGTGCGCTTCCGCTGCAGGTAGCCCTTCCACCGCTGGGACACAGGCGGGCAGGCGTCTCAGCGGGCGCGGCGCCGGGCTGGGCTCTGCAGAGCGGCGGCTCTCTGCCCGGGCTGTGGCCGGGTGGGGAGCAGG
This sequence comes from Galemys pyrenaicus, assembly GCA_019455555.1. Lineage (NCBI taxonomy): Eukaryota > Metazoa > Chordata > Mammalia > Eulipotyphla > Talpidae > Galemys > Galemys pyrenaicus. The sequence continues at coordinate 2,631,246 of JAGFMF010012182.1, read as the reverse complement.
GCAGCAGGGAGGGCACCTCCAGGAGGGCAGCCCCAAGGCCGCCCGCGCAGGGGCACCCAGAACAGGGCAGGGCCGGAGCGTCTGGGGCACACGCTGTGACGCAAAGAGGGGACCCCCAGCCTGGCCCGACCCCAGGAGCACCTGCGTTAGCAGCCTGCTGGGGACTGACAGACACCAGGACCAACCCAGGGGGCGGACAGCAAGGCCAACAGGGGCCGAAGAGCTGTCCGAGCAGGGCGGGCCGGTGTCCTGCAGCGAGGCAGGGCGGCTGTGACTGTCCCTTGTTCAGGAAAGGGTGGCCCCAGATGGCACAGACCTTGGGCACCCCTGGGTTGCATCAGTCATCACTTACCCTTTCACCTCTGACCTCAGCTGCCCCTGAGTACAACCTACTCTGGGTATACGTAAGACTCAATGTTTAGACACGATTTTAACCCCGCTGAGAATTTCTGGAATGATCATCTATTCTACCACCTTATTCTGGATCGTTCTGCCTTCATTTTAATGATCCTTGTGTTTCTGGGGTGCTTAGGTATCCCCCTTCCGGTGCTTTTGGGGGTAAGGAGGCCAAAGAAATGAACAAAGGAGACAGGGACTTATGGACGGGCTCAGGCAGCTCGTGCGGGGCCGGGGAACGCAAGCGCATCCCGGACTCACTGCTGCCGGGCCAGCTTCCTGCGGGGCTCCCTGCGCGCCCGCCCGGCAAGGGCTACCTTCTGGATGATGATGGCTGCGCTGTCCTGGCTGAACCGGTAGCGCCCCTCCTCCAGGATCCTCCGGTCCCGCTCCTCCTCCCTGCGGATCTCCTGCATGAAGGCCGCGCGGAGTCGCCCTTGCCTGGCTCGCTCGGTTTTTTGCAGGATGATTATGGCCTCGGTCCGGGAGAGCACTGGGTAGCTCTGGCCAGAGCGGGGGCAAGGGAGTGGGAGGGCATGAGGGGGCCGGCCCCGGAGGCAGCTGGGAGACCGATGCGGGCACCTTCCCGGGGCGCCCTGGGCACTCGCCTGGCCTCTCTTGGTGCTAGGGGTGCAGGGGCAGCCTTGAAGGCGGCCAGGGATCCCCAAGCACTGTGAGGGCCCCCCTCCCGGGTCTCTGCCTCCTGCAGGGCGGCTTCTCTGTTCCGGAAGAGGGGCCTGGGAGGGCCCCCCACATACCTCCTGGGAGGGCACGGGCTCCATTCTGGACAAGATCTCAGCCAGCATCAGCCCACGTTCCCTCAAAATTTTGGGCTGCTCCAGCTGGAAGTATTTAGGAATTGGAACCTCCAAGTCTGCCTTTGGGGTGACATGGGGAGGAGGGTGGGGGTCAGGCCAGCCGACTGGGAGCGCCATTACCGTGTCCAGCTCCTCACGCAGACCAGCTGTTTTGCTCCATCCTCGTGTCCACGATGGGCACGTACGACCTATGGGGCAGGTCCCCCAAGATCTCTTCTCTTGCCCCACCACGCGGAGAGTGAACGCTGGCGCACTTGGCAGGTAGAGGGCGGTGCCCCAAACCTGGCTGTGCCTCAGAATCAATGGGACGTGCTTAAAATACAGGCTCCTAGGCCCTTGCTGGTGATGAGGTCCAGACGGCAGGGCCGGGAGAGTCCGACTGGGTCCCCAGCCCAGCCCAGCCCACGACGGCGTCTGGCGCACTGGTGGAGCCTGTGACACGCCTAGGCCGGGCAACCTGGAGCTGCTGCTGAAGCTCCTGTCCCTACTGTCCCCGCAAACAGAGCCCCCCCCCCCAGGGTCTCGTTAAAATGCAGAGGTGGGGGCCTCCCTGGGCAGCAGGTTGAGCACCGCACTGTGACGCATCCGCAGCCACTAGAGCACCAGCTTGGTCCCCGGCCAGGGAGGGACCCACAGGGCGCCGCAGACCTCTCCTGCCTCCCGCTGCTCCCCTCCCTCAGCAGTGTGCTTCAGTAGACCCACCTGTTCTGCTCCCCACTCTGCCTCTGGTGACTCCTCTCACCCCCCGTGACTCTGGCCTGCCCCCCGGCTCTTGTGTGCAGAAATTAATATTTTTCCCAAAAATGCAGAGGCAGGGTCGCGGGTCTGGGCGGTGGGCAGGGACCCTGCATTTCTGACAAGTTCGGGGCTGATGTTGATGCTGCTGGTGCAGGCACCACAAGGAGGAAGCCCGTCTCTCCCGGGAGCTCTCCCTACCAACCTGCGGCGCTGCAGGGTCTCCCCCAGGGTCCAGCCTGCCTCCCCACTACCCCAATCTATCAGCAGGTGGCCCTGGCCCTGAGTCAGTCGGAGGAAACCAGTCCCAGCCCTTGGACACGCCCAACCCAGCCGTCTCTGGAGGTCGAGGCCGCCTGGGCCCCCCTCCCCCGCGGGCAGGCGCTCCTGCTCAGCTGCGGTTGGTCGGGTCCGCCTGCGGACGCGAGGGCGCGCACCGGCGTGAGCGTGAGGTCCTGCAGCACGCGGTCCAGGCAGTGCGTCTCGCACAGGTCGGCGCGCACCAGCTCGTCCTTGAGCTCCAGCACGCGGCCCGCCACGCCGTCCAGCAGCCGCCGGAGCAGCCGCCGCTTCTGCGGCTGCACGATCTGGTCGTACAGCGTGTCGAAGCGGCGCAGCAGCCCCAGGTAGTGCAGGTAGAGCAAGGACAGCCGGTACTGGAAGGACTGCCGCTCCCGGTCGGGCACGGCCTCGAGCAGCGGCGGCTCCTGGCCCAGCAGCTCTTGCAGGGCGGCGTGGGAGGCGTCCCACAGGCGCTGGTAGGCTCTGGAGGGGCACGGGGTCAGGCACTCTGAGCCCCCCCTCTGGGCCGTGGGGCAGGGCGGGGCGCTAGAGTCCAGATGTGACACTAATGCACCGAAATGGAGCTCGGTGAAGTGGGGGGCTGTGGGGGGCTGGGATGGCGCTGGCGTGAGCCTCAGCAGGGGTCTGTAGAGAAGGCTTGAGATGGGGGGTCACTTAGTCAAGCCCCAACTGAAGGGGAGCAACGGGCGGGCCTTTAGGGTCAGAAGGAGGCCTTGGCGTCCCTCCAGGCCGAGTCCCCCAGGGGTGCTGGGCTGATCTAGTAGGGCTGGGGGGCAGTGGGGTGAGGGAGGTGTGTGAGGGGGTCCCTCCCCTCAAGCAGAGCCCTGTTTCGGGAGCGAATCATCCAAGGGAAGCATGAAGGGGAGGCCCACCCCGCGGGCAGCGAAGAGGGTCGCTGTGTGGCCATGGCCCAGGTGGCAGGGCCACCTGTCCCCACCGGCCGGGCTCCCTGCAGAGGGCCCGGGAGGCCACTGCTCTGGGCTGCCCCGCCGGGGACTCGCTCACGCGGCCACTCACCCCTCAGACATGGTGCCCACTCCTCACGCTGCCCTTGTGAGCTGGGCTGGCCCCCGCAGCCCCGCCTGGGGCAGAACGGCCTGGTTGTAAGGTTCTGTCCATTGTCCCAGAGTTCTAGGCTGGGCGGGGAGGGACGCCCCTGCAGGCCGGAGTGTGGTCAGCTGCGCTCCTTGTCCCGCGGGCGTCCAGGGGAAACGGTCCCTGTGTGAAGGCCCCGTCAGCTGAGGGCTCTGGTGGGGGTCTGCCTGCCGCTTCGGCAGGGGGTCCTGTGTCCCCAGGCCCAGCCTCGCCCTCCTGGCTTGAGGGTGCAGGCCAGGCCGGGGCAGAGGGCACCGTATGAGGTCAGAGGGCCCGGCTGGGATTCGGCAGTCACAGCCTCCTGGGTGAATGAGGGCCCCCGAATCCCTGGGTTAGGCTAGTGGGTCACGTCCTGTTGTGGAGAGTGTGACGAACAGCAAAAGGGCGGCAGGCGGGACCCTCACACTGGGCTATTCCCAAGCCCGCCATGGTCGGGGTTGGGGGGCCCCCGAGGTCAGGAGCCCCCCCAGGTCAAGAAGCCCCCCCGCGGCCAGGAGTCTGCCTTCAGAACATACACGACGCAGCCACAGCCGGCTTCGGCCAGCCCAGTGGCGCCCTGGCTCAGTGGTGAGCGGGGCTCTGGGCCGCGGGGCGGGCAGTGTTATTTACAGCAGCTGTGGGATGCGTGCGGCCTAAGTGCCCGCGGACAGGGCTTGGAGAGGAAGGCACAGCAACACTCACGCAACGTGGCTCAACTCTGAGACGAAAATGTGCCATTTGCAGCAAAAGGGAAGCCCCTCGAGGCAACTGTGCAAAGTTAGCAGAAAGATAAAGACAAATGCCGGGTGATTTCAAAGACGAGCTAGATAAAGACACCAAGAGGATGAACTGGTGAAGCAAAAATACGAACAACTAGTGGACATTGACAGCTGAGCGGAGGGTGTGGGGGAAGCAGGTGAGGGGAGGGTGGGAGGGTGAAGGAGGCAGGAGGATGTGCTGGGATAGCTTTCGTTCTCTTAAAGAAAAAGGCAGCTCTCCTCCCAAGATGCCTATGTCAACACAGGTGTCTTCTTTCCCTAATAAAATGCTTTTAAAATGTAAAGGAAAAAAAGCACAGGGCAGGGGCCTCCCTGTGGTGCAAGGGGTTGAGCCCTGCACTGTGGAGCATCCGCAGCCACAGCAGCAGAAGTTCGATCCCGGCCAGGGAGGGGGCCCACAGGGCGCAGGAGACCTCTCCCGCCTCCCCACTGCTCCCCTCAGCAGTGTGTTTCAGCCGGTCTGCCTGTTCTGCCCCCCGCTAGGTCTCTGGTGACTCCTCTCACTCCTCACACCTCTGGCCTGTACCCCAGCTCTTGTGTGCATAAATCAATCTTAAAAAAAAAAAAGCGAGCCAGAGAGGCAACGTGCAGATGCAAATTCTGCAGTGGGAGGGAGGTGGGGCCGGGATTCTGCTTTTCTAACCACTTCCAGGGCTCGTGGCTGTGGTCTGTCACAGGTGAGTTACATGTGAGTGTGATTCAAGGTCCGAAACAAAGCAGGAGCCAGGGAGGAGTTGGGGCTCAGGACGGAGCCCCGGGCCTGCCCTTCAGCTGGGGGCTGAACGTGGGTCTCACCCGGCACCCCCAGGTTGTGCCTGATGGAGACGCACCTGTGCCACATCTGTGCCATACTCAGAGGCAGCCAGGCCGGCATCGGGGGGGGGGCGGGGGTGCTTCTGTGTATGGCGTCAGGGCAGCAGCTGTGTCTCTCCCAAAGATGCAGGCCCTGGTACAAACCGTACCCCATCCCCAAACACACGTGCACCTTGCAGTGCTTGGAAGAGAACAGGTGGGTTTCTGCCCACGCACAGAGCAGAGGCTGAAGGGGAGAAAAAGCAAATTGTGGTCAAGTGTTGAGGGTGAGTGGGGGTGCAGGGCATTGCACTTCCTTGCAGCTTTCCTGCAGGTGGGAGAGCTTTCCAGATAAAAATCAGAAGACGATTTAGGTGTCTCAAAAATACGCCCACCAACGTGTTCTGAAATTAAGGGGGAGAAAACCCGAGAGGAAATAACATCTGAGACGCCAGCAGGCTTGGGCCTTGTGTTTGCACTTAAAGGCTAGATGGACGCAGGACTAGGGTGCGGGCGGCGGCCCCAGAAAGCCCAGGCAGAAGCGTCACCACGTGAGGATGTCCAGCCCAGAGGGACAGCAGGCGGCAGATCTGGGGTTCTCACCCACACCCCGAGTCCCGCTTCTGCTCTCCACCTGTCCAGATCACAAGCACTTATCACCAGCGCGGTCACGTCGCTCCGGGACACCGCAGAGCAGCGTGTGACGTGTGCGACCCCCCGCTAAGTGACCCCAGACCGCACCGTGCCCCCGCGCCCCCCTTCCTCAAGTCGACAGTGCACAGGAGCAGTTCACCCTTTATTCCCGTCCTGCCGGCTCACTTGGAGCTGGTGTACTTGGTGACAGCCTTGGTGCCCTCGGACACGGCGTGCTTGGCCAGCTCCCCAGGCAGCAGCAGGCGCACGGCCGTCTGGACTTCTCGGGACGTCAGCGTGGTCCGGCCCGAGTACTGGGCCAGCCGGGCCGCCTCGGCCGCCAGCTGCTCAAACACGTCGTTCACGAACGAGTTCATGATGTTCATGGCCTTGGACGAGATGCCGATGTCGGGGTGCACCTGGAGAAGGGCAGGGGCTGTGTTAACTAACCAAGCGGTGCCGCATTCCGGCAGACCAGCGGGCTGCCCCCAGCCTCCCCCAGAGGCCAGGGAACGTGGAGATGGGGATCAGGCTTTTGTTCCATGATACCGTGCACATCTGTTAGTTTCCTTCGAGCACTGGGACAGGGTGGGGACACCTGGGACAGCAAGTCGGCAGCCGGCAACTTGCTGGTTAGCAGCGTGGGGGCACCATAACTGCGGTCACTGCACCCCTCTGCATGGGCACGGGGCGGGCTTACGTAGATTCAGCAGCTTACGCCGTTGAATTGTGCAGTAGTAAACACACATTGTGAACACTTGTAAGAGCATAACTGGGGCTTCCCTGGTGGCGCAGTGGGTTAAGCAGTGCACTAGGAAGCAGACCGCAGCCACTGCAGCATGAGTTCGATCCCTACTGCCGGCCAGGGAGGGGACCCACATGGCACAGCAGACCTCTCCTGCCTCCCCGCTGCTCCCCTCAGCAGTGTGTTTCAGTCTCTCTGCCTGTTCTGCTCCCTGCTCTGTCTCTGGTGGATCTACTCAAGCCCCACACCTCTGGCCTGTACCCCAGTTCTTGTGTGCATAAATATACCTTTAAAAAAAAGCTTAACAGCTCATTTCTAGAGGTCAGGTTCCCGGAGTGGGACTGCCAGCGGCTCAAGGGCTTTGCACACTTTACTCAGGAGACCGTTACGAGGTTCCCTTCTAGAGCGCCCTTGTCCAGCACAAAGCACCAGAGGGGCTGAAAGAGGCCGTGATTTTCCAGGCCTCTGTCTCCTCCAGTCACTCACGCTTTGAACAAGGGGCTCTCCAGTAAAGCGGGCGGTGGGGACCTGGACATAGCCCTCCACCGAGAGCGGCGGACGGAGCCCCTCTCCGCCGCGGGGATGGTGACCGCCCCCCACACCCTGCGCCTGAGGCGGAGGCAGCTGCAGCTGTTGCCGCTCCCCAGAGCCTCGCACTCCTGCCTCCGTCCTCTGCTAAGGGCAGGAGACCTGAGCTGCTGGCGGGCCCAGGCCCCTCCTCTTGTCACCATGTCCTGCTCTCTGCAAGGTGCCAGGGTGCCGGGACACCCCTCAGCTGCTCTCCCCAAGTCCCTTCCTGGTCTAGCCCTCCCTCACATTTGAGTCACACCTGGCCAGGTGCAGGGCTCTGATCCCCTCCCAGCATGCCTTTGGGACCTGGCTCTGGCCGTGGCCGCTGCCCTGTGGCCGGTCCCCTTGACCAGCCCTCGTCCCCACTCCGCTAACGGGGTTCAGGCTGGAGGTAGGCGCTGCCTCTGGGCCCTAAGCTCAGGTGGGCAGGGCACCGGGCAGATGGGAGGCCCAGGGCAGGGGCAGCCCCAGGGCCTGCTCCTCCCTGCTGGGCTGCGCTGGGCGGAGGCTTGGCGGCCACGTTGCCTCGGGTCATTCAGACTGGGTCCCGGAGCGGGGGCTTCTCACAGGTGCCCACTAGGCCCCTCAATGGGACGCGTATAGGGGTGCGCCCAGGGCCGGGCCCACCCTCTGCTGCGGCCGGTCTGTGACTCAGTAGCCAGAGGCTTCGGGGTCCACGGGAGTCTCTAGAAGGCAGGCCGACCCTGGGCCCCAGGGCAAGTGTGTGCGCCCAGGCCTCCCGGACTCCTGTCCTCACGGTCCCGTCTCCGGCACGGCCCTGCCTGTCCGGCCCGTGTCTTGGGCGCCCCGTCCCTGTAGCCCAGAGCAGTCCTTCCTGGCCCCTCGTCCTTTGCGGCATCCCGCCTGTGGCCCCGCCAGCTGCTGAGACGTGTCCTGCACAGCTCGAGGTCTGGGAGCCGTGGGGCCCTCTGTGATCCGGTGGCCCCCGAGAGTGGCGGGGCGTGCCTGGGCCGCTGCGCAGGGCCCTGACGAAGCCCAGCAGCTGCCCTCGGCTCCCGGCCACAGCGCCCACACCCGCGCGCCGTGCTCACCTGCTTCAGCACCTTGTAGACGTACATGGAGTAGGTCTCCTTGCGCCGGCTGCGCCTCTTGGACTTCTTGTCCCCGGCCCTGTGGCCCCGCCGGCCCCCGGGACGTGACTGCCCATGCTCCGCACTCATCCTCCGCTCCTCCATGCTGCCCGCTCCTGGGGGCCGCTTTTATGAAGCCAGCTGCCCGCCAGGTGGGGCTGGGGGTCGACACCTGGGTGAGCACAGAGGGCAGGGGAGGGGCTTGGCCTGACCCCTGCAGAACTCGCTCCGGCTGGTCCTCAGCCAGCTCCCTCTCCTCTTCTCTCCCATGAGCTCCCCAGGTGCTCACGCTCACAAGCGCTCCCACACCAGCCAGCGTGCCTGCAGCCGCCCCACACAGTGCTGGGGATTCAGAAGGGCCACAGGGCCACCCCCACACAGTGGCTCCCCACAATGCAGGGGAGGTGCCCGGCTTCACATCCCACCCTCAGGGCCGAGGGGAAGGGCTAAAGAGGGCGGTAGGACAGCTGAGGACAAGAAATTCAGGGAGGGCAGCAGGAGCCAGAAAAGGCACCAGAGAAGGCCTCACGGGATAAGTGGGGGTGGGAGCTGGTCTCATTCAAATGGGGAGAAGGGGGAGAAAGCAGTTGGGAGGGGTGTGGGGAGAGGTGTCTTGGAAGCAGCTCGTGCAAGGACAGTGGGTCTGGACTGCGGTGAAGCGGAGCTGCATGGGGCCGGCGGGAGCCATGCTGGAGCCCTGGTCCCGATGCTCTCCTGGGAGCAGACGGCCGGGCGGGCTGGGGCAGGGGCGTGGGCACTGGCTGCAAGGGCAGGGGAGCAAAAGGAGGCTGTCACAGGAGACTCCTGCCTCGGGCTCCGAGTGCCTGCTGAGGGAATCCTGGAGGGGGAGAGGGCAGCCCCTCAGGCAGAGGGCCTCGGCCCAAACAAGCCTCACCTGGCAGGCAGGCGGGAGCAGCTGCCCCCACCGAACTGCTTCCACTCGGTCCTGCATCGGCCGCATCTGGTGTTGGGAGGTTTAAGAGGCCCAGAGGCCAACTCTTAACCCTAAGCAGCAGTGATCACTTGAGACAAGTTTTGTGCGCTTTCTGAAGCATCCTCGAAGTCGCTGAGGTTAGTTTTTGGACAGACAAGCTGACTAGCCTGGCCCCGCACCCCTGCAGGTTCCTAGCCCTCCCATCTCAGCACCTGGGGTCCACTCTGCTGCGGGCCCAACGTGCTGGGCTGTGCCCGCCCTCGGCTGAGCAGCCGCCCGGCCCCTTCTCTGTGGACCAGTCTCCGCACACGCACTCAGGGCGGGCGGGCTGAGGCCCTCTGGCTCTGGGCCCCTTAAGGCACAAAGGGCGGCAGAGGGGAACGGGGCCGGCCTTGGGGGTCTCAGGCTCGCTGCTCCATGTGCCGCGGCTGTGCCCCTGCCCCAGGTCTCACACTGCAGTCGCCCGAGGGGACCTGCTCTGTGCCCTCAGAGCGCCAGCCCCGCCTCTCCGGCAACTACTCCTGAGAAACCCCGGGTCCTCAGTCACGACTGGCATCTGGTCTGTTCCAGGTAGGCTTTTCGGTCCCCGGGGGCTCGCACAGCCCGGGGCTATCCCCCCCACCCCCCAGAGGCTGCTGAAGCTGCACAGGTGCAGCCCGTCCCTCGGGGAGGGGCTGCTGGGGGCATGAAGTCTGCAGTGCTACATGAGTCTAGGTAAGTGTGTGGGAAGCCCCTGGGCTGGGGGTGACTCGAAATCAGCGCTTGGAGGGTCAGAGAACAATCAGGTCTTTCCACCCTCCCACCACTGTGACGATGGACACCTGCGGTGCTGCGAGCATTCCAGGGTGGGCATGCGCAAGTGGGCGCACCTGAGTTGGACACGGGCTTAAGTGGGCGGCGTCATGAGGACACCGGGACCAACCAACAGTACAGACCAACGAGCAGCAGTGAGAGCAGAAAAGCAGCTGAGAGGGTGAGATGTGCCGGGGGCTGGGAGGCCTGCCAGCCCCCCGCACCCCTGCCTGCCATGTACCTGGCCACCTCTACTAATAAAAGCATGAACCGCCACCGAGGGCTCCAAGACTCCCCTCCCTGACCCGTCTGCCCAGAACCGTCCCGACCTTGCTCCTGTGCTCCCGTCCCGCTGCTACAGTGCTACTGACAATCACGGCTGTGAGAGGTCGAGTGCTGAGACCCTGCACCTGCAGATCAGCGGCCTGCGGCCTCCGTGTGAAATACAGCTCTGACCACGCCTGCTGTTCCCACCCCACCCCCGAGCAGCGTCTGAGCTTGGGCACCCGCGCTGTGAACGGTCCCGGGTGTGGTGCCACTAGCGGTGGGGGCGCCTCGGGCCGCTGGTGTGTGCCAGGCCCAGAGGCAGAGCTGCACCGGACCAGACGGTGCCCCACCCAATCCTCCAGGGCGGCTGGCAAGCCAGGTGCTTGGGAAAGGTGGGCTTTCACGGTGGAGCCAGAGCACTCTGCGCCAGGCCCCACCCACCCGCCCCAGCTCCCCAGCTCGGCAAGGGGGTGTGGCTCAAGCAAGGGGAGGCGAGGCCCAGACTACCGGGAGGGGAGCGGAGGGTGCAGAGGGAGGGGAGCGGAGGGTGCAGAGACTTGAGAAGGTGGGGACCGTAGCTTCTCCTCTCTTTATTGGACGCTTTGTAGATGTCACGCGGGTCTGAAAGTTACACTGTTAAATAATTATTTAAAAATCGACCAGGACTCGGGCCCTGGCCCAGAGCTCCAAACCAGAAGCAGAGGAATGAGGGCAGCAGGCTGGGGGCTTCCCTCCATCACCAAAACCCAGAAAACGAGGATCCTGCGCGCCCTTGCGGGTCAGCCCAGGGCTCGGCGCGCGAACCCCCTGGTGCCTCTGGCGGCATCGCAACAGGGTCAGGTAACCAGCGGGGGGCCGGCGGGCACAGCCAGCCGCGTCCAGACTTGGACAAAAGTAACCGGAAGAAGGAGACGGACAGGTGCTGTCCAGCTGTAGATGAGATCAGAGTGCAGCTAAGGCAGGTGGGGGCAGAGAGGGGCCGGGGAGCGGTAGTGCAGCAATGCAGGAGTGTGGCCCTGGGGGCCGGCCCGGCCAGGGGCTCACACGTTGTGGGTCCTCCTGGCGAGCTGGGGCTCCTCGCCCACCAGCTTGGACTTGAGGTGCTCCTTATAGGCCAGGATGTCTCCAGGCCACTTGGTGATTGTCTGCTTCTCACAGACCCAGATTTCCTGTGCCACCTGGAAAGCAAATGACGACGTGACCATCCTGGCCGGCACCCCAGCCAGAAGGCTGTTCTGGGGGACTCCCCTGCATATCCAGCTCGGGTTTCCCTGCAGGGGACTGGCCAGAAGGCAGGGAAGCTCCCGAGCCCGCGGTGTCACCCGATTCCCGGGCCCCAGAGGCCGCGCTCGCGCCTCGCTGCCCTCCCCGGGCCGCAGAGGGACAGCGGCGCTTCTCCGCAGGCTGCTGGGCTCTGCCTAGCCCAAATGCGCCAGAACGATGCCATCTGGGCTGACGCGTCCTGTTGCTGAGCCAGCTCCCGCAGCTTCAGCTGCAACACCAAGCAGGGCATGTCCCCAAATGACCGCTGAAGCAGGAGGAGCACCTTGCCCCGTCCATGCCGTGCCCCACCACCTGCTGCGGGCCTGCCACTCTGCCCCCGCCGGGGCCTCACCTGCTGAATGAGCCGGAAGTCATGGCTGACCAGCATCATGCCGCCCTCGAACTCATTGATGGCATCCGCCAGGGCGTCGATGGTCTCGATGTCCAGGTGATTGGTGGGCTCGTCCAGGAAGAGCATGTGAGGGTTCTGCCAGGCCAGCCAGGCCAGGCACACGCGGCACTTCTGCCCGTCGGACAGGTTCCGGATTGGGCTCACCTGAGTGGGTTGGGGCCTCTCTGTAACGGGCTGCCTGTTCACCACTACTCACCGCTCCCTCTTCTCCAGCACCCTCCATGAACCTTACCCCCTCTTACACACAGCGGGCTCAGAGAGACCCGGGTCACACAGCAAGATGGGCGTGCGGCCGAGTCTCCCAGGCCTGGGAAGCACGCAGCCCTGCCACTGCCGGGGCCCCGCCTCACTCTCTCAGCACGCAGGTCTTAGTGCCTGCATCCATCGGGGGACCCCGGGCCAGATCTGAATCTGGAGCTTGTTTTCTAGGTCTCAAGTTTCCTCACTCTCCGGCACCACAGCTCACCTGCTGGTGGGGCGAGGGCATGCCAGATGGGCCTGTGAGCCCTGCCCTCCCCGCAAGACTGCCATGTACTGCTACGTAAGCAGCCAGGGTAAGGTGAAGCGGTAGGCATCCCAGGAGCTGGCGTCACAGGGAGCTCCTGAACGGGGGTGGCCAGGACCCCGCCCCCTGACCCACAGAGCCGGGTACCCAGTTGCTGCCCCAGAGCCCCCAGCGCTGACCTGCTGTTTTCCAGTGAGACCGTATCGGCCGATGATCTTCCTCATCTCTTCCTTCTCCTTGATCTCTGGGTAGCACTTCATCATGTACTCCAGGGGCGAGAGGTCCAGGTCCAGCTGCTCTTGTAGGTGCTACAGGGGAGACAGGGAGCTGAGCAGGGTCCCTTGCCAACGACTGTCTACCCCACCCAGGCGCTGTGTGGGTTCCTGGGCGACGCCAGGAGGAGAGGCCTCACCACGCCCAGGCACCGCCCGCAGGCCTGTACCTGATGGTAACGTCCTATCTTGACGTGAGAGTGTTTTCGGATCATCCCGTCTGTGGGCAGCAGCTGGAGACAGAGTGTAAGTGGCAGGGGAGGCAGCACCAGAGGAACGCAGTCAGCAGCAGACGCAGCAGGTGGCGAGACAGACACATTCCCAGCGAGCAGACTCACGCCGTCTGCACAGCCTACACCTGCACCTCCCAGACCGCTGTCCTGGCCAGTCCGCAGCGTTTAGGACACCACGCAGATGCTCACGGGGCTGAGGGGCCTGACAGCCCACTCGGTAGCCACTGAGCGTCTACCACAGGACGTGCTGCAGCTGCAGCCGCAGACTGGGGTCCAGAGGTGGGAACAACACATTTTCTAAAGTACAGCCAGGGGACCTCCCTGGTGGCGCAGTGGGTTAAGCACTGCACTACGAAGCAAACCGCAGCCACTGCAGCACGAGTTCAATCCCTGCCACCGGGCAGGGAGGGGACCCACATGGCGCAGTAGAACTCTCCTGCCTCGCCCACTGCTGCCCTCGGCAGCATGTTTCAGTCAGTCTGCCTGTTCTGTTCCCGGCTCTGTCTCTGGCGAATCCTCTCACCACCCACAACTCTGGCCTGTACCCCAGCTCTTGTATGTATAAGTAAATAAATCTTAAAAAAAAAAAAAAAAAGTGTAGCCGGGGCAGGTGCACCTGCATTCCACACACCCCACCGCATGCACTGAAGCGCACCGAGCACAGCACGTCTATCTGACTGACTCCCCTTCTTCCCTCACTAACACAGCCCCAGCTGAAATGCTGCTGCGTACAAACATGCAGCGCCCCTCTGAGCCACCTCCGGCCGCGTCGGCGCTGCCCAGTGACTACACCCACCCTAGCGTCTGGCTCACCGCAGGCGCCCAGGCCCGAGGACCACTGCCCCTCGGACACAGGCAGTGCCTGCTCCTGAGGCCCCAGCCAAGCCGGCCCTACCTCACCAGTCAGCAGCTTCAGGAGAGTCGACTTCCCGGCTCCATTGGGTCCCACCAGGGCCACTCGCGTGTCAAGGTCGATACCGAACTCTAGATTATTGTAGATGCAAGGCTGGGTGGAGAGAGCGAGCGCTGGCTGGGGCGCCATCTCCCTGGCGGGTCCCCAGCCATCCCTGGAGGAGGCGGGCACACGTGGAGGGACGAGGCTCTCCTGGCAGACCCTCACCCACCCACGGCTTCCGCCTGCCAAGCCTGGGGAGCGCCGCTCCTGCCAAGCACTCGAGGAGGGGCCCTGCAGGTCCCTGAAGGGCACCCCAGCTGCCACGGGGGGAGCGTGCCCCTTGAACAGGAGACTCCCGTCCAGCTGAGGCTCAGCTGAGGGACCGCCCCAGCCCCAGCCCATGGCGCTCACCCCGTCCTGCGTGTACTTGAAGCTGACGTTCTGAACCATGATGACGGGAGGAGGGATCTTGCCACACGGCGGGAAATAGAACGACAGTGTCTAGGAAGAGGGGACACTGTCAGTTCTCAGGTGGGCGCCTCTCTCAGCCACCTCTCCCCACCCCATCAGATCCCACCTTGTCGCTCACGACCCTCTCTGTCAGCCCCGACGCCATCATTTTCTGGAGTGTCTTCTCCTTGCTCTGGGCTTGCCGGGCCAGCTTGGCACTGCCATGACCAAACCTGGCAATGTAGTTCTGGAAGAGACCAGAAGGGGCTGGGCTTGGGGCAGGTGCAAAACAAGTCACTGAAACAGGGCAAACTGACGGCAACCTCTTCCCGACCCCGCCAGCACCCCCGAACTCCCAACATGCCTTGCTCCAATGCTCCTGGAACGCGTGAGTGTGGCTCCTCCCCGCTCACCTTCATGTGTGCGATCTGGTCTTGCTCCCAGTGAAACCTCTTCATCTGGTTCTCCTCCAGCTCCAGCCGGGTCTTCACGTACTGATCGTAATTACCCTAGAGGGAGATGTGCGGGGGGGCAGCTGTAGCCACACTCCTGGGCTCCTGTTTAAGGCTTAGGCCTGGCCCTGCTGAGTGTGGGCAGCCGGGAGAGAGGCTGCGCATTACAGAAACTGACCCCGACCTAGGTTCTGTGCTCTCTCGGACGGTGCCCTCCTCTTGGCCACACCACCCCAGGGTCCCAGCCCAGATGTTCTGCTGAGCCAGGGAGACACCCATGGGACTCAGAGCAGCCCTGAGCACTCAGGTGCCTGCTCCGGCTCCACACCCACGGAGGCTGCAGCCCCGTGCAGACTCCAAGTGCTGCCCCAGGAGGGAGCACCAGGCCGGCCTGTTAAGAGGGTGGCGAGCCCACACACGTCGATCACCTGTGAAGCGCCGGGCTCACCTGCACACCACCAGAGAGGGTGCGGCAAGCTCCGGGGCAGCCAAAGTTGGGCACTCCGCTGCCAGCAGAAAGAACAAGCAGATCTGCATGTGTTTAGGCCAACTTGGAAGGAGAATGTTGAAGAAAACTGGGCAAGGGATGAAGGAAATTCCCTATGACAGATGCTCTCAAGGACACAGAAAATTTGCAGAAGGCCACGTAAGAGCCGTTTCATGCTCCGAGATGAGCGTAGCTACGAACAGAGCACTTCCTTTTCTCACTGGCTGTTTTTTAAATACCAACACGCAAAGGCCAGCGGCGCATGGCTGTGGTGAGCCCGCCCGCCGCCCTCCGCAGACTGCCCGGGCACGGGCTGCCAACCAAGGCCGGAGCCTGAAGGCCACTGCTCGGAACTGGAGTGAGACTGGCCCCAGGACGCCCCGTCCTCATCTTTTCACAGCAGCAGCACAGCCTGCTACGTCTCGACGGTACGACGGCCACCGTGTGGGCCTGCTCACCGTGTAGTACTTGAGCTTCCTGTTGTGCATGTGGATGATGTTGGTGCAGACGCCGTTCAGGAAGTCCTGGGAGTGGGACACGAGGACCAGGATGCGCTTAAAACTGCAAAGGCAAAGAGCCCGTCAGGGAGTGCGCAAATGGAGGCCACGGGTGCTCCACACCAGGCCCTGCAGACCTGGCCCTTCCCCACTCGTGCACCCGAGCCCCGTGAGAGCGGCTGGCCAGCACCAGCCCCCAGCCACACCAGCTGCCAGGGCCCTCCCAAGGGCACGTAGAAGGCCTCGAAGGGAGGTGCAGCCTGTGCTTCCTCCACCTTCTGCTCTAATTCTCAGTGGGACAGAGACAGTTGTGACAGTGAGGGTGAAAGCACAGCTGCGGTGGGGGGCTGTGATAGACAGGCCACAGGTGACCCTGCAAGCCTTCTGTGAAAGGGGCGTGAAGTCCCAGGGCCAGCGCCACGCCGGCTAACTCCCTTCATCAGTGCGCCACGGCTTAGGTGGCTCCCCCTCTCCGTGATGGATGGTAAAAGTCAAAACACACTGCCGTTAATAAGATGTCAGACTCTAAGTGGGAAAACCAAAACCAAACACTGCTCAGTCATCTGAGACTGACCGATCCGAGAGGCCAGCCTCAGGGCGCTGACCCGCTGACTCTGGCCTCACTAGTGCGCCCGCGCTCCCTGCTGTCCTCCTGCGGTTTCTGCTGCTCAACCTCTCAGGCCTGCCCCCGCCCCCGCCTGCCCTTACGTCTTTAGCTCCTCCTCCAGCCACACACACGCGTCGAGGTCCAGGTGGTTGGTGGGCTCGTCCAGCAGCAGCATGAAGGGCCGGATGAAGAGGGCTCTGAGGAAAGGAGGGAGACGGCACCGCCTCAGGGTGACGGGGCCGCACAGGGCCCGCCTCGCCTGCCGCCTGCCGCTCTGCTCAGGGCTGGCTGGAGTCCCCACCGCAGAGCCGGGGTTGGCAGCTCAGAGGGGAGGGGAGAACTAGGGCAGAAGCCCCAGCTGAAGAGCGCAGGCTTCAGGGCAAGGCTGGGAGCGGGGGCTGCTCGGCTCACGGGATGCCGGCGGCTCATGCTGAGCCTACGCCGAATTGGAGGAAACAAATTGCTTGTGCGGAGAGGACTCGGGTTAGACTATCTGGTGAACTGCCAGGCTCTGGCAAGGAGCAAGTGGAACCTAATACAGTAGAGGCAAGGAGACAGCACAGATTTCTGGACCTGCAGTCACCACAGCTGCAGAGCTCTCCAGAAATAAGATTTCTGGTGCTGAATCCAGCATTCTGACTGCACGGATCTGAAGGCAAGGTCAGAAGTTTGCCCTGAGAGCCCCTCAACAAGCAGCGAGACCCTGCCAGCACCTGGACACTGCTTTCGAGTTCAGGTCACACCAGCGGCCTCGCCCTGCACCTGGCAGAGAGCAGGGGTCAGGCTTAAGGACTCCCAGTCACGTGGGACTTTTCTGGGGGAGGGGGGGACCAGGGGTGACGGTCCGCAGAGGCTCGTGGGGGTCCGGTCACAGGCGGGAAGGCGGCCAGCACGTGTCTAGTGCTGTGCCGCTACTAGAAGGGCCGAGGCACCAGAGAGGGGGCGGGAGTCAGAAGAGCAACCCGTGCTGCCCCCTCCCCGAGGGCTCCCAAACCAGCGCCAGAAGCAGCACAGGGCACCACAGCCGCTTGAGTCAGAGGCCTCCTCTTCAGCCTGCACCTCACACCCCTGTCACGCCATCAGTGTCCGGGTCTGACACTTGCTGACCAGGGACTCCTGGTCCTCCACAGCCTGGCCGCAGTGAGCGGCCAATCCTGAGGGGCCCGGGGCGCCCCCGAGGTGGCAGAGGAGGGAAGGACTCACCTGGCCAGGGCGACCCTCATGCGCCAGCCCCCACTGAAGTCCTTGAGCTTCTTGCGCTGCATGGCCGGCGTGAAGCCCAGCCCGTGCAGGATCCGCGAGGCCCGCATCTCCGCCTTGTCGGCATCCAGCTCCTCCAAGCGCTCGTAGAGCTCCATGAGCTTCTCGCACTCAGCTGTGGGCAATGCCGGGCCCGTGAGGTCCCTCGGGCCTGGCCCGCAAGGTCCCTCGGGCCTGGCCCGCAAGGAAGCCCACCCCGAGCCCCGGGGGTGCAGCCTACCGTCCTCGTGAGCCAGCCGCTCGGCCTCCCGCTCCAGCATGGCCCGCTCTGTGTCCACTTCCATCACACACTGCAGAGGCGTCTTGTCGCTGGGGGGCATCTCTCGAGTGAGGTGGTAGATGTCGATGTGCTCAGGGATGGGCACCTCGCGCTTCCCGACAGCAGACAGCAGCATGGACTTTCCTGAGGGCAGGTGGGGCAGAAGGGGACGGTCAACGCCTCCCGCCATCGTCCAGCACATCTGCTCTGCTCCGACTGTGCCAAGCTCACCCTTCTCCTGGGCACCGTTCTTCCTCTCATCCATGTACATCCTAACACCCCCCGCACACTGCACAGAATCGTCCGGATACCTCTTCCACCTCCCTTTCGTTCCCAGCTCTCGCCGGAACAGCCTGTTCATCTACGACGGCCTCACACGCCACCCCCCGCATGGGCCTTACCACGTGCCAGTGCCTCTTCCTGGGCACAGCAGGCCGCCCACCACACGTACATGCCTTACTGTGTACCCAGCGACGCTAGCGCCGCGGAGGAGCCAAGGAGAGCTGCCTTCCACTGTGCTTCCAAGGGCCTCACCGATTCCATTTAAGCCAATGAGGCCATAACGTCGGCCTGAGTTTAATTCCAGTTTGGTGTCGCTGAGCAGCTCTTGCCCGTGAAAGGTGAGGGACAGGTTGATTATGTGGGCGTCAGTACTGTTGGGGTGAGAGGCGAGGACACCAGTGACAGCTCGGGCAGCAGCTTTCTTCATCTCAAAGTCCTCCAGCTCCTTGGCCAGCAAGTCCACTTCTAGGGACAGAGAGAAAAGCAGCTTGGGAAGAAGGCTGCAGGGCAGGTTAGGGCCGTGCAGAGGAAGGCACGCTCAGAGTGCCTGGACAGTTGTCTGCAGAAGTCAGTCTCTCACCCTGAGGGTCCAGGGCTCAAGTCCCAGTTCAGACAGCGTGGCTGAGAAGACGTGCCGGCTGGGAAGGACCCGTATGAGAAAACGCAACAGGATCAGCCCTGGCCAGCAGGGCCAGGCCAGCCAGAAAATCCCAAGTGCAGAGGACTTCAGAGATGCAAACTGACCACGAGACCCACTGGCCATTGTGCCTTCCTGCTTTTTCAGGCATGACTCCATCTTTCTAGACTGGGAGGACCGACCAACAGTAGCGGCTCACATTAACTGGCAAATTACTGCATTTGCTCTGTGCCATCATTCCCCTCCCGTTTAATCCGCACAGCCTGAGGACACGCACGTGAGTGATCCCCATTTCATAAATGAAGAGATTAAACAACATCATCACGGCCAGAGTCAAAAAGGCCAGTAAGCGACAGCACCAGATGTGTCTGAGCCAAAGCCCATGACCCTAACTGCTTCACTTCCCCCCGTCCAATGAAGGAAAGAGCCCACGACGTTTTGCTGAAAATGGGACAGAAATGGCAGGGACAGAGCCCTGGTTAAGTTTCTTCCCAAATAAGGTAACGTATTTACCTCTTAGGAAGAGTGAAGCCACACAGGTTTTCGCTACTGTGAGAACTTTCTAATTTCTTTCTCAAGTTGCTCCTGAGTCCCCATCTGACCAGGTCAGACTCGGTGCCTTTACCCTCCCTGCTGCTAACCCTACTGGACCCGCAGGGAGCCAGCGCCAGGAGGCGCTCCCGGCAGCGGGCAGCGGGCAGCCAGCTCGGCTTGGGAGCAGTGTGTTCTGGGAGTGCCGAGGAGTACCTTTCAAATAAAGATTCAGCGTTTGGTTCTGACTGAAAGAAGGACTATAAAGCCTACTTGCTACGTGATTAACAGGTTTCCTGCAGTCCAGCTCCGTGCCAATGCCTGTTCTACCTCCTGGGAAGATGGAGTAGAAAGAAGCTTATGATCTTGAACAGGACTTTATAACCACTTGAAAAATGTGAAAATCATCCTTAGTTTGAAGGGGCGGGAATAATTAATAAGAGTGGCCCGATTTGGCCAACTGCTTTCTTTTGTAAACCAGGTTTCACTGGAACACTCACCATTTCGTCATTTATGTATTATCTGCCGCTGCTCCCCATTACCGGGGCAGAGCTGAACAGCTGCACCGAGCCTACAAGGCCACACTTACTCTGTGGATCTCGCCCCCTGGTCTACATCTCCATCTGCGCAGGGAGGGGTAAGTTCAAATTTAAGGGAAAATCCTTTTCTCTGGATTCTCCCAGTTTGACCTAAGTCACTCCCGAGCTATAAAATATACCTCGCTGTCCCAGCCTGCACCATCTGAGAAAACAGGTCCAAAAATACAAAATGAACAGCATTAAATGAATGGCGCATACTTCTGGAATAACCTTCATCTGACAGAATATTATAGATTCCACAAAAAGTTCCCAAACAAGAGGGCCAGCTGAACTCCGGGGCCTATCTTGAGTCTCACATTCCAAAGAAGACTGAACTGAGGGTCAGCGGTCACTTTCTTTCACATTTATCCAGATATTTCCATTGCTTACTACCTAAGGCCATATGGCAATGGCAATCTGAAGAAGGGTGCCCTAAAGTGGCAGCAACCCCAAACCCAGAGCTGCATGAGGGCCTGGGAGAAAGGACCGAGGACCCACCAGTCACGAAGGCAGGAACGACCGTGGTCCTTGGCAATCACAAGCACTTTCAAAGGGTTTGAAAGAAAACAAATTTCAGAGCAGCAGTTTCCTGAGGTGGTGGGATGATAAAAAGCTCTCATATTACTGGAAAAGAGAATTCCAGCTGAGCTCCCTGGAAAACTCTACTTTCCTAGGGGAACGGTCGACAAAAAGCGTGTAATGGAAACAGCAACAACGATCTAATGAATGATCTACCTTGCCGATTCCGGAAAGCAGCCGCAGAGCTCACGATCTCCATCGTTGCAAGCACAATTTTTGGGGTTGCCCAACTCTCTACTGTAGAGTCCACACTCAGCCTGGTCCTTGACGCCCTCATTCTTAGTGGCCCATCCTTCTGGCCAGGAACAACGCTTCCCCACAAGTGACTTTACTGTACAATCTTCTCCTAGACTCCTTATTTTGGAAACAATTTCTACCATTCAACTCTCTCCTCAATCATTTTTAACAAATTCCTACTTATTGTAGTTTTAGTTCTCCTTTCCTCTTCAAACATTTACTTAATATCTCTATCTGCAAGGCTGATCAGACCAAAAAGAGGAATCAAAGATCAAGCAATGTAGATAAAGTAACAGAAAACATAACAAAATGGTAACACTGTCAGAAAGCACAGGGGTATAGGGAATGGAAATATTATTGATGTAAAATGGTAACACTGTAAGGCAGTGAGCGAATGAAAACAGCTGATTAGGAAAGGTTTTGCTAGCTGGAGCTGAGTGGGCCTTGAAGAAATGTCAAATGTAGTTAGTATATAAAGTGTAATATTAAAACTTAGTGTGAATAACCACAGAAACGTGGTTATTCAAAATACTAGTCTGGATGGAGCAGGTCTGTTTAGGGAGTTTTGGAGGGCAGGGAAGGCTAGGAATAGATTGTCAAGGGCTTAGGATAGTCTTTATCATACTGCCATGTTTCCCCATGCAAACCCTAAGATGAGGAGATGCTGAGGAGGGCAGGCTGCATATAGAGTGTCTAAGCAGGTAACTGTGCCTAGCTCTCAAGAGCTGTTTTTGCCAGAGTGTATTTGCCAAAATATAAATAACAATGGCACCTCTTGGTGGGGGGGGGGGCACATAAAACAATTCTTAAGTTTCTCTCTGGTTGGTGCACTCATTACCCTTTGGAAGACAAGGGTATAAGGTGGCAAAGAGCCTGGCACATGGGCCCCCATGTGCTGACGCTGGAACTAAGAGGCAGGGACCTGACCTCAGAGTCCAGTAAGTGGAGCAGCAGCTCCCACATGTGCTTGCCCCGAGCCCATGAGAGTCCTATGTTTTCTTGAGCAAGAACAGGAGGGCACAAGTGCCAACTCTACTGGTTTGGTTTCTCATGAAAAGTTTCCTGGCACCACATATATCCTTCAATGCCCCCAAGGTCAAGTGTCTGTTTCTGGTTGGAGCACCCACCAGTGGCATCAACCAACCCCAACACCCAATCCCACTCCCTTTCAATTTACCTGTGGTCTCTCTGCCATTGGCGTCCTCATTTTTCTCCTCTGCCACCTGTGGTTCTGTGACAGCATCTCCGTTTTCTTCATGTCCCTTTTTAGGTCGCTGTCGTGCTTTGGCAGCCTCCTTCTTTTTGGCTGCTTTTTTCTTGGCGAGGTCAGAGGGCATGGTGATGAACCACAGGGGGAGGTTACTGTTCCTTCAGGGAGCCTGAAGGAAGGCAAACACCCCAGAATTCTAAACTTCCGGAAGGAGTGCGCGGGATGGGCCCTGTCCATCCCTCTCAACAATTTCCTACCGCGCCCCTCCATGCCCAGCTCCGCCTCTGCCTAGTTAACTCGCAACTTTGTCCGCGTCGCCAAGCCGCCAAGTTTGAGCCTTGGCCACTCTCCTGATCTTAACATCTCTTCCCAGGGGCTCTGGCGCCCAGTCCCCACCGACTGCTTCACTCCGGAAACGCTCCTCCTTTCGGGGCCTCCGGTTAAGGACCTGGTTCTGCGCCGGGACAGAAGTCCCGGTCTCCGATCACCCCACAACTTGGCGCTCCGCGCTCCAGCCGGCCGCTTCACTCTGCCCACTTTCCCGGGCTTCTTTCCAGCCTCTGCCTCGGGCCTCCTCTAGATCATCCCCCTCCACACTACCTAGCCGGCCCGGCTCCACCCCGGGACGCACTCGTCTTCCCCCGGGTGAGTCCCCTCTGGGTCTTCTCCCTCGCCCCCCCCACCTCCCCCACCCCGCGCGCGTCAGCGTCCCCCCTTGGGCTCTTTCTTGCCCCTCGCAGCCTCCTCCATCCCGACCCTGTCACTCCTCCTTCGTCTCGTCTTCCCTCCCCGTCACCGGCCGGCTCCCTCCCCCCAGCGCCCCTTCCCCCAACTCACTGGGCCTCGCCGCTCGGCCTCTGTCGCAACAGAGCTGCTCTTTGGGCTCCTCCGCGTGCGGCCGGCTCACCAACCAATCAAGGGCTCGCGCGGCTCTCCGGGCGCCGCCGCACAGACTCCTGGGGAATGTGGTCCTCGAATAGCGACAGCAAAGTGGAGACCGTGCCTCGAGAACTACCGCGTATCCCAGGAGCCTCGCGGCTCCGCACGACGTCATCAGAAGGCGCGCAGCTGGGGCATCCGAGTCCCGGCGCCTTCTCCCCGCGGCCCCGCTGGGGGCCCTGGAAACTGCAAGTCCCAGGTTGCTCCTCGGATAAGCGGGCCGGGCCTCCCAGACTTGATTCTCCTCTGGGGAGTCTGTTGACTTATGTGGAGGTACCGAGTTTATAGGGCAGCCCCACCGGCTCGGTGCGCAGGGCGAACGACTACACTTCCCACCGCGCTCCACGCGGGTAGGGGTGGAAACAATGGGGAGGGAAGAGGAGGGGGAGGAAGAGCGTGGCCGCCGGTGAGAGCCGGCCAGGGAAGAGCGGGTCACTTCAAAGACGGTGCCAAGGACAGAATTCTTTTTGAAGGCTAGATTTCGCGAAAACGAGATTTTAGAGGCCGGTTCCCATGTTACCCAAACTTTCAGAAGGTGCTGATCGTGACTCCTCGGCCTCTTAGCTTTCCCACTCCACAATTGTTAGGTCTCGGTCGAAGCCGCCTAAGTTTGGTAGGAAGACTACACATGTGAAAGCCAAGAGGTCTTTTCTGAGTTTAGCTTTGTCGTCAGTGACTTTGCCCGTGACTTTCGAGTCTCATTGTTTAAACCTCACAGGCTTCTCATTGCCTACATTTTGCAAATCCCATCTTTGTAACCGCAAATAGCAGGCAGGCTTTTTGTGGTCCCTGTTACTTCTCCAGGTGTCCCTCTAGTGGTGCCACCCGTGACACAGCAGGAAAGGAAGGGTGTGCCCAGAAGTGGGCCCCATGATCGATTTTTAAAATAACGGCACTCTTTCCCTCATAGGAGAACTACTTTTCCTTCTCAACTTGATTCCAGTAGAATCTAGACATACTCTAAAAGGTTCTGGAAAATAGTCTCTCCCTGCCAGGAAAGCCACTGAAGACCAAGGAGCCAGGAACCCAGCCTTTGCATCTCTAAACTGCTCTTTAGAAAAGGCTGATAATAAATCCTGTGCGCTTTCCTCTGTGCAGCGATAGCATCAGCGTATCTTTAGAACTAGAAGCCCCTCCTGTGTTAGTGACTCACTTCCTACAGATAGGGGTGAAAGTCAAACGTGTTTGTTGGGACAGTTCTTGCAAAGCAAAATTGCCAGACTGCCTCAAATATTCCTCACTTTGATGATTTGATAAACTCTGTCTAACTGTTGAAACTTTATCTCCCATTAGCAATCCTAACTACTTATATTTCAAATAAGCCATGCTATTTCACACCTTTGTGACTTTGAACATACCTTTTTCTGGAATACCTTTCACCAACTAAGTGCCTGTTGACTATGTCAAGATCAGAGCTAGATGCTGGGGTTGCAGTAGTGACAAGACCTTGACCTCAGGTAGGTCACAATACTTAACATGTAAGCATAACATGACAACATCTAAACAGAACATGTGACAAGTGCCACAGAAGTGAGGGATTTCCCTTGATACAGCATGACTGAGCATGAATTTTGGGGGTAAACAAGCCTGTGTTCACACTTTAGTTCTGCTATTCTGCATGTGACCTCAGGAAAAATAGTCTCTGTAAAATGGGAGAGTTGGCAATATTGCTTCATATACTAGTGGGGAGGATTAGACTTCCATTTTTGCTAGTGGGAAACTGAGTTCTGCTAGGCTTCCTTCTTGCCCTTCCTGCTACTAGTAGAATTCTTGGTCTAAATATGTGTTAGGTGGACTACTTAATACATTTACAAATACTAAGAATCTAATAGTAGCAAAAGCACTGCTTTAGGTAAAAAGGAATATGGGCAACAGTTAACTGACTGCAGAGCCTTTTATGATGCAAAGAAATTATATATGGTTGTGCATCACATAAAAATGATTCATCCAAGCACCTTGCCTCCTGGGAGCACTGTCTGCATATTCTTCCTTTCCCAGCCTCATTAAAATGCAGGGTTATAGGCAGGTTGCATGGTACAGAGAACTAACATTTATTAGACTTTTATTTATGCCTTTGCTCCCCTCCACACCAACAAACTGAGGTGTGTACTATTACCATTTTCCAGATTGGAAATGAAGGCACAGAGCTGTTAATAAAACACTACTGCTGACAGAAGACTATGCCAGGATTTGAGGCTAGAATATTCCATCCCATATCTAGCTCTGTAAGATGGCTCAGGATAGCAAAAGAAAGACTAGTCAGTTAGTTCTCTGAACCCACCTGTGTAACAACCAATCACAGCCACGATTTCCCATGAATTGGCAGTTGCTGGGCAGAGTCTGCTTCCAAACAGAAAGAGTGGCTAGAAAACTTGTTGGGCCTTACAAGTTCTGCCACCCCCACAAAGAGTTTAGAACTCTTACAGGGAACAGACCTGGAGAGGAGGGGAGAGGGAATGGGGAAAGGAAAATGGGAGAGATGAGATGCGGGTAGAGAGAGAGGGGAGGAGAAAAAACTAAGAATCACAGAGGAACAGTATCAGAAGCAAAACATTTGGTCTGGACTCTTCATTTAAATATGAACAAATGGAGAGCTAAGGAAGAAAATGTCTCATTCAGAATTACCTACAACTTAGTAACTAGAAGGATCTGCAACTGCTCTCATGCCATCTGCTGCTGTGGCACTTGAAACTTGGCTCATCAGAATGGAGATGTGCTGCATGTAAGCAGTGGACTTCAAAGTGTGCATGTGGGGAAAAGGAATCTAAACTTCAACTTTTAAATATTGATTACATGCTGATTGGATATATTTAATAATGCAGATTAAAATTAATTTCAACAACCTCATTGATGAATGACTGCATAAAGGTTGGTGCATATACACAATGGACTACTACTACTCAGCTATAAAAAAGATGATATCTTGCCTTTTGTGACAATATGGATGAAAGTGGAGATGATTATGCCAAGTGGAAATCAAAAGGAAAGACATACTAGATGGTTTCACTGTGGAATATGAAGAGAGCAAACTAACAAGACACAACAAGAGCAACTCTTAGACTAACAAAATCAGGTGGTTGTAGAGGGGTAGGGGTGGGAGGAATTGGTAGAGGGTGTCAGTGGTGAGGAGCACTAGAATTTTGGTGGTGGGTGTGGTGTGGTATATACATTTACTGAGGTGTGAAGCTATACTCCTGAAATTTGTAGTGTGGTACACTGACGGCAAATCATTTTTACCTGTATTTGTGTGTGTGTGTGTGTGTATGCAGTTTTAAAACTGGCTACTAGGAAATGTAAAATTACATTTGTGGTTTGCCTTATATATTTTTTTTAAGATTTATTTATTTATGCATACAAGAGCTGGGGTACAGGTCAGAGTCGTGGGAGGTGAGAGGATCCACCAGAGACAGAGTGGGGGAGCAGAACAGGCAGATGGACTGAAACACACTGCTGAGGGCAGCAGCTGGCCAGGCAGGAGAGGTCTGCTGCACCTTGTGGGTCCCTCCCTGGCCAGGGATCGAACTCGCACTGCTGTGCCACAAATGTTTCACAGTGCAGCGCTCAACCCCCTGTGCTATTGGACAGTGCTGGTCTGAAACCTCTCTCCTTCAATCCCTAGTTGAGAGTTCTTGCTCTGCTTCTCATACTCTCTTCTTGTCTCACCATGGTGGATCAGCATGAAGAACCTCACATGGGAACCTTGCCTCTACATCTGTGTGGGCAGGAGTAGAGACAGACTGATTGGTAGCCCAAGGGCTGGAGCGGTTCACAGCTCAGACCCCCGTGTTGTCCCAAGTTAGACACCCATCAGATCCTTTGGTATTAGAAGAAAAAGATTGGTACCTACTGCACAGCCCGTGGGGCCAAGGCAGAAGAAATCCTGGAGCGAGGTCTAGAGACTCAGGAGTAGGAATTACACGAAGAGAACTCAGCTACTGGAAACAGACACTTCACTGAGCTGTCTCATCAGTGGTCTCAGGAGTCTCTACTGCTGGTCTTCATAGGTGTCAGAGTGTTAGGGGGAAAAGATGTCCTGAATGAACTGTACAAATAGACTATGGACTCCACCCCCCACCCCAGAGCAGCGATATCCAAGGCACCAGAACTACAAATCCCGTAAAGTCATCACCAAAGAGCAGATCCCTGGGGCCTGAGGGTGGAGTTGAGCAGCCAGGCTGGGTATAAAAGCAGACACGTGGGCCTTGGGGGCTCTCGGTTTTGAGGCAGCTCTCAGCGTGCTGCTGGGTTCCAGCTCAGCGGAAGTGGCAGGACATTTACGGACTTATCTCCTTCTCTTCTCCCTGAGTTACTCACTTCTTCATTTCCTCCTCTTTTGTAAATAAAACCCTTTTATTAACTTTTGTTGTGCCTGCAGTTAAGTCTTATTACAAGTGCCTTTAAGCACATGGGTGAGGACCCAGTGTCAGGCAGCCCATTTTATATCACGATTGCCCTGTAACAAGTGCAAGGCCAAGGGTAGGAGACCCTCCAGCTGCTTCCCTACCAGGTGTGGCTGTGGAATGTTCTCTGCCTAGATGGACGTGTGCAGGGTGCTGGCACAGGTGAACAGGGCCTGCCAGTGGAGTCAGATGCCTGTGTGCCGAGGCCGTGCTGAAATGACTGTCGCGCCTGAAACTTGGCTACGCTTCATTTTGTTAGTTGGAGCCCTTTTCAACCAGAAGGACTAAGAAATGCCAGACCCCACGTACACCTTTTAAATAACCAAGCATTGGGCCTCCCTGGTGGCGCAGTGGGTTAAGCAACGCACTATGAAACAGGCATCGGCCACTGCAGCACAAGTTCGAGCCCTGCTGCCAGCCAGGGGGGGGACCCACATGGCGCGGCAGACCTCTCCTGCTGTGCCCGCTGCTCCCCTCAGCAGTGTGCTTCCATTGATCTGCCTGTTCTGCTCCCCGCTCTCTGTGGTGAATCCTCTCACCCCCCCCCCCACACCTCTGGCCTGTACCCCAGTGCTTGTATGCATAAATAAATAAGTCTTTAAAAAAAATAAATAACCAAGCATTTTCTCTAACACCCCCTTCATTATTCTGAAATAAAGATCATAAATGACATAACTACACATACACATTTCAAAAAATCAGGATGCCTTAACTACAACATAAATAAAAGGAAATCCTTTATAATAAAATGATAGTTATTTCAGTACACTAGAGTCTATTGCATCAGATGCTACACCTGTATGAGGGCCCCCTTGAACGTGACAGTGCAAATGCAGCTAGAGCTCTCTGAGCAAACTTGTCGTGGGACAGAGTTCTCCAAAGGAGGAGTGACTCAGTAGGTGCCCGGATAAAACCAAGGAAGACCTTCCATTTGCATGATAGTCACATTCCTTGGAAATTCGCCACATCAGAAACCTGCAAAATTAAGTTTCCTAGATATGTAAAGCTCGGCTAGCCTCAAGGACCAGCTGATCCTGACCAGTGTTTTCACCTACGTGCATGTTCTGTGGGACATTTGAAAGCTGCAGCACGTTCATGTATGATGCCACCTCACGACCTGCAAGATACCTGCATCCTTAGCGCCTCCCTTCCCTCCGTCCTTTGACCCCTTAAGATGGTGTCAGTGCGACCTGCCAGAAGCCAGTCGAGGTCCTTTTCCCTCTCACCAAGCTCAGTCGCTCCGGATGCAGGCCAAGCCTTTTCTCTTCAGGTCCTTCTATGCTCCGCTCAGCCTGGAAAACTCCTCTCCAGCTTCTCGCCTGGGATACCTGACTGAGCCTTCGGGTCTCAGCATCCCCCCATTTCCAGCCTAATTCCAACCCTACGCGGTGCGCCTCCCTGCTCCTCCAACCTCGCCCCCGCCCCCAGGGCTCCTGCCCGCCTCTGACGCTACCGGAGTCCGGCTTAGGGTGTACCGCTGCGTCCTCGGGCCGCCCCCTCCACTCTCACCCGGCCGGGGGCGACTACGTGTTCACCCAGCACCGTCTGGCGGGCCGGCGCTTCGGGGCGCGCCTGCAGTGGGTGCCTGTTCCGGGGACGAGCGGTACGCCGGCCGGGAGGCGGGAGCCGCTCGTGGAGGGTGAGGGCACCCCCGCCCCGCCCCGGCACCTGGAGTCGGGCCGAACACGGGTCCCCTGGGCCACCTGACGGCAACCCGGCCGCGCCCCCGCCCCCGCCCCCGCGCGCCGAGCGGGAAGGGGCGGGCCGGGCGGCGCGGCCGGATGCGGTCACCATAGAGACGGCGACAGCGGCGGAAGAGGAAGGAGCGCGGCTGTGAGGTGGCAGCGGCGGAGGCGGCGGCGGCGGCAGCGGCGGAGCCGGTACCGGGAGGGCCCTGGCTCTGCGGCCCCCTTCCCGGCCTCCCCGCGAGAGCGTCGGGGCGCCCACCCCTCCCCGCGCCCCCGCGGCCTCGCCGGCTCCCGGCGCGCGCTGGCCGCGCTGCCGCCCCCAGCCGCCCGCTCTCCGGCCGCGGCGCCCCCCGTCCGCGTGGGCCGGGCGGTGTCGGTCGCTGCGGGCGCGGCCGGGCTGCCTTCGGGGACCGGGCTGGGCCTCTCCGCCCGGCCGCCACCTCCACTCCCGCCAGAGCCAGCCGCGCCGAGTCCGCCTGCGCCTCCGCGCCGGCTCGTGACGCAGCCGCTTTTCTTTCTCCTCCGAGACGCGCCTCGACCTCGGCTGGGCCCCTCGCTAGGACTGCAGGTCTCGGGGGCCGGGGGCCGGGAGCCGGAGCCGGCGCCCTTTGCCTTCGCTGGGCCGCGCCTTGGCTCCGGCTGCGGCTGCTGCTCCTGCTCCTCGCTCAGGCTTGATGTGGTTTGGGTCCCCTGGACGCTGGTCGAGCCAGATAGCCATTCGCGGCTGCAGGCGGGCGCTACTGTCGTTCTCCTCCCTTGTCCGTTGAGGGCAAGGTGGGCAGCACCTGCAGCTAGCAGCCGGCATTGGGAGAAGGCCCTGCAGAGTGCCCGCGTCGCCAGTGTCCACCTCTGAGACGTTCTCCGAGGGGGTCACCATAGCTGTCCATCTCATTGCGTGAGCAGGGCTGTGCCCCACGCCAGGGCCTCCTGACCACTTCCGACTGGGAGGGGGTCCCTCTAATTGTGTGTTTCCTTGGCCTTCCCCAGTAGAGTAGAAAGAGGCCCTGACCCGTTGGCTTGTTTCCGCCTTCAGCAGCCAGTCAGCAACCCCCTCTGTGACCTGAGCAAGAATTGTGCCCAGCCCTCGGTTCTTGGGGAAAGGCTGGCTCCTCTGGTCAGGGACCTTGCTTTCTTGGTCTGTATTTCTCCCCGAAAGCCCTTTATCGGTTGGGGCTGTCTCTCAGATTCGGTCTAATGTGTGCAGTTCTTCTGGGGTTAGATTTGGTAGGATTCAGCTTTGTTTCCTTCCTTCTATGGAAGACAGACTGTAACCCCATTCCTGAGTGAAATTGAATCTAGTCAATTTCTAGGCTATCTAGAAACTGAATCCAGCACCTTGAGCAAAGGGCCAGGTTGGGTGTGACCAGGCTCCTGGGATGCAGGGCCTGGAGGCAAATAGGTCTCCCTCTGTTGGTTGGCCTCGTTGACCCCAAGTTCCCTGGCTAAAGCTGCAGACCAGTACTGCTGGCCTGGCGCCCACCACCCCGCTGACTCTTTAGACTGTGCCCCCGTGGGCACCCTCAGAGCAGGGCCCACCACCATGCGACTGAGCTCCCTGCTGGCTCTGCTGCGGCCGGCACTGCCCCTCATCCTGGGGCTCTCTCTGGGATGCAGCCTCAGCCTCCTACGGGTTTCCTGGATCCAGGGTGAGGGAGAAGATCTCTGTGTAGAGGCTGTGGGGGAGCCAGGACGGCCACAGAATCTGGACTCAGGGTCCCGGCTTGACCAGAGCGATGAAGACTTCAAACCGCGGATTGTACCCTACTACAGGGATCCCAACAAGCCCTACAAGAAGGTGCTCAGGTGAGATCCGGCGGAGGGCTGCTTTGCACCATGGCGATCAGTGTTCGAGTCCCCAGAGCAGTCCTTTGCCTCGATACCTGTCGTGGCTTGTTCTCACTTTCCCTTTCCCCTCAGTGCTAAGACAGGCTCTCCTGATGGTGTCAGGCTTAGCACCGGAGGCCCTTGCACAGGACAGCTCAAGTCCATCCTCAGTGGACTCCGCCCGGTCAGCTCCAGGGTCAGCTCCTCTGAGGGGAGCAGTAACTAGTACTGGCGAGGGGGGTCTTCCCCTCTCTTCTCTCAGTCCCGTTCGCTTTCCCAAGGGATGGACAGGCCAGTTCCCCAGACATCAGGGAGTTGACCTTGCACTCCGGTCTCTGCAGGACGCGGTACATCCAGACGGAGCTGGGCTCTCGCGAGCGGCTGCTGGTGGCCGTGTTGACGTCCCGGGCCACGCTGTCCACCCTGGCCGTGGCTGTGAACCGCACGGTTGCCCACCACTTCCCCCGCCTGCTCTACTTCACCGGGCAGCGAGGCGCGCGGGTCCCGGCAGGGATGCAGGTGGTGTCTCACGGGGACGAGCGGCCGGTCTGGCTCATGTCCGAAACCCTGCGCCACCTTCACACGCACTTCGGCGCCGACTACGACTGGTTCTTCATCATGCAGGACGACACATACGTGCAGGCCCCCCGCCTGGCGGCCCTCGCTGGCCACCTCAGCATCAACCAAGACCTGTACCTGGGCCGGGCCGAGGAGTTCATTGGCGCCGGCGAGCAGGCCCGGTACTGCCACGGCGGCTTCGGCTACCTGCTGTCGCGGAGTCTTCTGCTTCGGCTGCGGCCCCATCTGGACAGCTGCCGCGGGGACATTCTCAGCGCCCGTCCCGACGAGTGGCTCGGCCGCTGCCTCATCGACTCTCTGGGCATCGGCTGTGTCTCTCAGCACCAGGTGACAGCTGGTAGTGGCTGGCGATCGGTCCTCCGGGCTGGGTGTGGCCCGCTCCTTCCCGCGGCACTGGGTGCTGCCATGCTGCCCTCCCTAGCCCTGACCCACCCCTCCGGCTCTCCTGTGCTCACCCTGGCGGTCTTAGAACCATTGGGCTGTCCACAGTGGCCTCTTGTCCAGGACCCCTGCAAGAGGCACACCGGCACTCTGTTTACCAAGCAGCCCTCCTCGTCTGCCCCCGACCCCGGACACATGCGGTCCCGACCCACCTGGCAAGCTCCCACAGATGCCCCCACCGAGCCATCACTCTTCCGGCCCAGAGCGCCATCCTGCTGTGGGGCTGGAGAAGAGGGGACCAGCCCAGAGGGGTCCCAGAGTTTCAGGAGAACTTGCTGACTTGTTTGCTTGAGAAACAGTGCGATTTTTTGAAGGGAGGAGGCAGCCTTAGTTGTCTTTTCCAAAATCTGGTGGCGAGAGCAAGGTCAAGGTTAAGGGTACGTGGGAAAGTGCTGTGTTCCCGCTGTCTGTGACCATGGCAGTAACAGGTGCAGATGCGAGATTGGCTGGGGTGGCTGCGACGGGCAGTCCTCTGCGGGTGGCGTTGACTGGTCTGATTGGTCCTCCAGGGGCAGCAGTATCGTTCATTTGAACTGGCCAAAAATAGGGACCCCGAGAAGGAAGGAAGCTCGGCTTTCCTGAGCGCCTTTGCTGTGCACCCCGTCTCCGAGGGAACCCTCATGTACCGGCTCCACAAACGCTTCAGCACTCTGGAGCTAGAGCGGGCGTACAATGAGATCGAGCAGCTGCAGGTGAGCTGGGGCCGGGGAGCTGGACTGTCCAGTTCGAGGGAGCACGGCGAGGGCTAGAGGGGCCGGTCGTGCCGAAATTGAAACATCTCTGGAGAAACGGCTCTCGGGTTCAGGTCCATCGTCAGCTGTGCGTCTGGCACCTCGCAGTGCTGCAGGAGGGCTCACGGGGCTGTGAGGCACAGGCGGGGCGCAGGGCTCACGGTGGTTCCAGCTCCTCAGGAGTCCGCTCCGCCGGAAAGACAGACACCCCAAGGGCCCTGAACTGCTAGCACTGTTGAGGACCAGGGGGAGGCAGGCCTTAGTGGGCTGTGGGCACGCCTCAGTGGGGCGCGCTGAGGGCAGGGCTGGGGCTCCTCTCGGGGAGGGCTCAGCAGGCTGGGCCTGCGCAGCCCTGACCTCCAGCAGCTGTGCGAGGCAGCTGGGCGGCCACACCAGGCGGTCTGCTGCGGAGCGGGCACCCGGCTGAGCTGACAGTGGGCCCTGCGCGCTGCCGCTGGCCTCTCAGGGCCAGGCTGCTGGGCAGCGGCCTCTCGACCCCTGCAGACACTGACTGCATCCCTCTGCCCTAGGCGCAGATCCAGAACCTGACCGTGCTGACCCCTGAAGGGGAGGCGGGGCTGAGCTGGCCCGTGGGGCTCCCGGCCCCTTTCACCCCGCACTCTCGGTTTGAGGTGCTGGGCTGGGACTACTTCACCGAGCAGCATGCCTTCTCCTGTGCCGACGGGGCTCCCAAGTGCCCGCTGCAGGGGGCCAGCCGGGCGGACGTGGGCGACGCTGTGGAGACCGCTCTGGAGCAGCTGAACCGGCGCTACCAGCCCCGCCTGCGCTTCCACAAGCAGCGGCTGCTCAACGGCTACCGGCGCTTCGACCCGGCCCGGGGCATGGAGTACACCCTGGACCTGCTGCTGGAGGCCGTGACGCAGCGCGGGCACCGCCGGGCCCTGGCGCGCCGGGTCAGCCTGCTGCGGCCACTGAGCCGGGTGGAGATCCTCCCCATGCCTTACGTCACGGAGGCCACCCGCGTGCAGCTGGTGCTGCCCCTGCTGGTGGCCGAGGCCGCCGCGGCCCCGGCCTTCCTTGAGGCCTTCGCCGCCAGCGTTCTGGAGCCGCGGGAGCACGCGCTGCTCACCCTGCTGCTGGTCTACGGGCCGAGGGAAGGGGGCCGGGGGGCCCCGGACCCGTTTCTCGGGGTGAAAGCCACGGCGGCCGAGTTGGAGCGACGGTACCAGGGCACGAGGCTCGCCTGGCTGGCCGTGCGCGCGGAGGCCCCGTCCCAGGTGCGGCTCATGGACGTCATCTCCAAGAAGCACCCCGTGGACACGCTCTTCTTCCTCACCACCGTGTGGACCCGGCCGGGGCCCGAAGTACTCAACCGCTGCCGCATGAACGCCATCTCCGGCTGGCAGGCCTTCTTCCCGGTCCACTTCCAGGAGTTCAACCCTGCCCTGGCACCACAGAGACCTCCCCCGGGGCCCCCCGGGGCTGGCCCTGATCCCCCCTCCCCTCCCGGCGCCGACCCTGCCCGCGGGGCTCCCGTGGGGGGCAGGTTCGACCGGCAGGCCTCCGCGGAGGGCTGCTTCTACAACGCCGACTACCTGGCGGCCCGCGCCCGGCTGGCTGCCGAACTGGCAGGCCAGGAAGAGGAGGAAGCCCTGGAGGGGCTGGAGGTGATGGATGTTTTCCTCCGGTTCTCAGGGCTCCACCTCTTCCGGGCCGTGGAGCCAGGCCTGGTGCAGAAGTTCGCCCTGCGGGACTGCAGCCCACGGCTCAGCGAGGAGCTCTACCACCGCTGCCGCCTCAGCAACCTGGAGGGGCTGGGAGGCCGCGCACAGCTGGCCATGGCCCTGTTCGAGCAGGAGCAGGCCAACAGCACCTAGCACGTCGGCCCGAGCCCTCCGGGGTGGCCGCTGCCCCAGGAAGGGCAAGGCCAGATGGACGGACAGATGGACAGCTTGCGGCTGTATTTTTTTTTAATAAGAAAATGTCATTAAAAACGTCTTTTGCCAGACTGTTTTTAGGTCTAGGGAAAAGAGTAAGGAGAAGACTCGGAGGGAGGGCGGGAGGACCCACTGCCTTCCCCAACACTGCCCTCCCCCATCGCCAATGACCACACGGCTGCCAGCAGATGCATGACCTTTAATCCAGTTCCCTGCCTGGCCTGGCGAGTTGGCAGAGCCAGGGCGGGCGGGCCCAGGGCCCCACCGCGGGCTCCTAGGTGTTGCGCACCACCAGGGACTGCTCCAGCTCCTGCCGGCGCTGCTGGATCTTTAAAGAGATGAGAGCAGACGCGCTTACGGTGCTGCTGGTGAGTGCGGGCACCCGCCCCCGCCGCCTCCCGCCCCAGCCCAGCCCAGCCCGGCTGCATGTGAGGGGTGGGCCTCTGAGCCCAGGCGGAGAGGGAAAGAAAGCCCGAGGTCCCCGGCCCACACACCTTGCAATAGAAGTACCGGCTGACAGCTTCCTGGGACCAGGGCTGGTGGTAGAACTCGGCCCGGCGCTCCTCCTCCGGGTTGCCAGCCACGTCTGTCATCACCTGGGAGGGAGCGGGGGTCAGTCCTGGGCCTGGACACCCCCCACCCCCGGGCAGCATTCACTGTCTCCCCGATCTGCTTGTCTTCCATCCAGTGCTCCCGAGTTCCCTTCACCTTGAGGTCCCGGCTCTGGGATCGGAGCAGGTCTTGGATGTAGCCTTTGGGGTCTCTGGAGAAGCTTAGCATGAAGTCCCTCTGGATCTTAAGCTGGTTTATGGACTCAATCGTCTCATGGATCTGCAGGTAGAAAGACAGAGGCTTTCAACCTGGCCGTGACGAGGGGGTGGGGCGCGCCGGGGAGGGTCTGCTGTGGTCAGTGCAGGGCAGTCCCCGGGCCCCCAAGGCCTCTGCAGCCCAGGGGAGGGGCCGTGGCACCAGAGGCCTGCCCCCGCCTGCCTGTCCTTTCTGGGTTAATGTCCCGCTCCAGCTCTGGGCTCCGGCCCCACCTTACTGTCCAGAGCACTGATCTCCTGCTGGTTGGCGGTGGACAGGAGAAAGCTGCTCATCTGCCCCTTCAGCGGCTCCTCCACCTCCACGTCTATGTCATAGCACGCCGTCTTCTTCTGGTCCGATGGGTCCACGCTGCCAGGGAAGTCCAGCCCTTGGAGTCCACACTGCCCATCCCCAGAGGCCAAGGCCAGGGGCAGAGGCGGTGAGGAGGGAGGGGTGCGGGAGGAGGGCTGATGAACAGGGCCTACCTGATGACGTGGTTGATGACGATTGGGTCGGGGGGCAACAGCAGAGCTGTGAGGCGCTGGGGGATCTCAGAAAACTTCAGCCGGGGACAGTCAAAAATCTGAGGCAGGAGAGAGATCAACCTTTTGTGCTTGAAGAGAGCACAGCTGCAATTCTAGATCCTTCCATTTTGGGAAGGTGGCGAGAAGCTGAGCCACGTAGTGCGTCGTCGGTGCTCGCTGGAGGAAGCCAGCGGTGGGAGTGGACATAGGTCGGGACGTGGCCCGGGCTGGCCGCTGAGGGGTCAGTCCTGCTGCTGCCTCTCTCTCACTGAACAACCCGAACGAGCTACTGACCATGTCTGGCCTCAGTTTCTCCGTCTCTAGAACGGGGCTAATGGGACCACCTCACGGGGTGTGAGACTGTCGGGAGTCGGCACGCAGTGCTTGGACAGTGCCTGGCGGTGGTAAGTGCTGAATAAACGTCGACTGCATTTTTCCACCCCTCAGGGTTCTCTGCTGTGTTTATTTAAACATCAGTACTAACAATCACGTCTAGAGCGTTTCAGCACATGGCTTGCACACCTTCTTAGCCGTCGCATTTCCCTGACAGTCTGGGTTAGCTGGGCAGGCCCCATCTAAGAAACAAGGTTCAAACAGCTGAGGAACCTGCCAAAGTCTGGACCCGGGACTGGAGCCCCAGACCCCCGCTCCACGCGCCGACAGTATGACATTTCCGAAGGCACTGGCCTCCAGTTCCCGACTTGGGAGGTGAATGTGGACAGGCTACAGCCCAGAGCCCCGCCACAGCAGAGCTTTGGCCAGGACGCTGCTCTCTGGCTCGGAGACCGTGGCATGTTCCATTTCTGTACCCAGGAATCTAGAAGGTTCCACCTCCCGCACACGCCCCCTCCCCGGGGCCCTGGGCCTGCTCCTCCCGGCCGGGTGCTGCAGAGTGGTACCTGCTGGAAGTACTTGTCCCCGTTTATGTACTCCTTGTCGTGGGAGTCCTGCAGCCTGTTGGTCTTCACGTACTGCCACAGTGCCTGGACGATGGCTGACCGGCTCTGCGTGTGCAGCCCCAGCAGCCGCGCCAGCCGGGGGTCCAGTTTGAACTGGGGAGGCTGGGAAAAGGGGGCCATAGAAATGAGAGGAGAGACTGGAGAGAGCTGGTAGCACGGGGCTGGCAGGGCCTGAGGTGGTGACGGGTTTCTGGAGGAGGGGGAAGGAGAACGGGGTCCCAGGTGCACAAGCCCAAGACTAGGCTGTCTGGGGCGGGGCCACGCACCTGGTAGTCCAGCATGAGGAGCAGCGTGCAGCGCACACTCAGGTCTCCCGGCCGCTTCACCTGGAAGCCGTCCGTCTCCTGGGTGGTGGGCGTCCGGTGCCACTGTCCCGGGAGAGCTGGGTTACCTCGGGGCTCTCCTGGGTGCGGCCTGGGCTCAAGGGCGAGCCCTGGCCCAGATCTGTGCACAGGTGGCACTGGGCTGAGGCCTTCCGGGATGGGGGCTGGCGAGGGGTGACAGTTCAGGGGCAGAGGGGTCTGGGTCATACCTCAACGAGGTGGTTGTCAGGGCCGTAGAGGTCTTTGTCCAGCTCGATGACCAGGCTCTTGAAGAAGGAAGAGAACTTCCGCTTCTGCTTGCTGGGCTACGGGAGAGGAACGGGGACGTGGGGCATAACGGGGACGCGGCGGCAGCATGAGTTGGGAGCGGGCAGGGCTGGTCAGTGGAGCACAGTTCCCAGCAGGCCGCCCACCCCGCCGGGGCTGACCCCCAGGCCCTGCAAAGCGCCTGCTTCGTGGTGTTGTCGGCCCGGCCCCGTGCCCACCCCAGGACCCTGGAGAGACCTGGGCCAGGACGTACGTCATCCAGGAGCTTCCCCTCTACCCGCAGCTCCCAGGAGGCGATGCTGCCGTCAGAGTCCTCCGCGTCGGGCTTCGCGGGGTTAAAAGTGTTGGAGATATAGAGACGCAGCTTCCGCTTTTGCTGTAGAAACAGAGTATGGCACAGAGGGAACCCCGGGTGCTCCGGGCCACAACCCCACTTCCCGGTCCCGCGAGGCCGCCTCCTGCCCCACAGCAGGGCACCTTCATCGGCCGCTTCAGTGCCTCCTGGATGTCCACCCGCTTGCGCATGATGGTCTGGTCCAGTTTCCGCTCAAACGCCAGGAGGTCCATGTACGCCTGGGACTCGGGGACCAGCTCCCGGATCTGGAAGGGAAGGGGCAAGCGGGGACCCAGCTCAGCCAGGTGTGGGATGGGCCAGGCATGCATGACAGGCCTGGGGTGCTGAGAGCACGGCGGGGGACCGTGGCGCACCCCTGGGGCCTTGCCCCGAGTTGCACATCCAGCAGGAGCGGTCCTGAGGTGTCGGGATGGAGGAGCTGCCGCTCCCTCCAGGGGCTCCAGATGTTTGCTCAGGAGGAGAGGCCCCAAGCGTGGTACCCAGCAAATGGGCAGGCGGAACTCCTCCCCTGGCTCTGACTTCCCTGGGGTGTCTGCTGAGTGGCTGAGGTGCTGGGGTTCTGGACACGGTTGGGGACCTTGTTGACTGCTCCCACTGATGTCCTAACTGCACCCTGTGCCCAGCGCGGCCTTCTGGCCAGCTGGGGTTTGCTTCTCTCCCCTGCCAGCCTCTGACCCCCGGCTCTGCTCCCTCTTTGTCCGCTCCTGTCTGTCTTCAGAAGGCTGGACCAAAGTCCACTGCGCCCAGCCCAGCACCCTGCCCTCAGGGCCCCCTCAGGGCCCCCTCCTCCCCTGCTTCCTCCCCACCTCCCCCTGGCCTGGGGAGCCTCACTTCTTAATTAGCTTTTTAAACAAAAAGTGAAAGTGTGACATTGCAGCTCCTCTCCTGGTGGAGGAGGGGAGGCCGGGTGGGGGTGGGAGGAGGGCGGAGCAGCAAAGGGTGGGGGGTGGGCTAGGGGCTGCTGTGAAAGGCACTCACCCTTTGAGGGAGGATTTTGTCAGCCATCTTCCTCCTCTTGGCACTGTACATTTTTTAAAGAAAAAACCAGGTTACCATGGCGACAGATCTGGGAGTAACGAGGCCACCTGCTAAATTATCCCGACATCTCCACCCGCCTGGCTGGGGTTCCCACAGCCTGCTTGTCTCCCCACCCAAGGGGCTACGACCGCAGTGTGTGGCGTGGGCACCCTGTCCTCTGACAGGGAGCAGAAGTGACCCACCCTTTCTGTGGTCTGGGAGCCCCTTCTGCCCCACCATGTCCTCTAGACCACAGATTTAGACTTAGCAGGGGCTGGGGGTGGGGGAGCTAGAGGAAAGCCAGGGAGGAGGGAGGACAGGGTCTGAAGACAGGGCTTTTCTGCTAAGCAGGGGTGCACCACCCAGGTTGTCTGAGTTCAGAGGGAGGGGCGCCCACTCCCCATCCCTGAGCAGGAGGTGATGGCAGGAAGCTGGTGAGGACTTACTCCCTGCCACCCTGGGCTTGGAAGGGGATACCGGTGGGCAGGGTGTGCTCATGCCCTTGGACCACCTGCCACTGGGGGGGGCAGGGAGACACGCTGGGGTTCCAAAGAGACTAGGGGGGGGTCATCTCTGGGGGCAGGGCAGGTGAGCTGTGGGCTGGAGCAAACTGGATGTATCCAAGGTAGCAACTGGGAACTGGACTCTTCTTGGCTGCCTAGCTGCTCCTCACTTCCCAGAGCACCCAGAAAATCCTTGGCAGAGTAAGGGGCAGAGCCCAGCCTAGCGGATGGCTCCACACTGCCCCCCTGTGGTGGTGTCGAGCACTGCCCCCCACCCCGTTCAAAATCTATTTTAAGGCGAGGCAGCCGGCTTTCTAAAGGTCTGATCTGTTTTGAACAAATTATCGGTGTGAAACTCTTCCATGTATCCAAGATAAATCAGGGACTTGTTTACTGTCTAAAAGCCGATTCACTTGCAGAAGAATTCATGGTGGGATGCTTTATAAATGGTGGCTTTTCCTCCCTCTGTAAGAAATATTTAATAATGAAGTAAAATCCTCATTACACCTTTTATAGGACTCCATCTGGTGTGCAAAGGGAAGCATGTGTGTTTGGCTAAATCCTGAAACCCAGAGGGGCAGCTCTCTTGCCAGGCACCAGCAGGGGCTTTTGGGGTGCCACCAACTGGCTCAGGCAAGGAGATGGGCTGCACCCCCCCCGTCTTGGGGGCAGACTTGAGCCAGAGGACAGATGCTGGTAGTTCTTCAACCTCTGAGGGCCTGAGAATCACCTGAGACCATGACCACAGGGCAAATTCCCAGGGTGCACACCCCCTGACCAGAGACTGGGGGTAGCAGATCCAGGGGTTTGTGAGAAGGGCACAGAGACGTGGAGAAACAGTCCCGGAGCTCAGTCCAGAGTCCCCCTGCCCGCACCGCCCCCCCGCCCCCCCACCCCCCCACCCCACTGAAGCATCACCCAGAACGTGGGGACTAGGAGGGAGGGCGGGACGGAGCGGCTGCCCAGAAGGAGGGCGACGGCCGCAGTCTCAGTCCCTGCAGTGGGCACACAAAGGAACCCGGCCGGTGCCCCTCAGCCCACCTCCCCAGAGGGCATCCCGCCCAGGCCGCCTCGCTCCCTGTCAATCATCTTTTCTTGCCCCTTCCAAGCCGGCTCCCCGCCCACACCGGCCCGCCCCCTCCGGGACCCCACTCACCTGCGGCTCCGCGCGGGGGCGGTGGGCACCGGCTGGCCCTGGCTCTGGGCCTGGCTCTGCCCGGGCGGGGGCGCTGCTCGCTTGCGGGCGGGCTCCATGCCCGCGGGGGCCAGGCCGGGTCGCACGGCGGGGCTGCCCATGTACGGGGAGCCCGGGGGGCCCATGGGCGCCCCCTGGTGGGGCATCCGGGCTCCAGACGGCATCCCGGGGCGCTGGGGGGCGTGGGGGGGGCGGGGGTGAAGCAGAAACAGGCGCCCGCGGGTCAGACCCCAGCCCGGCTCCGGGCGCGATGAGCCGCGGCTTGCCCACCCCAAGACCCCCGGCCGGCGACCCCGAAGCCGCGGGCGTGAGCGAGGGGTGGGAGGGGCAGGGGCGCCGGAACCGCGCGGCCTCGGCGGAGGGGGCTTTGCGTCTCGCTGCAGGAAGCTAACTGAAGCCAGGCAACTGCACAGGGCATTGCCCGCCGCCGATGTGCCGAAGGTGCCACGAAAATGAATATTAATGGCGCCTTTCAACCTTTGCAAAGGGTGTTCGCAGCCACCAGCCCCTCTGCCAGGCAGAAGGAGCCAGTCCCTCCGACCCCACTCGACAGATGAGGCAACTGCGGCTGAAGGAGAAAGGCGACCTAGCCAAGGTCACACCGCTCCTCCCGGCGAAGGCTGCACGTGCGGCTCAGGGCCGGTCCTGCCCCTCCCCCCGGGGCTTTTGGTCCGGGCGACTTCATCCAGGACAGGGACTTCGTAGCCCTCCCCTCCCCGGCTCCCCCTCCCCCACTTCTCTGCGGGTCCTCCTTTGGACCCCCTCAGTCCCAGCCCCCACACCATTCGAGGGAGCCCAAGTCTCCACACCCAGGGGCTTCCAGCCTGACATCACCCCGCCTTTGCGCCCAAGGTGAAAGTGGGGGCAACCAGAGGAGCTGGGGTCAGAGCCCCCAGGCTCCCCAGACTGGAAGGACAGGGCAGCGTTCAGGAGGTGGGCTGGGGCTGGGTCCAAGGCAACTTCTTCTCTGACCGCCCTCGCCCCTGTCCTGCCGCACTGCCAGAGGAGGCTCCATCCTAAGCTCTCTCCTCCCCACCCCCACCGCAGTGAGGGCAGAAGCAGGGTGAAGTGGGGCCATGGCCAGAGGGATGGGGCCAGACTCTCCCTGACCACTCTCAGGGGCCCGGTGGGTGCCCATGAGGAGCAAAGGCATGGAGTGAGGAGTTTGCAGGCTTTTAAACCCCCCTAGTCCAGCTTCCAGAAGAGGAAAGGGGGAGACCAGAGGGTCAGTGAAGGAGTGGGCAAGTGGGAGGGGCCTGTGATGAGGGCGGGAGGAAGGAGAGAGGGGCGCAGACACCCTGACCCTGTCGTCATTTCCACACTACCACGTCACCCCAGGAGGAGCCC
Organism: Galemys pyrenaicus; assembly: GCA_019455555.1. Classification (NCBI taxonomy): domain Eukaryota; kingdom Metazoa; phylum Chordata; class Mammalia; order Eulipotyphla; family Talpidae; genus Galemys; species Galemys pyrenaicus. Next base: position 2,589,874 of record JAGFMF010012182.1, on the reverse strand, counting down.
CGGCCCTGGTGAGTCCCTTCCAACTGGCCCTCTTGGCCCTCCGTGCCCGCTCCCCTGGCACCGCGTGCACCCAGCCGCCAGCTGTCTCTGCCCCTCTCTCCAGAAACCTGCCTCCAGCATCCGCCTCCCCCGCCCACCTGACCCTGTCACTCACACCTCCACCGTGGCAGCCGGGGAGGGAGCAGTCAGCCATTCCTACCAGCACTGGAGGCGCTCGTGGGGGTGTAGTGGGGCTCACAGCCACCAGAGAACTGTGGCTCTAAGTTGCCCAAGGAAAAACCCACGTGTTGAGTCTCTCTCCTAGACGAGCCCCTTGAAAGGGATTCCCCCAAGTAGCAAGGTTAGGACTGGCCGCTCAGAAGAGCGGCATGGGCACCCCTGGAGTGTTACCCCCAGGGGCCCCCTTTCCCCTCTCAGCTGCTCTGTCATTGACAGAGACCCATGATGCCTTCTGATCTGCTTGGACAGGCCAGAGAGCCCTGCCCCCCACAGGGCCACCCCCAGGAAGGGCTGAAGTTCTGGGGACTCCCATCTTCTTTGCTGAGCATGTGCCTTCTTTGGGGCTACAACCAAATTTGGCCATAGAAAATCTGATGCTGCCTCTATACTCGGATACCACCCCGGCACCCACCCCAGTCCCGGGGCCCCTGCCTCCCCCACTCCACACCCCTCCCAGCCTGGCAGCTGCTGCCTGGGCTTCAGCCTGCCATCCCAGCCCCGTGCCCTGGGCTCCCGCGGCTCCCTGGGTGCCTGGTCCGGCCAGGCAGGGCTGCCCTGCCCCTTTTGGTCTCTAGGCCTCAGGCCCTGACTCCAGTCCCTTCCTTCACACCTTTGAGGCGTTAAGGACACCAGCTTCTGGGGGGCCGAGTCTGTCAAAGCACCCTCAGACCTCTTAACCTGGGTCTGTCCCCAGGGAGGGTCTCCTCTCTGACCCCGATGGCGGAGGCCATGGGCCAAGACCCAGAAGCCGCTGCGGAGATGCAGAGGTTGCTCAGGCAGAGAGCTTCTGCTCCCTGCCTCCAGGGTCACCTGCCCCTGGCTCAGGAGACACAAGCAGAGAGACCCCGTCCCAGCAGATGAACAGACTGGGCCCAGCCCAGCGTGCCCCCTCCCCCAGGGCAGGGTAACACCTGGGACCACAGGGCCAGAGCGGAAGACAACACGCCTGTTACAGAAGAGACCCCCCCACTCAGGGGACCATCCCCAAGTCCCACCCCCAGCCCCGACACGAACACTGCGAACGCCTCGCGTCCCCGCGGCGCGCACCCATCCCCGGCCGCCGCCTGACGACGTGTTGGGGTGCCAGGGCGCGGGCACGGGCTCCGCCGGGCCGCGGGCCCAGACCCCCAGCCGCCGCAGGGGCGGGCGGGCGGGAGCCCCCTCCCGGCCCCTCCCGACCCTCCCTCCATTCAGCCCGAGCCAGCTCGCTCGCCCTCCCCCGCTAACTTCCCCCACTCACCACCCCATGGACCAGAAACTCAAAAAGTTTGCTTTTCGTGGCTTTGCGCGCCCCTCCGGCAACTTCGTCCGCGGCCATCGGGGTGGGCTCGGCGGCTCCTCTCACTCTCTCTCTCTTCCTCTTTCTTTCCCTTTTCTGCCTTTTTCCCTCCAACTCTCCCTCTGAGTCCTGCTGGGCTCTCTCACACTTCTACTCGAGCGGAGTGGGGAGGGGGCCCCTTCAGGGCTGCCCTGACGGCCCACGGCCCACGCCGCCCGCCCGCCGCCGCCGCCGCGGCTGCCGCATTCCTGCACTGATAAGCCAGAAATAGTCGGCGGCCCGGGGTCTGCTGCCGGCGCGGCGGGGCCGGCGCGGCCGCCGCTCCCACCCTCGCCGCCCAAACAGCGCAGATAAGCGGCGCGCCGGGCAGCCGGCTCCCGGCGCTGGGCAGCGGCGCTGCAGCCCGAGGGCCGCGGGCGGCGCGGGGAGGGGACGCGAGGGCGGCGGCGGGGGGTCGCCGGCCGCCCCGCGCTCGCCGCAAATAGTTTCTCGGTTAGGGAATTCGCGGCAGGGCCGGGCCGAGCACAGCCAGTCCCAACTTTCCCCCCGAGTGGCTGCCGCTGCATTGCTGAGGCCCTTCCCCAGGGACCTGGCAGGCCAAGTAGGGAAACATTCGCGGGGAGGAATCGGGGGGGCCGCGGCCGAGGCGGTCGGCGGGTGGGTGTGCCGGGCGGCGGCCGCGGTGTGTGCGCCCTTGTCCGGCCGCCGCGGGGGTGTGCGCCGGCGAGGGCGCGGCGGCCCGGCGCGGGTCGGTGCGTGCACACCGCGCCCTGTGCCTCCCCGCCGGGCGCCGTGCGGGCGCCGGGGCAGGACACGGCCTGCGCCTCCCAGCTCCGTGAGTTTATTTCTGGGCATGTGAGTCTTTGTTTGTCTCTACGTGAGAAAGTGAGGGCCATAGGGGAAGTATTTCGGAAAGAGGGTGGTGGATGGGGCGCCTGAGAACAGGAAGAGAAATGTGGGGGGAAGGCACAGAGCCGCGCGGTGGGTGGAGAGAATGAGGCAAAAGAGCGGGCTGGATGCTTTGGGATGGAGCGTGGGGTGTGGCCGGGGCACCCAGAGCTCGGGCCTCGGGCTACGACGGCCAGTCCCAAGACCCCGACACCAGCAGGGGCAGGGCCGGGGTGAAGAGGGAGCTGGCAGTCCCTGGGGTGAAGCCGGGACAGGAAACGGGAGGGGCAAATCCTGAAAGCCCCGGGCTGGGCGCCCTGGCCCCGCCCACACCCAAAGGCCACGCCCCTCTCCTCCCAGAGCGAAAGCCCGATGGCTTTGGGACGACAGTGGGTCAAGGTTGGGGCCTCCTGGGGCTTCACCGTCAGGAGACAGGGAGGGTGGGGCCATGTCTGGGGATTTATTGGAATGCGTACTTGAGGCAGACCCCGAGACCAGGCGTCATGTTGGGGGCCCTGAGCCTCAGCCCTTTAGGATGCCTTCAGCATGCTGGACAAAGACCCAAGGAGCCCTCTGCCAGGGAGTCTCCTCTGCCTGCAGCCCATCTCCCTGGTGGGCAGCGCTGGAAAGCCAGAGAACCATGGCGTCCCCGAGGCCTCTGCCACCGCTGGCTTAGCGAGGGGCCTAGCTGTCTGCAGCTCTCCAGGACTTCACCTGGCTGGGTGGAGATGGGTGGGGAGGGCCACAGGCCGTGAGGTGGTTGGCTGCAGGCAACCCAGGGAGGTCCCCTGTCCACCCGGTCCAGTAACCTCGAAAAGCAGCTCTTGCTCCCATTTTGGAGCCACTGCTCCTGCTCTCCTTTTGCGGGGAAAACCTTCCATCCCCGCTCCCCCTTTGCCAGTCCCACCACATTCATCCTTGAAAGCCCAGGCTGGGCCCCGGCTCAGGAACCCTTCCCTGGTCCCATCGCTGGGCACCGGCCTGCCCCTTCTCCAGACACCCGTGGCCAGTCACCTGGGCATGGACTGGCACCTGACTCGCAGCCGACGAGCCGGGCTTCGTTATTTTGTCTGATGCCAAAGAGCTGTGGTCCCTGAGAGCAGCCACTGGTCTGTAAGTGCCGCTGTCCCACGCCTGGGTCCACGTGACCAAAGCCACCCAGCACTCACGGGCTGTGCACGGGCTCATCCCTAGGGTGTGAGTCACCAAGGGCCCTACAGAGCCCCTGGCATGGACTCTATCTAGCAGCCTGGGGCTTCTGGGGGCCTGGGACAGGGCTACCTCCCTCTTGGCTCTTTGTGAAGTTCAGAGCGCCCAACTCTCCAGGGACCTGGGGTGGGGGTGAAGACAACAGAGGAAGAGGATGAGCACCCCAGCTAGGGTAGCTGGGAAGTTTGAGGGAGGGGTGTGAATAAGGGTGGGAGCACCCAGCACCTTGAGGGGGCTGGAGGGGGTTGCCAGATGTGTTGACCCAGGGCACTGGAAGTGGAGCTGGTATCACTCAAGCCCAGAATCATCCCGTCCAAGACTACCCCAGGCCCCCAGCCTCCTCCTGCAGCCTCCTCCGAGCAGACATGAGGCCCCAGACCCCAACCACCGCCCCTGCATGCCGCCACACCAGCGCAGGCGGGACCAGGAGCCACGTGGACCTGCGCTTCCCCGCTGCATCTCCACCATCACGTCTCCACGGGACACTCTGCCCCCTTGGCGAGGCTCTGCCGAACGCAGGGTGTTCTGCTGCTTCTACAGGGCCGACCCTAGCGTGTCTGCGCAGGGCGCCCCCAGACTACAAAGCAGAGGCACGGGGTGGATGCGCCAGGCAGAGCCCCCACCTCACAAAGCCCAGGCTCCCCGTGGCTCAGGCCCAGGGGGTGCCAGCAGTGAGGCCGAAGGCGAGCAGGGGGCCGGCTGCCCACCTGGGCTGGGCCCTGGGCCGCGGCTGACCCGCCAGGCCGCGCTCCGGGCAGGCCGCGCGCGTGTCCGAGAGGAGGGCGGCCGCCCAGCGGCCCGCAGCCGGAGTCCCCCCTGCCGTCCCCCCATCTCTCCTTCCCTCGCCGAAGCACCACCGGCACCAAATGGCAAAGCGCCGCTCCCCGCGCAGGGAGCGCGGCGCCGGGGCCGGCGGGCCGGCTGGCCTCCCCCGCCGCGCCGGGCGGCCGGCGGCCGGCGCCGGGGACACCTCCGGCCCGGCCGGCCGCCCTCGCCCTCGCCCTCGCCGCGGGGCCGGGCAGCGGCGGGAGCGGCCCGCCGCCCGGGCATGCGCACTCGGCCTCCCGGCGGTGAAGGTCAGCCCGGGGCCTAGCTGCAGGACGGGCGGGGGAGGGGAGGTGGGAGACTTAACCCCTTCCCTGCGGGAGCGCGGCCGCGAGCGCCGCCGCCGCCGCCCGCCCCGCCGGGGTGAGGTCGCAGCGTGGGGACCCAGCTCGGGGGAGGGAGGGGCGGCAGGGAGGCTGCAAGAAGCGAGGCCAGGAGGAGAGAAGGGAGCTGGGAAGGGGAGCGGGAAGAAGGCAAGGGAGGAACAAAGGAAGCCAGGCTGCTTGGGAGAGCCGCTTCCCGCTGCCCCCTTCCACCCCAGCAGTAAAGCTGCTTCACTGGAATGGAGTCAGCCCTGTGGAGTGTATGAGAGAGAGAGAGAAGTGAGCTGTCAGGCCCAGGACCCCTGCTTCTTGTCACCCCTAAACGCAGTCCCTTCTCTGGCCACCAAACCCCAGGGCCTGCCAGGGGCCCCAGAGGAAGCTCTGACCCAGCCTACCTGCCTGGCTGAAGTCCCAGCCCCCCAGAGAACCCTGCTAGACCTTGGGGCTAGCCCCACCCCCTGAGCGGTAGAGGGGAGTCTACACCTCAGCCCCAACTGGAGTGAGGGGCCTCCTTCGGCCAGCAGATGGATGGCAGACCTGATTAGGGCCTTGGTGGCACCCCGCTCCCCCGGGCACCACCAGGCCCTCCTGTGCAGGAATGTCTGTGCCCCACGCCCGTGCTGCTGGCCAGGGGCTTCGGGCCTCTGTGTGACTCGGCCTCTCTGGGCCACTTTGCAGATGCAAGAGACAAGCAGATAGAAAGAAGTGTTACAGGGCAACCTTAATATAAAATGGGTTTGCAAGAACAAAGAGAAAGCAGGAACATCCATGTGACCTTGGGCCAGTCTGTGCTTCCCTGGCCCAGGGCTTCTTCCTCCTCCTCTGGCCCTTAGGGGCTCCTCTCCTGAAGCCCTCAGGCCACTCTCCTCCCAGGCCCCCTCACCTCTGGGTGGCCCCTGGTCAGACACCTTCCTGGAGTCCTGCCTCTCTGCTCTGTGGGCTGGAGGCGCCCAGGGGCCTGCAGGGATGCCTGGGGACCTGCAGGGAAGTTCTAGCTGCGTGAGTTGGGTGCATGAGTATATCCTTCCTCTCTCCCTGTGGGGTTCTGCAGTTTAACGGGGTGCTCTGCGACCCTCTTCCTGCCCCTGACACGCCCCCACACAAACACATACCCTCACTGCATCAGCCAGACGCTGAAGCTGCTGCTTGCAAGGGTGCAGAGCTGGGCCAGGGCAGAGCTGGCTCCACGAGCCGCTCCCCGGCTACCCCGAATGAGGAGGTCTCCCATAGCAGTTCACCCCAACAGCTTATGGTGGGCACGAAGAAGCCACATAGGCCTGGTCCCTATTTCTGCAGGTGGGGTTTGCTCTTTGGGGTGCTGTGTATATGGGCTCCTGAGGGTGCTATCATTGCCCTGGCCATTGGAGGGGACCCCAAGTGTGGCTCAGGGCAGAGGCAAGGGAAGGTGGGGGGCTCAGGCTGGGGAGACTCCAAGCAGCAGGTTCTCCCTCTCCTCCCTTCGGCCGCCCGCTGGGGATGAGGCAGCGGGGCTGGGGAAACCCAACCCCAGTCCAGGCCCAGGACGCCAGCAGACCTTGGCCTAGCCCTCGCCACACTACTGCCTGGGAGCTGGGCCGAGGGTCAGGGGCGCCGCCTGTGGGCTCCCGCTCTGTGCACTCGGCTGTGTTAGGAGGAGCCAAGAGGGACCTGGTCTCCCAGATGCCTTCACTGCTAAGCCCCGGCTCTCCGCCTGTCCCCTCCTGACCCACGCCCTGCCTCGGGTAGGTGGCCTCCGACGTACCTGCCTTTCTGGCCCAATCCTCAGCCACCATAAGGACCCCGGGCTCAGCTATCTCCTGAGCCTCTGGGTACCCCGCCCTCTGCCCCATGTCCCCACGCTGGGTGCTGTTTCCGTGTGTGGAGGGAACCCCGGTGCCCGGCACTGCCGTGGACACCCGTCATTCCTGGGACAACAGCTGTCCAGGTGATGGCACGCTTCCCGAGCGCCCCCCACACTGGCCTGGAGGTAGGGGCCTCTGGCTGCTGCTCCCTGGCCCCTGCTTTTGCAGGGAGCCTTCGTTTCTGGGTTTCTGGCGGTTCCAGCCCTTGCCCCCCCCCCCCGCTGCCCCGCCCTCCCTCTTGCTGCTTCCCAGGTCTGCTGGCCTCTGCGCTCCCTGATCTGGTGCTTCAGCCGCCTCTGCCAGCATCCACCCTTCCCACCACTCAGCCAGCTCACCTCTCAGACCTTGTCAATCCAGCCACTGCCACCACCACCCCAGTAGTCTTGAGCACCCCACTCTCAGCCACCTCTTTGCTTTGTAGCTGCTCTATCCAGCGCTGTGACCCCCAAGCCTGCCACTCCACAGGCCCCTTTGGTCCATTTCGCTGACCCCCACCCCTCGACGCAGCCACACCCCTGTATATACGCCTTGAAAAATATATAGCAACACATACTTAATGGAGAGTTCCTGGGGCCTCTCTGGTGGCGCGGTGGGTTAAGCACCGCGCTATGAAGCAAGCCGCAGCCACTGCAGCACGAGTTCGATCCCTGCTGCCGGCCAGGAAGGGGACCCACAGGGCGCAGCAGACCTCTCCTGCCTCCCCGCTGCTCCCCTCAGCAGTGTGTTTCAGTCCATCTGCCTGTTCTGCTCCCTGCTCTGTCTCTGGTGAATCCTCTCACCTCCCTGTGCTTCTGGCCTGTACCCCAGCTCTTGTGTGCATAAATATAAATAAAATATTTAAAAAAAAAAAGATTTGTCTTCAGTTCTCCTCAAAATCCAAGCCCGCCAGACACACCCCCTATTCCACTGAAAATGCTCCGTGGGGCCCCGGGACCTCCATGGTCCTCAGGCTCTCCGAGGCCCCAACTCCACACCTGTCTCCTCACAGAGAGCCTCGCTGCTCTGCGCAGCACCTTCCCCCTCGCTGGGAAGCACTTCCCTCCCAGCTCCACGCCTGCACCGCACCGCTGCCCTTCTCCGGGCCTTGGCTGAGCTGTGGCAGCTGTGGGCTCAGCCCCGTCCTCTGCCGGTTCCCCCCAGGCCTGTCCTGGAGCTCTGGTCATCTTGCCACCCGGACCTCCACACCTCGATGTGCCAGGGCCCCCCAGAGCTCTCCCGCCGGGTCCTGTCCCCCACCTTGCGTACGTATACCGCGCTCTGTTCGTCCCCCACCTTTGGTCAGCTGCTCCAGCTCAGACCGTCCCCACGAGCTCCGGGGCTTCACCTGCCACTCGGCTCTGCCGCGGTCTCCTCCTCCGTGCCACGGTCTCGGGGCCTGTGACGTGCTCACACCCCCCGACCTGGAGCGGGTCCTGCGGGCTGGCTCCCCAAATCCGCCCGCTGGGGATGCAGACGAGCCTGCTTCCGTGCACCCCCCTCTATCCCCAAGAGGGCGACCAGAGCAGCCCTTTGAAAAGGGAGTCAGATCACATCATGCCCCCAGGTCTCCCCAAGATTCCCCACTTTATTCTGAGTAGGGCCCAGGCCCCCCAAGATGCAGGACCCCATCCTGCCACCATACCCCCCCACTCTGGGCCAAACTCGGGCTTTGGGCCTGCTGCCCCTCTGCCTGGACCCCGCTTCCCCAGTGACCCCACAGCTAACCCGCTCAGCCCCCTAAAGTCTGGGACTCTGATGGCCTCCCCAGCAGGTGCAGTCTGTCCCGCCAACAGCCGCATCGCCCCCCACCCCTTGTCTTTGTGAGTCTGTCCATCTCCCTGCAGAGCTCACACCGCATACCGCCCCAGAGACCCTACTTATGTCAGCGTCTTCCCCCTTAGATAGTAAGCTCCAGGGCCTCCCTGGGGGCGCAGCGGGTTGGGCGCCGCACTGTGAAGCATCCGTGGCACAGCAGCGCGAGTTCGATCCCTGGCCAGGGAGGGGACCCACAGGGCGCACCAGACCTCTCCTGCCTCCCTGCTGCTCCCCTCAGCGGTGTGTGTCAGTGGATCTGCCTGTTCTGCTCCCCACTCTGTCTCTGGTGACTCCTCTCACCTCCCTGCGCTTCTGGCCTGCACCCCAGCTCTGTGTACATAAATAAATAAAATCTTAAAAAAAAAAAAAAAGACCTTTCAGCCAAAAAGTGAAACCTACTTAAACTGAGTGGCCTCTTGGGCTCCGGCCAGGACGGCGGGGGCTTCGGCCTTGCCTGCCCTCCTGGTGGACGGGCGTGTCGTCCTCAACCTCCTGCCTTGCCACCCCGATGTGCCTCCCTTGGTGGTGGCCTGGCCATGCCAGCTGGGCTCGGAGCCAGCGCCTGTGCCACAGCCTGCCTTCCTGGCTCTGGAGAACTAGGGCCCAACCAGGGGCAGGGAAACCACCTAAGCAAGGGGTGAAGGCCCACCTATGGCCTGGGGGTTGACTCAGCTCCTTCACTGCAGGCCTGAGTCCATCCCCGGCCAGGGAGGGACCCACATGGTGCAGCAGACCTCTCCTGCCTCCCCGCTGCTCCCCTCAGCAGTGTGTTTCAGTCCATCTGCCTGTTCTGCTCCACACTCTGTCTCTGGTGACTCCTCACCACCCCACGCCTCTGGCCTGTCCCCCAGCTCTTGTGTGCATAAATAAATAAATCTATATAAAAAAAAAAAAAGAAGGCCCATCTATACCTACAGGACCACAGATCTCTTGGGAGCCACGTGAAAGGGTGTGAGGTTTGGGGTCTTTGGGCCTGCCTATGGCCACGACTCCGTGGGCACAGCAGGCGTGGCCTCCTGGGGTCCGCACAGCTCCAAGGCCGAGCTTTACTCTTGGGGCTCTGAGCGCAGCGGCACCCGCAGGCCTCGGGAAGACGCCCGGGCCTGCCAGGGGGTGCCGCAGAGGCGATCTTAGCCCGTTCCCTGCAGTGCCCTGCCTGGGTTTCCACAGCTCCAGCGGCGCTGCTGTGCCCACACCCTCCTCCTGGCTGGGGAGCACCTCCTGAAGCCCCGGTCTGCCCGGTTCTGCCCTTGCTGCCTGATCGACCTCGTGCCGGGGCCACCTCAACCCAGCTTAACAGGGATCCGGCTTGGACAAAGCGCCCCCCCACCCGGTCTGCTGCTCCAGGCCTTCTGGGCGCCTGCGCTCCTCGTCCTGAGCCCCGGCCCTCGGTGGGGACTCCGCAGCCTCACAGGCCCTGAGCCTGAACTCGTCCGGGCTGCTGACGTTTGGGACTGGACGATTCTCGGCTGCGAGACTGCGCTGCCCTGGGGCTCAGCCGGTAGCGCCCTCACCCCTGCTGGCCTCTCCTGCCCCTGTGCTTGCATTCGGAGGCCAGCGCCAGGCCTGGGCTCCACCTGCCCCCATGCCGGCTCAGCACCGGGGGACCCTAACTTCCACAAGCCACCGCCTGTCTGGGCCCCGTCTTCCCGTGTGCACGAGAAGCCCACACGCTCACGAGCTCCTGCACGCACGTGGGGGTGGCTGCTGCCTGCCTGCCCCCACCGCCCCACTCTGAGGGCTCCTGGGGCTGCCCTGCCCCCCAGGGTGGGCCGTGGGCCTGCTGCCGACACCCCCAGCTGGGAGATCCGCAGCCAGGGAGCCCTTCATGCCAGCAGGTTCCCCGGCAGGGCGGCCCAGGGGATGCTCAGGCGGCCGCTGCAACAGCTCGGGGCGCCGGCTGGGGGCTGGGGGCTACCTGGACCACCAGGAGCTTCCTCAAGCAGGGCACAGTGCCCAACAGCACGAGTGTGCGGTGGGGGGTGCAGGGGGCTTGGGGGAGACCTGGCGTGCAGCCCAGAAACAGGGTAGGGGCTGTGGGGATTCCAGGAGGCAAGCAGGTTGGGAACGCACAGGGTTGCCTGCGCCTAAGCTGGGGTCCATCCAGGAGCTGCAGGGGGCATCTCAAGAAAAGGCGGGCCTCCCCCCCCATCCCCGGCTGCTTCTCTCCCTGCCTCCCTGCTGCCCACTCAGTGAGCACCTCCTGTGCCATGGTAAGTGCTGCTAATGCACGCGCTAGACCTGCCCGGCCCTGGGACTCACTGAGTCAGACTGGCTGGGGCTTGCCTGAGGTTGCGGCTGGGTGGAGGCTCCTGCCTGGGGCCTGGCCGAGGATGGCAGCCCCTGGTGGCGGTGGCTGCCACACACCCGCTGCGGACTTCCAGGCCGGCTCAGCGGGGGGCGAGGAGGGTGAGAGTCCGTGGAGAGGTGCCCCGGCCCAGGGCTGCCTCTGCAGAGGGGCTGTGGCTCGGCGGGCGGCTGCCAGGGCCAGCTGGAGCCGGTGGGCAGCGGAGCGGCTGCAGCGGATGGCCTGGGGGACGCAGGGCAGAGGGCAGGCTCCCTCTGAGGAATGCTGGAGCCGGAGGAGCAGGCCCAGCAGCCACGGGCCCGGGGGTCTGCCGCAGGGAGCGGGCCCCGTGTAAGCCCAGGCCGTCTCCTGCGGGGTCTGGGCACCTAGAGTTCATCTTCTCCCCTCCAGAGCACCCTGTGTCTCACCCCCGCTCTGGGCGGCGCTGGCCCCAGCCGCGTCCATCGAGGCCCTAACCGCCAGCTCCTCCCAGCGCGACCTCCTGTGCCAGTCTGACGAGGTCATCTAATCAAAGTGGATCTGGCGCCCGGGGCCGTGCCACAGAAAGGGGAGACCTGGACGCACAGACGAGCCCCTGACTGCACCGTCCAGGGGAGCCCATCTCCAGTGCGCCTAGCCAGGGCCACCCCAGCACCGCAGGGCGCTCCTCTGACCTGCAGGTGACCCGCTAACCTGGCCAGCACCCGACCCCCCGCGGGCGTGCCCGGCCCTCTGACCATGGCGGTGGGCACATGGGGCAGAGCCTGAGCTAAGCCTGAGCCTCTGTCTCACACCCGGTGCCAGGGCGACGCAGTGCCTGGTCCCAAGGGTCCCTCCACTGTCCCTTCGCCTCGCCCGGCGACTGGGAGGGGGTGGCATGGGAGGACACACGTGCGAGTTCCCTTTAAGTTCCAGAGGACAGTCAAGTCACCGCTGTCGTTAACTCTCACCCCTGGGTGACATCCAGCCCTTTGATCAGGGACGGCGTGCACCACGCACCTGATCAAAGCTCCTTTCTTCTCCCACGTGTCTCCCCAGCTCGCGCACCAAGTTCCCATTTTGGACTCAAGAGCAGCCGCTTCTGTCTCTAGTCACCTGGTAAGAATCAGCCCACTGCCTGGCTTGAGAGCGTCTGAGCCCCAATCCTGTCACCCGAGTGTTTCCATCCCTGCAGCTGCGCGTGGCTCAAAACTCCAGGGAGCACGGCCACTCGCTGCGCAAGCCTTTGCTGCCGGCCTCGCACGGGCCCAGGCCCAGGCCTGGCCCTCTGCAGACCGTGGGACCCCTGAGTCTCCACCAGGCGCCCACCCAGCGACTCCTGCCCTAGGCGCAGTCAGGGTGGGCGTTTACACCCCGGGAATGGGCAGGGGGCAAGTGAGCGCTCAGCTTCCCCTCTCCCTGGAGAGCCCGTTGCACCAGCACGCACCGGCGCGGCCTCTCAGCCTCACCCAGGAGGCCGGGGGCATCGTCAGACACGGCCGGGCGCGCACACGACAGCCTCGTGGCGCTCACGCCCGCGAACAGCCCACCCTGTGGTATGGACTTTGCCCTTCTGCCTCCCAGGAAGCTAAAGGGCTCCCATTACTCCGCAGGTGTCAGAGGCAGGGACGGAGGCTGGTGAGCGCTGGAGCCAGCAGGGCACGGAGGGGCAGGGGGCCAGCCCGTGTTCTGAAGTCGGTTCTTTCCAGCACTCCGCCAGGGGCTCCCCCTCTGTTGGCTGTCAAAGGTACCCCGAGTTCCCTCGGTGCCCTGCTCTGGGTTTCGGCCGCAGAGGCGCTGGAAGGTCTGGGACAGCCCGGCCCCTCCCGGCAGCCGAAGGCCTGAGGGGAGGTCGCAGGTGGGATCCTCGACCCAGGCGCTCACCAAGACTTGCACGGGGTTTGGTTTTGGACAAGACTCTGCATTTCGCTTCTGATGAAGCAGCACAGGAGAGCCTTGCCGGGGACAGCGGTCCAGACCGATGGTGCTCAAACCCAGGCCCTGCTGCCTGGGAGCGGGGTGGAGCCGGGCCTGGGCCTGGGGAGAGGAGGGTGCAGGTGCGGGTGACGGGTGAGGCACACTCAGAGCGGCATTACCTACCGGGCCTCGTGGGGTTACTGAGCCCACACTACGTCTTAAACGCTGTTAAAACATAAGAATTGGGAGATTTCACATAGAAAGTCAGACTTTCAGAATCTCGTAAAAAAAGGAGATATCTGGCAACTCAAGTCCCACAGCACCCAGAAACAAGCAGATGGAGCTGAGGAGGGGGCCCCTTTTGAGGGGCACAGGCTCCCCATCTTGCCACGTCCCCTCCCACTTCCCAAGGGAGGGGGTGCAAACTCAAAAGCACCTAGAGGCTCAGCACTACATAGATGGTGGCCTGGGCTCCCCAAGGGGACAGTTCGTCCTTGACCTTGGGCCCTTGACCTTGGGCCTCAGTCCTGGTGCTGTGGTTCGGCCGAGGGCCGGTGTGGAGACTCGCCCTGAACATCAGCCTGGGGTTCTCATCCACAGTGACGGCGTAGTGACTCCTGCCGCAGAGATGGGGTGCAGGCTGATGTCCTGCATCAGACCCCAACTCCACACTGGCCCCCGTCATACCCACCAGCCGTAATGATCTGCCCCACAGCTGGCTCTGCTCCAGCAGCTCCAGCCTCAGGTGTGGGGTGGGGCGCAGGGGTGGGCGGGCAGAGGGGTCTGGACGGGTAGGGCTGTCCCCCTCAGGTCTGTGAGAGGGTTCTCTCTGCGAAGACTGGGGCGGGGGCAGGGGCGGCTGGTGAGTGGGGCTCCAAGGAGAGACTGAAGCGAGAAATGCAGAAATGGTGGAAGCAAAGCGATGCCCAACTGGGCAGCGAGGCCTGGAGGGGCCTGTGGGCACGCCTCTGATCCCCCACTCAGACCCCACCGGGCAGTCCCCTCCTCTCCCTTGGCCCGCCCACCTGGGCTCCTGCTAGTGCCCCAATTTGCTCTTTTATGGGCAAGCAGTTTCCCCAATTAAAAACTTCCTTTAAGGCAAAGAAATGGCTGGCTGGAGGGCAGCTGGGGGGCAGCTGGGCTAAGCCCTGTCCCTGGGTCACAGGCCTGGATGGGGGAGAGGGGCTGGCCAGAGAAGAGGTCTCCATGACCAGGCCTCTGTGTTCTACAGATGGCCGCTGGGGGCAGCACTGAGCACCCTATTTTAAGGGGGGCATTCTGGCAGGTGCAGAGCACGAGGCTTCCTACCCGTTAAAGAAGGGCTTCAGGCCCCGCGTCTTTCAGGTCTTCGCGGTGGCCCAGCGGGTTGAGCGCTGCACAGCAGCGCGAGTTCAATCCCCGGCGGGGGAGCGGGCCCACAGGGCCCAGCAGACCTCTCCTGCCTCCCGCTGCTCCCCTCAGCAGTGTGTTTCAGTCCATCTGCCTGTTCTGCTCCCTGCTCTGTCTCTAGTGAACCCTCTCACACACACCCCCGCACCTCTGGCCTGCACCCCAGCTCTTGTATGCATAAATAAATAAATCTTAAAAAAAAAAATAAAGAAGGGGCTGTCAGCTGAGGCACGGAGGCTCAGGGGTGGAGCAGGGCCTCTCGGCTCAGCCAGGCCGGCCAGGGACAGCGCGTGTCCTAGGGCCTGGTGTCCTCACCCCAAGGCCAGCACAGCCAAGGCCCCAGGTGGGCGTCTGTGCAGCCAGACAGGATGTTCCCCAGGGAGACACCGGGAGCCAGTGCACCCGCCTCCGACCGGCCAGAGGCACCAAGCGTCATGGAAACAGAAAAGGGTTTATTCTCTGCCACTGCGAAGGGCAGGACCAAGGTCACGGGAGGAAGCTTCACCTCCTGCAGCGTGACCGCAGTGGAGCCTCCGTGACCCGGAGAACGGCCGAGAGGGCCCTCGGCGTGGGCCCCGGCACCTGTGAGCAGCACAGCTGCCAGCGGCAGGGTGGGCTGCCGGGAAGGCCACGAGTGCGGAGGGAGGGCCACGCGGGCGGAGGGAGGGCCACGCGGGCGGAGGGAGGGCCATGCGGGCGGGCGCACACACAGCTCGGCATCAGCTGCGGAGCCTCCTCTTCTCCCCCTACCTCACTCACTCGCCGGCTCATTCCTGGTTTCCCTGCCCTGTGCCGAGCGTAGGGGCACGAGGAAACCTTCACGCCCTTAAGAGGACGGGGCTTCACAGCTGGTCGGGGTGGGAGGCGGTCTCCCAACCGGGAAGAAGTGGAACGAGGTGGAGACTTGAGGGGTCAGTGTGGGGTCGGTGTGGCCAGTGAGGGAGCCAGGGCGTGCAGGCTGGGGCTGCGTGCCGAGGCCTGCGGGAGGCGGGGCGCGAAGCTCAGGGGCACGGGAGGTGCAGGGTGGGGTCCGTGTGCAGGAGCCGTCCTGGCCTCTCCGCCGAGTTGGGGCCACATCTGAACGTGGGGCGCCAGGTGGCCACCCCAGGGGTCCAGGAGGGACACCAGAGAGGCATGGATGAGGGTGGGATGCGGGAAGTGAGGAGCAGATGGCGCTGAAATGCGGCTAGGCGATGCATCAAGTTAAGGGGAGAGGAGGCGGGAGGGGGGTCAAAGGTGACTCGGAGTCTGAACTGGAGCATTCCGGGAGCTCTCCCACGCTCAGCTCCCCAGGCGAGAACCTGGGGTCCGGCTCTGTTCCCACCCCGCAGCCCCTCTGGGGCTGCTTTTGCCGAGGCCGAGGCCGAGGCTGCAGCCGATGGCTCCTGGGCCAGCCCCTCTCCTGGCGGGGGTAAGTAGGCGCCCCTGCACCCCGCCTTTCCTTCTGGGGTATCTGATCACCTGTTCCCGAGCGCCACAGGCTGCGGCTTCTACCTGGGGCCTCTCTCCGCAGCCCAAACATGCCTACACCAAAGCTGCAGCCCCCCACGGCACCTGTTCTCGTCGGTTCAGGGCCTGGCGTGAGGAGAGGAGTAGAAGGCAACCCAGATGAAGCCGCCGGGGCAGCCGAGCTGCAGGAGCTCTTTATTTCCAGGTCATCACTCTTACCCCGAAATGTCACTCCGTATTCCACCTCCCCTACTGCCCCATACTGATCAGAAGTGCGGTGGCAGGCCTCCCTGGGGGCACAGTGGGTTGAGCGCCGCACTATGAAGCATCCGTGGCACAGCAGCACGAGTTCGATCCCCAGCCAGGGAGGGACCCACAGGGCGCAGCAGACCTCTCCTGCCTCGCCCGCGGCTCCCCTCAGCAGTGTGTTTCAGTGGATCCACCTGTTCTGCTCCCCACTCTGTCTCTGGTGGACCCTCTCACCCCCTACACCTCTGGCCTGTGCCCCAGTCCTTATATGCATAAATAAATCTTTAAAAGCAAGAAACGCGGTGTCAAGTTAACAGAGCATTTCTTAAAGGCTGGCAATGCGTTCTCCAGGCGCTCAAAATTTTGTCTTTGGAGTCAGGGACTTAAGCGCATTCCCAAGGCAGCCCATATCAGACTGGACACGCCTGGGCCCTGGGCGAGCCTTGAGGCCTTGTGGGGGCCACCGCCTGACTCACGCACAGAGGACACCCCCATGTCATCATGTGGGGAGACTCCCCGGGTCACAGTGCTTGGGCAGATGGCTCGATTTTTGTCCCGGGACAGGGAGATTCAGCCAGTTTCCCTCCTAGGAGGGGTCTCGGGCTCACAGTCCAAGCTCCATCCCGGGTCCTCATTCCCTACCTTGGCTTTGCAAACCCTTTCGGAATGGGCTGGACCAGGAGGCCGGCCTGCGCCTTGCGGCCTGCACTGCCCCGGCAGCCACAGGACGCTCTCTGCAGGAACCACGGAGGCTCGGGAGGCAGTGTGGGCCGGCACAGGCGTGGACCGGGCATGCTCACGGACGCCATCTCAGGTGTCCCAGAAGTGAGTTTAGGGCCCCCAGCCAGTCACCGATGTCCAAGAGGCCTCACCAGCAAGGGGAGGGGGGCGGGGACGGGGACACAGCTGGGGCCCACGGCGCCCCTCCCTGGCACCCACCAGAGGCAGGCTAGCCCACGGGTCCGGTGCTGGGTCCCAGGCTGCACCGGGCTGCTCCCAGAGTCTGCGGCTCAGCCTCCTCCTGGCCCCCATACCTCCTTCTCCCGTGACACCTCCAGTTCATTACCTCCGCCACTTCACTTAACGCTCACTAACAGTTGCAATCACACCGCCAGCGCTCGCTCGCTCGGGGGAGGCAGCCTCCAGCTGCTGCGCTGGGCTCACACCCCAGCGACGACCAAGCTGTCTAGACGCACGGCCGTCAGCATCCAAATGACAGCCCGCGAGCCGCCAAGCGTCCCGGCTCCGGGCCCGCCACGCGCACAGGGAGCCAGCGCCAGCCTCGCACGCTGTGACTCCAAAGTCAAAGGCCAGAAGCTCTCCAGGCACCTCGCCCTCGGCGCTGCCCCGGCACCGGGATCTGCTCACCGGGCCGGGATTGTGGGGACCAGCTGCCGCGGGACACACCCACAGCCCCCCAAGCCTTCCAGCCCCCAGTGTCGTCAAGCCTGCCTGCCCCGCGCCCAGCCCGTCAGCGGGGTCTCTCCCTTCAAGCAGGGACTGGGCAGCCCAGAACACCCCCTCCTGCGGCTGGGGCACCCCCTGAGCACTGAGCTCCACGCACCCGAAGCCACTGCGGCTTGCAGGCACTCACAGGGAGTGGAGGCTATGCACCTTCCGGTGACCCCGCTGCCTCTCCATCAGCCCCCCTTTTCCAGCCCAGCCTCCACCCTGGACATCCCAGAACTCAGAGTTGCGCAGGAAGATCTGGTGCAGTGCGCTAGCCCACACCTCAGCTCAAGGCAGCCCACTGGGGGGTCTCCTTTTTAAGCCCACCAACCCCTGCCAGCTGGAGACAGGCCCCCTCAGCCCAAGGCGGCATCAGTTTGTGTGGTGGTGGGGCGGCACCGCTGCAGGGGAAAGGGGCTCTTGGACTTTCCCGCCTTGGTTTCCTCAGTGACCGTGCTTGCTGCCCCCCAGCGCTGCTCAGCCCCTCCACATACACGTTTCGCCCTGGGAGTAACCCAGCTGGACGGATGGGGGGACAGGGGCAGGCTGCGGGCCCCACAGAGCGGCCCAGGCAGGAGGGCCGGTCAGCTCTTCTGCCCCTGATGAGGAAGGAGAAGTGGGAAGCGTCCCCCTTAACCACCCAGCCTGGGCCTGGGTCCCCGACTCCAGCCAGTGCCACCTTGCAGTCTTGAAAGCCTACTTCCAGTGTCCCTGCTCAGCATTTCAGACGCCTCCCTCAGAGTGCTGAGACCTAGGGCTGCCGGACCTGGGGCTGGGTCCCCTGCACCTCAAGGTCCTACGGGACCTGGTTTGTTGCTGGGTGGTTCCCGCCAGCGAGGTGGCCAGAGTGGCAGGGGGGCTGGGCAGCTGGAGCTTATACCAGAGGCTGGCTCCAGACCTGGCACCAACCCCTGCCCTAGGCTGGCTAGGTTCCAGCGCGGGGGTGGGGGCCTCCCTCCATTGCTGGGGGCCTCCTCCGAGCTTGGCTCAGTGTCCCCGAGGCCACTACTTCCTCCTGGGCTAGGGGGACACCTGCGGGGCTAGCTTCTGGCTCTACAGAAGGAGGCCAGGAAGGTCCAACTCGCATACAACGGAAGGAGAGCACTTCTTGCTCAGGCCTGCAGGGGCAGCTCGGCAGCTCCCCACAGAGGCCCGGCCCCCCCCCCCCAAGGCTGCTCCCTGGCCCCGCCTTTCAAAAATAGCCCCGCCTTTGTCCTGGGAGGGTTTGAGAGGTTTGCATTGCCTATGTGGGGCTGGCTTCCTGGAGCCCAACTTGTGCTGGGGAGAGCACGCTCCAGCAGGCAGAGAACATGGGCCCACGTGGTGTGTCCCCCCACCGGCACGGGTGAGGAGTGTCTGCGGATGGGAAGGGAGTGGAACAAGGTGTCTTCACCTGTTCCAAAACCTTGGCTTCAGGCTCACTTATCCCTGGCTCTGCCGGCTTCAAGAGGTTGGCCAGGGGTGCCGGGAGGCTAGGAGGGACTTGGCCAGTGGCAGAGAAAGGTGGAGGGGGGTCAGCAGGGCTGGGCAGAGGTGCGTCTGGGGGGATGACCGTCTGGCACTGGCCAGCAGGTCAGAAATGCCAAGAGGGAGCCCTGCCGTGTGACCGGACGCCCCAAGCCACAGGTCCAGTGGCCCCGACGGCTCTGGCTCCTGAGCTCGCAGGGGGCAGTGCTTACCTGTACCACGGCGGGTGGTGCTGAAGGCCTGGAGTCATAGGTGGCCGGGTCTTGCAGCAGGGGAGTCATCCAGTGCCCCCTCGGTACCCAGGCCCAGAGCCCACTGCACCTGCAGCACCAAGGGCCATTCTGTGGAGGATCTGAAAGAAGAGGGCCGTGGGAGGGGCGGCTGGACCCTGAGCTCCAATGGCAGGTTCAGGATGGACCTCAGAGGCCAGTGACACACAGGGGACCGGCTGTGAGGAGCACACTCCCTGACAAGAGGCCTGCGTGGGGAGTGAGTGGGAAGACCAGGGCTGAGGGGTGCACCAGGGCATGGGTGGACAGGCAGAGGCCCCATCTACAGCCCAGGACAGAGCAGAGAACTCCAGCAGGACCCAGGCCCGGCAGGGGGGGCAAGCTTGGGACTGAGCCGCAGGTGGAGGTGAGGGCTGGACTTGGAGGGGAAGAGCATGACTGTCAGGCCAGGTGGGGACCTGGAGATGTCTGCAGCCCACAGGAGTCCCAAGGGAACCCAGGGGCAGCGGGCAGGCAGAGGCATCTGCACAGTGTCTTCTTGGCTTGAGCTGGGCCCTCCCTGGGGGCACAGACTCCCCCCTCTCGAGAGCAGGAAGGCCTTGGGCTGGATCCTGATCAGAACCCAACGGACGGACGGGCTGAGTCCCTGGCCAGGTGGCAGGCATGGGGCGTGAGGGATCAAAGAAGACAGATGGCGCTGTTAGGGGGGTAACGGAGCAGGGTCATGATAGGTGTGTGGGCCGGGGGGACGCTGAGAAGGCTGAGGAGGAAGAGGAGTCCATGGCAGGAGGAAGATGCCAATGGGGAGGTTACAGCCCGGGCTGGCAGAAGAAAGACACGAATGTGTAAGACAGAGGGAAAATCTGAATGGAGAGAGGTGACCAGGGAGGAAGGTGCCAGGTGGAGACAGGGAAGGTGCCAGGCAGGGGAGGAGGGAAGATGCCAGGCAGGGGAGGAGCCAGGCAGGGAGGAGGGAAGGTGCCAGGCAGGGAGGAGGGAAGGTGCCAGGCAGGGAGGAGGGAAGGTGCCAGGCAGAGGGGAGAGAAGAGGTGCCTGCCAGGAGCGGGTGGGAAAGCGCTAGGTAGGGGTGGGGGTAGGGGAGGACCCATGT
>JAGFMF010012182.1:2551894-2569741 GCA_019455555.1 Galemys pyrenaicus | reverse complement strand
GTACAGACCAGGGAAATACAAGCAGGGGGTGGGGGGGTAGATATTAGGAGGACAGGAGGAGGGCTAGGGCAGGGGAGAAGGGGGAGATGCCAGGCAGGGGAAGGAGGGGGAGATGCCAGACAGTGGGGAGGAGGGGTGCCAGGCAGGGAGGAGACGGGATGCCAAGCGGGGCGGGAGGAGAGGAGATACCAGGCAGGGGGGAGGAGGGGTGCCAGGCAGGGAAGGAGGTGATGCCAGCAGAGGCGAGGCGCGGGCTGCCAGGCAGGGCGGGCGGGGCGCGGGCGCAGCGCGGCCGGGCGGCGTCTCCGCCAGGGCCCCGGGGGCCGCGCGGCGCTGGTCGCTCACCTGCTCCCCCGGGACCCCGGCCGGGCGCGCGGCCGCCGCTCCCCGCTCCGCGCCTTGCTGGGCCCGGCGCCTGCGCCGCTGCAGCCCGCGCGGGGGAGGCGCAGGGAGCGTCTGCAAAGAGCCGGCGCTTGACAACGAGTTAGGGATCGGGCGGCCGCGAGGCGCGTCCCGGCAGAGGTGCGAGCCCGGCGCCCGCGCGGGCATTGGCCGACGCGCCCGGGTCTGGCCCGCCGAGCGGCCCGGGCCCGAGCACCCCGCGCGGCGCGGACAACGCACCCTGGGGCCACACGCACGAGTGCGCGCAGCCTGCTGGGGGTCCCTGTGGCTCCAGGTTCACGACTGGTGCCGCCCTGCCAGGCCGCCCTGGCTCATCTCTGGCCTGCCAGCCCGGGTCCGCAGGAGAAGCCCGTCCCGTCCGCTTCCAGCCAGCGGCCCCGGGGGCCAGCCCTAGCCCGGGGACTCAGCAGCAGGCGTGCGGGCACAGTGGGGCCTGAGCTCTGCCTGCTGGGGTCGGGGAGCCCCCGCCAGCCAGAGGCCTCGGGTGCCCCCGATAACCAGAGAGGAGGCCACTGCCCTCAGGCCCTGGGCATTCTGGGGCCCTGGCCCCCTTACTGCTCTGTGCCTGTAATGAGGGCGCCCCACAGGCAGGCACAGAGGCGTTCCTTTGTTTTGCTTGTTCTATTTTACTTTTTTATTTAAAATTTTGTAACTGTGGTCAAATCCACATATAAAATTTGCTATCTTACCCATTATGAAGTGTCCAGCTCAATACTGTCAGGTGCGTTCACGCTGCTGCACATCTAATCTCCAGGACTTTCTAATCTCGCCAAGGGAAAGCACCACTGTCAAACCACAGCTCTCTCGGTCCCCGAGCCTCACCACTTTGCTTTGTGTCTCTGTGGCTGGCAACTCCAGGGGTGCAACTGCTTGGGTCTTCTGTGAGGGGCTCATTTCACTGAGCTTAACGACCTCAAGGCTCGCCCAGGTCCTGGCGGTGTCAGAACGCCCTTCCTTTTTGAGGGCTCAATACTATTCCACGGCGTGTCCATCACAGGTCACGAGTCATCTGCATTTCTACCCGGCATCCTCGGGGCTTGAGGGTCTTCCCTGTGGCTTTCTCCCACCTGGGTGTCGCCATCGTTAAGCCAAGCCCAGCTGCGTGGACATGCCCCTCGTCTTGTTTCCATCCCTGTTAGTGGACACACGGGCGCTTCCACCTTCCGGCTGCTGTGCATAAAACTGCACTTGCATCTTCTAAACACACTGATTTAGGCGGGATGGACTCTCCCTGCCCTGGGGCCCCTGCGGCTCTCCCCAGCCTCTGGGGCAGAACTGTAGCCCTCTCCCCAGCTCTGAGCACGGGCCTGGGGCTCCCCCACCTGGTCACCCCAGGGGCCCGCACAAGCCGGGCCTCAGCCAGCTTTCACAGGAGGATTCAGGCCACAGCAGCCTGAGAGCAGGCTCCAGAGCAGGAGAGGCCTGGGCGCCTAAGAGCCTGGGCTGGGGCTGAGCCAGAGGCTGGGCTCGCCTGGGCATTGGAAAGGGGGCAACCCCGCCTTTGGGAAGGCCCAAGCTTGTCACAGCCCCTCGCCTTCACAGCAGGGGTTTGCAAGGGCCTGACTGTGAACCTGGGAGAGGAGGCGAAATGGGGGTGCAGGGTAGGGAGGTGATACTTCCCTTGAGAACTCAGCAACACCGGGAAGCTGTGCACGCTGCCAGGGAGGAGTCCCGGGGGTGAGGTGCACAGACACCCTGCAGCGCTGTGTGAAGCACCCTGGCGTGTGTGAGTGTGCGTGTGCACGTGTGCACACACAGAAGACCACAGTGGTTGCGTCGGTGGGCTGGATGGGGGGGAGAATTTCTTCCCACCGTGTTTTCTCTTGCAGCTTTTGAATTGAGACTATTTTACTCATTCAAAAAAATAAGTGAAGGTGAGTGAAAATCATCTGTATCACCGATCAGACCTTCCACATGTGCCTTTGACCTTGAACCTGTGGGAACCCTGCGCCTCCCTCCCCGGCTTCCTCCTCTTTGCTGTGTGAGGGGCGCTGCCTGCCGGGGCGCTGGGGCAGAGTGCCAGGGCACCTCCCCCCACCCGGGGCTGAAGATAGGTGAACACGCAGAGGACTCACCACCTGGCAGGAAAGACACCGGTGGTCCAGAGGCCAGTTCCAGTGCCGGCAGGAGGTGGGATGGAGATGGCCAGGGCCCAGGGACGGAGCTCGGAGATCTGGGTTACGGGATCGGTGCTCGTTCGCAGGACTCAGCGCTGCTCGGGAGGGCGGCTGCAGAGGAAGCCATGTACTTGGGCCGCGAACTGCATGAAACACAATTAAGTGAAAGAGGTTATGTCTTTTACCAAACTAAAGGAATTTTTTTAAACGCTAGCAAAAAGCAGCATTTTGGGGGGAGCTCTGGGAGTGCTTGGTCTCCCCAACAAGCCCGCAGGAGGACGCTATTATTTGCAGTGATAGATGAGAGACGTGAAGCTGAGATGCCTGATGAGCCATGGGGAGCTGGTGCTTCCCCCCACACAGGCAGCTGCTGGGAAAGGGGGGGCATTTCACAGAACACTCAGCCCTGGGCCTCTTGAGGGCCATCAAGTCACAGCCAGTGAGCAGTAAGTGGGGGGCAGGCAGCCAGGCTGGAGGAGCCCAAGCTCCAGCCACGGGCTGACCGGCTGCCCCGAGGACTGAGGGCTGGGTCTGGGGGGCCCGCGATGCCGGTTGGCCTGTTCCAGGGCCGCTGGGCACCTTCTGACGCTGAGAGAGCGAGACCCGCGATCACGCAGCTGAGTCTTGGCAGAAGCGCTGTTTGTGGCCTTTCCACAAACGCTGCTGGCGGCACCGGCGTCCGAAGACAATAATGTGGGCTCAGTTCCCACGCACTCACAGAGCCACTCACGATGCACCGCAGACTGGACGTAAAAGGTAAAACTGTGACCTTCTTAGAAAAAATACTGGAGGAAAAATTGGGACTCCTGGGCCCGGTGAAGAGGTCTTTCTCTTGACATGAAAAGCATAATTCGTAGACGGGAACATGGATAAATCAGACTTTATGGATATAAAAAAAGTGTGATACTGGGCCTCCCTGCTGGTGCAGCAGGTTGAACACCGCACTGTGAAGCATCCGCAGTACGGCAGCGTGCGTTCGGTCCCCGGCCAGGGAGGGACCCACAGGGCGCAGCAGACCTCTCCTGCCTCCCTGCTGCTCCCCTCAGCAGTGTGTTTCAGTCCATCTGCCTGTTCTGCTCCCTGCTCTGTCTCTGGTGAATCCTCTCACCTCCTGTAATTCTGGCCTGTGCCCCAGCTCTTGTGTGCATAATAAATAAATCTTTAAACAAAATAAATAAAACAGTCATGAAAACTGGGGGCCTCAACAAATGAAGTAAAGTTTCTGAGGTTAAGAGGGAGGGGTGGGGGGGCGTCAGAGGGGTCTAAGGCAGGGTGGTAGAGTTTGCTAAGAGAGTAGATTCCACTCATAGAATATTCTGGAAATGACAACGTTACAGGGACATAGAACGGAGTGGCTGGCTGAGCCCAGAGGAAGGAGTGAAGGGAAGTGGGTGTTGTATGGAAGGGCCACCGGGGGACCTCCTGGGGGGCTCTCTACCCTGTGCGAAGCAAGCTGTGGCTCCCACAAAGAGGCCTGCTTCCGGCCGCCCAGACATAGCCATGGCACCCACCTGGGGGCAAGCGAGGCCTTCGCAGGGGTAATTAAATGAAGGGCCTGGTGCTGCTGCAGTCCTCAGCCGTGGGGCCTGTCCCCATAAGCGTCCTCAGAGCAGAGGGGCAACAGGAGAGCACACGGATGCACACACAGTGTGTGCTCACACACGTGCACCCCGCACACGTGTGCACATGCATGGCCAACAGGGGATGCGAAAACAGCAGAGGAAGATGCCGCCCACCAGCCACCAGGAGCTGGGGGGACAGATACCCCCAGGCCCCGGGCACCAGCATCCTGCCAATTCCTTGCTTTAGGTGTCCTGTCTCCAAAGGCGACACCTGTTTCTTGGGCCGGCCGCTGTGCGTGCCAGGCTAGCGACGGCCCGCAGCTGCATGTACGAGGTGAGAGAAATGGCTGCCTCTGGGTCTGCTTTGAAGACAGAGTGAGGGGGATTTACTCAGCACTTGAGCGTGGACAGGAAGCCAGAGGAGCCTCGCGTGACAACGACTGGCCTGAACCCGCTGACTGGGGGCGCCCTTTCCCGGGGAAGGTTGGCCACAGGCCCTCCATGAGGACGTGACACCCAGGCTGACAGTACCGCAGAGCACAAAGCTTCTCGGAAATGATCACCCTCCCTGTACAACCTCTTCTTCCTTTTTCTTTTTTTAAAAAAATATTTGTGTATGCATACAAGAACTAGGGTACAGGCCAGAGGGCAGGGGATTGAACTTGGGGGATTGAACAGTGGTTGCGATTTGCTTCATAGTGCTGTGACGTAAGCCCTAGCACCACCAGGGAGGCCCCTGTACAACCTCTTCTCAGCACTTCCTCCCACCCGGAGCTTTATGCTTCAGGAAATCTGAATCTGCTGCAGAAAGTCCCAGGACCGGCCAGCTGCCGGCAGAAGTGCACGGCCCAGGTGGGTCTAGCCGGAGCCTAATGGAGGGCTTCCTTGTGAGAGGACGCAGGGCCCGGGGAACCAAAGACAAGGAGGGGGCGCCCAGACCCCAGCACCAGGAGGTGAGGAAAGGGAGGTGCTGCCAGCAGGCACTTAGGAACACGGTGACGGGACCTTAACTCACACCCGCCACCACCCTCCACTCAGCCTCGGCTCCCCTCCCCCAGGAAACAGGGTCCACTCTGCTCTCGTGGGGCGGGGGAAACCCAGCCTCCGGGCAGACCAGGCCCGCAGTGCAGCCTCTCCACGCTCCGGCCTCCAGGGCCCGGCTTGTCTGCCCTTGGGCTGAGGACGGCAACCCTGTGAGAAATCACATTATTTTTGTCCAGTTTCTTCCAGAAACGCAGCTCCACAAGGGCTGAGGTTGCCGGCCTATTCTTGCCCCAGGGACACCCACAGCAGCCGGCACATAGTAGGCGCTTGCTGTGTGTTGGGGGGACGAATGAGAGAGCAAAAGGGGGCTGGAGAGAGGGGAGGCATGGGGTCCTGGGAGAGCTACTTCCTGGGCGATCACCAGGCCACGCAGGAGCTCGGCAGCTCCAGGATGGTGCCCGCAGCACCGCGGAACCCCACGGGGTGCCCCATGAAGACCTGCACCAGCGGGTAGGCAGCCTGCCGCAGCCAGCTGGCCGGGCAGAGCTGGGAACGGACGGCGGGGCCGAGCCGCTTTCCAGCCCCACGCGAGGCTCAGCACCACGGGGCCCCGCCTGCCTGTGCACCTCACCCCACCTGCTGCTCAGAGCTGCTGGCCACACTGTGGGAAGATGTGAGGGGCAGGGCACAGGGACGGGGCAGGGCAGCGGGTCCCCTCTGTGCGCAGCCGGGAGGTGGGGTGTCATTCCGTGGTGCAGCTGGGAGCAGTGGGCTGTTCCTCCTCTGGGCTGACGGGGCCAGCAGAGCAGGGCCGAGCCCAGGATTTAAGCCTGAAATGGCACTGCAGTTATGGAGCCAGATGGACCAGCCCAGAGGAGGGGGCTGGTCACCCACCGAGCTACCCTCAGGTCCAGCTGAGTCTGAACTGGGGGCAGGAGCACGGGCTGGGGGGGGCGCCACCTGGACTCCCCACCTGTCTGCCCCTTCTGCAGCCCTCTGCCCTGGCTCTGCAGCCTCTCCCCAAAGACGCTCCATCCCATGCCCCTGCGGAGCCCCCTCTTCTCCACCTGATCCCGGAAATTCCAGCCTCTCCCCTTGACGCCTGGCTGGTCGAGGATCGGGTTCTCTCCGCGTTGGTCATGACTTTGCAACTAGGACCTTTGAGTGTTCGTCCTGGCTCGCAGTCACGGCGGAGGTATTTACAGCCACACGCTGGGGTGACTGCTGGGGACTGGCGGTGCTGGGCAAGCCGGAGGGGGCGGAGGGGCCCCCCAGGCATCCCTTTTGCTGTTCGGTCTGCTTCCGTATATATTTGAAATTTCCTACCCCAAACAAGTTTCCCCTGGAGACTGTGAGGCGCCGGGGATGCGCACCCCTAGACCCGGCAGGAGGGACTGTGCGCTCGGCTGCGGGCTCTGGCGCCACCTGGCGGTCGTCTCGGGGCCGACACGGGGTGCTGGGGTCCCCAGCCCCTCAGGGTCCCAGTTCAACGGTCGCTTCCCAAGGCGCCTCCCTTTCCCCGGCCTGCGCTCCCACTCGGGGTTGGAAGCCACGGCCTTGGGCAGTTCTGGGGCGGGAGTGAGCATCTTCCACGCTCGCTGGGGGACCTGAGGGTGGTGCATAGGCCGCGTCCACGCCCACTCACTTCGTGTCCTTTTCCCAGAACTACACGGTTTAAAGTCAGATCGTTGGAGAAGGAAAAAGAGCAGTCCCGGCCCTTGGCGTCCTTTCTCCACACCCTTGGCAGACGCTGAATAGCGGGTGCACAGCCCAGGACCCAGGTACACTCCAGCCGGGGCTGGGCTTGAGCCCCTGACACCCCGCCCGACACCAAGCCCCCAGGAACAGCATGCTGCGTGGAAGCAGCGGCTGTGCTTGGGACCCTGTTCCAGCACCACAGGGGCCCTTCCCAGAGGGGTGCCCACGAGGCAGCACAGGGGAGCTGTGTGAGCCCAGGGCCCCACCGCCACAAGCTAGGGGGCCCCAAGGGATCCCTCAGATTGCGGGGAGAGCCTGGCCCTGTGACGCCTTGACCTGGGGCCGTCCACCTCCAGGGCCGTGAATCTTTCTTGCTTAAGCCCCTCGAGAGTGCGGTCCCGCCAGTGGTGGTGGCCCCAGGAAATAAGCGCACCACCCCGAATGTCACGTGGTTTCCACCTCTCACCTGCTGGACTGGTCTGTCTGTCCGTCTGCGTGCTGTGACTGTTTGCCAGCCCTGCAGTGTGGTGGGGTAGCCCCCAAGAGTGGTCACGAACCCCCAGTTCCATGGACTGCATGTGGGGCCCCCACGGGGTTCAGGAGAGGTCCAGAGGGACTGGCTCAGTGGAGATACAATGCAAGTCGTTAGGGGGGCTCTGGGGGTACAGCTGGTGGAAGAGGGTGGCCCCTCTTCCCTCGGAGCCTAGGCCCATCTCCGTGCCCCCCACACCTGTGTGAGGAAGGTCCTGTCTTCCCTCTCGGGCCCTCGGCTGCGTCTGCTTGTGGCCTAAACTGTGGGCACCACCAGCATCTGAAGGGTGTCTAGCGCCCCATGGCCCAGGGGCGGGAGTCCTGGGGCTACATCAGGAAACAGGGCGGGAGGTCCCCTGCCTCCTGACTTGCACCTGCTCGCCGACCCCCTTCTCTTCTCGGAAGGTCTGGTGCCGGGCCCACCAAGCCCATGTCACTCGCACGTGCGCCTCTTAGGTGATTTGACTTGTAAATTCCCTCAGTAATTCCAGCTCCATCCTGATTGCAGCACTTGACTGTCTGGGTGTTCCGCACCCCGGCAGAGTGCGCACAGCCGCCTCCGCCAGCCGCCGCCAGCGGCGGAAGCTGGGGCGAGCAGCGCTCACCCGTTTCGTGCGTGAGAGTCTGTGGGACGGCAGGCAGAGGCCCCCAGAGGCAGCAGCTGCCCGGTGGGCAACTCACCGTCCAGGGGCGCTCCCCGCCACAGGCTGTACCCCCCTGGGAGCTCAGAGAAGGACAGGAGCCCGGGGCCCTTCCTCTGAGCGCCAGCCCCGGCTGAGCTCAGCAGCACCTTCCCCCTGTAGGGTCAGAGAAAAGCCATCAGGGGATCTGCGTTCCTGCCCTCCCGCCTGCGGGCCTGCACAAGGCCTGGGTGGGCGTGCGCAGGGGGCGCACCTGTGCTGAGACACGGGCATTTAAGGGCGGGTCACGAGGACGCCAGCAGCAGAGAAGAGACGAGAGGCAGAGTAGGAGAAGACAGGACAGGGAGAGGGAAAAGGCAGCAGCAGCAGCAGTGGTAGCAGAGAGAGGAGCCCAGAGAGCAGAGTGAAGCTGCGCTGGGGGCTGGGCCCGCCAGCCCCTGCCTGCTGTGCACCTGGTTGCCTCTGATATGATGATGCAGTAAAAGCCTGACAAAGCCAAGTCTCTGGCTCCTCTCACTGCCCACACCTCTGGCCTATCCCCCAGCTCTTGTGTGTATAAATAAATAAATCTAAAAAAAAAAGGCTTTCATCACACCCGACCACAGACACGTCAGGACACGTGAGGGACCAGGTGCTGGGGCTTCCAGAGCCCAAGGGAGAGAGGACTGATCCTCCAGCCCCGAGGCACGAGCTCTGCCTGTCTGCAGAAGGGGGTAGGCTCGGGTGTCCCTCACACCCAGAGCAGAGGCTACAATTCCCTGAGGGGGGGTGGTGCTTTCCCCTTTTTGGACGGCAGTGGCGTGTTTGATCAAGATTGAATTCTGCCCTTTAACTGTCATTTGAAAAACTTTTTTGGAACTTTTTAATGTAACAAGCAAAAAGTTGCAGATGCTGGGGCTTGGCTATACGTATGCAGAGACCTTGTTTTGTTGTCTTTAAATTCTACTGCAGATGAATGGAATCTGAAACAAATGCCATGAAGATGAGAGGTGAAATCAATAGTAGTTATTCTGACACCGAGAAGCAAACTGTAACAACAACATTCAGACTGCATAAAAAAGAGAGTAATTGATTCAGAGAAATCAATTGATTCAGAAGGAATCTTGAATAGAAGTAGTGAATAAGGGCCCTCCCTGGTGGCGCAGTGTTAACCAGCAACGCACTATGAAGCAGACCATAACCACTGCAGCACAAGTTCAAGCCCTGCTGCTAGCCAGGGAGCTGACCCACATGGCCCAGCAGATCTCTCCTGCCTCCCCGCTGCTCCCTCAGCAGTGTGTTTCAGTCGATCTTCCTGTGCTGTTCCCCACTCTGTCTGGTGGATTCCCTCACCCCCCCCCACATCTCTGGCCTGTACCCCAGTGCTTGTATGCATAAATAAATATTTTTTTTAAAAAAAGAAGTAGTGAATAAATTTTGGGATCACTTGATAATCCAATAATGGATCATGTGAACATACTGGAAAAGGGTATAATTTCTTTGCTAATTTGACACGAAATGCTGACATTGACAAAACAAAATAAAACGTGTACATACATCAGCACTTCAAGGAGGCTCTCCATGACATTTGACTAATACATGTCATTAATTCAGAGGGTTTTAAAGATTAGTCTTCCAGCTACAAAATCTTTAAATGCAGGTGCCCCCCACTCCCTCCTGCCCTGGTGGTGCAGGGGTTAAAGTCTCAGTGCTATCAAGCTATGACCAGCCACCGCTACAAGAGTTCAATCCCCAGCCAGGGAGCTAACCCACATGGCGCAGCAGACCTCTCCTGCCTCGCCTGCTGCTCCCCTCAGCAGTGTGTTTCAGTCCATCTACCTGTTCTGCTCCCCGCTCTGTCTCTGGTGAATCCTCTCACCCCCCGCACCTCTGGCCTGTACCCCACTTCTTGTATGCATAAATAAAATAAAATAAAATCTTTTAAAAGAGTCTTGAAGTGCCTTGAAATCTGACAACTCAAATATGAAACTTGGTATGAGAACTGGGATTTCACCAAACATGTTAATAGTTCTTAAAACTTACCATAATTATTACCAAAAATGCAAAGATGTATTTGTTGGGGTTCAACCAGGAGGCAGAAACCACACAGCAACTTGAACAGGGAAAGTCCAACACAGAGAATGAGCTTTAGCAGGGGCTGGGGTCGAAGGGGACGCTGGAGACACGGAGGCATGGCCGGGAGAGAGCAGCAGCACCTGCCCCCGCGGGGTCCCTGCACACAGAGGAGCAGGCTTTAGGGGCTTTACGGGACATCCTGCCTGGCAGAGACGTCAAGGGGTCCAGGTCAGCAGGGTCTGCCGCCCAGGTCACAGGAGAAAATGCCGGGGGAGGCTCTTCATGGGACAGTGCTTTAGGGTCACGAACCCCAGGAAGTCGCCCCAGGGGAGCCAAAGGCGCGGGGAATTGTTGAACCCTAATGCTGCAGAGCCGCCCAGAGCTGCGGAGCCAGTGCCAGGCTCTGGAGCCTCCCTAGGGGAGCCCACCAGAAGTAGGAGAAACACTTGCTCCTCCTGCATCCCTCCCGCGCCCTCTACTGACAAAATTTAGCACAGCGCCAAGGCCAAAAAGTATTTCTAGGGTTCAGCTTAATTATAGGAAAGCAGTTGATGAAGGTTTATTCAGAGTTCAGATGCAATAAATTGACAATCAACACAGAAACCAAAACATTTAAAAAATATTTATTTATTTATGCAAACAAAAGCTGGGGTACAGGCCAGAGGTGTGGGAGGGATAGGATTCACCAGAGACAGAGTGGAGAGCAGAACAGGCAGATGGACTGAAACACACTGCTGAGGGGAGCAGCGGGGAGGCAGGAGAGGTCTGCTGCGCCCTGTGGGTCCCCTCCCTGGCCGGCGCCGGGGATCGAACTCCTGCCGCAACGGCTATGGTTTGCTTCACAGTGCATTGCCCAACCCTCTGAGCCACCAGGAAGGCCCCTTTTAGCTCTTTAAAGCGAGAAGGAGCCAGCGTGTTCTGCCAGCGTGGGCAGCCCCGGGCCGGGTATCTGCCTGCACACAGTAGGTGCGACATGAAGGACGACCCAGGAGCTGGCCTGGGGAGGCGCGGAGGGGCTAGTCCACTCTTGGTCTCCAGATGCTGGGCTTGCTGGGGGGGAGCTTTTCCTGATTTTGTGGGCGGCGCCTGGTGAGAACGGAGCCTGACGGTCTACAAACAGCCTCACCGAGTCCTACTTGGCTCCGGTCTTAAGGTGAAGCTCAGGGCACACGCGCCAGGGAGGTGTGGCTAGCAGAAGTGGATAGTTTTTGCTAGAAGATTCTCTTGGGTGTGACGCCACACAAATTCTGGCTCTCACCACTAGAGGGAGCCTGAAGCCCAGGCTGATTCTGAATTTTGGACGGGAGCGCTCAGTTGTATTTTTTTGTTGTTTTAAATTTTTAAAAAATGTTTTAAATGTAGTACTTTGTCCTTAACATTCATTTTTTTGGACAATAGGATTTCTCCCCTCAGGTGTGGTCACCATAGTTCTCCCAACAGCACAGGACCATCACCGCAGTCCATGTGCTCTTCCCCCTCACTGCCCCACAACCTTTCATCCCTCCTCACCCTCTTCCCTCCCTCTCCCCTCCTCGGTGCTTCATATCCGTGGTTGGCTTTCGACGTTTGTCTGTCTGACCCTTTGTTTGGTCCACATAAAAGTGAAACCATCCAATCTCTCTCTCTTCCTCTGATTTATCTAGCATCCCCCTCCAGCTCCATCCACGTGCCTGCAAACGGCATTGTAACAGGGAGGTCCCCAGGAAAGGGGGAAGTTCCAAAATCTCGGTTCCACCCTAAGTGGATGGAGCTGAGCAGGAAAAAAAAATAATTCTACAGAGAGAAGGACAGAAGGAAGGAAGGAAGAAGGAAGCAGGATGGAGAGCATCGAGGAGACCTGGAGGAGGCTTGTGGAGCAGAGACATGTGAAGAAACTGTGCTTGCTTTTTGGTCTTGGACTGGTTGAAATAAATGTGGGTGAGAAACCCATGGGGAGGTGAACAATGGCAGCTTTCATCTTAATTTTAATTTTGCTCTTTTCCTCCCAGATTTATCTGACTCTTTCTGACCCTTTTCTATGAGTCTCTACTAAAAGGTCCTTTGGACGTGTGGCAGGCTTTTGGGCCTTGCTTTGGGCCAATCCTATTTGGCTAGACTTTTATCCTCAAAAAAATGGGTAACTTTAAATGCTTAACTTAGTAACTATGTTCTTTGTCCTTTCTGTATTGCACCCTAATTATATTAAAGTTCCTTTCCATTAAAAATTTTATGTTTATCTTAATATATCAAATGGTAAAACCCATTCAAAAAGGGCAAGCTTAAAAATTCTAGTAACAAACTATAGAAATGATCCCTGAAAGTATAGTCTTAAGCTTAAAAATTCTAAAGTGCTCCTCTCCCTGCCCTGTAATAGCATGAGTTTATCTTTTTGATCGCTGAGTAGTATTCCACTGTGTATACAGACCACATCTTCTTGACCCATTCATGTTCAACTCACACCCCTCACAATTTTCCATCTAAAATTTCCTCCCACAAGTTAAATGACTGCTAAGGTAGCAACTCCAAGTTTTTTGTAAATATTAATATATTTTAAAATAAAACTATTGTGATTTTTAACTAGGTATTCAGTGATATCTAAATATCATAGAAATTTGATACCCACCATTTGAAAATATTCTTATGTTCCTTTTTCTTTCTTATCTTTCCATCCACTTTCGTTATCTAATTTTATCTTGATACAAAATATGCTACATATTTAAGTCTTTTGTGGATTAACTATCATTATTCACAGCAACAAAACCAAATGGAAACTTAAAGAAATTTTATAGCCAAAGATTCCTTGGCTGAAGCCCTGGGAATTCACTAGGGCTATTTAGTCATGTAGGTTTGATTAAAACAACATAGGTATATTGCCACTTTGTTAAATCATTGTGTTTTTTTTTTTTAAGATTTATTTATTTATGCGTACAAGCACTGGGGTACAGGCCAGAGGTGTGGGGGTGGGGTGAGAGGATTCACCACAGAGAACGGGAGCAGAACAGGCAGATCAAGGGAAGTACACTGCTGAGGGGAGCAGCGGGCACAGCAGGAGAGGTCTGCCGCGCCATGCGGGTCCCCTCCCTGGCCAGCAGCAGGGATCGAACTCGTGCTGCAGTGGCTGCGGTTTGCTTCATAGTGCGTTGCTTAACCCACTGCGCCACCGGGGAGGCCCTGTTAAATCATTGTTAAACACAAGAATTAATTGTAATTTGAAATTTACTTTATCGACTATAAATGAAGTTGTTTTGAAGCTCCCAACTGGCTTATTTATCTCCGTGCCAGGTGAAGGGGCAGGACGGCAAGGGCAGGTGGTCTCTGCTGATCTGGGCAGACGGGTAAAGGGAGTCCTGGAACCCTCGGCGGCGTTTTCAGACTTTCAATGTTCTTTCTTCGCCATTTGTAGTGAGGCAACCAGGTGCAGGGCAGGCAGGGGGCCGAGGTGGGGGCCCCAGGGACGCTTTGGCCTCTCTGGAGTCCTCCACCACTCTTCACCACCACAATCCCCCAGCCCTCCCCCTCCTCTGCTGCCCTCATGCTCAGACTCTTGGCCCAGGTGCGTCCACCTACGCAGGCCCGCACCACGCTCCAGGTGCCGCCATCATGCAGACCACGATGGCGGTGTGGATCATAGATGCTGGGGGCAGGAGGGCGGAAAAAACCTTTCAACTTCCATTTACTCTACACCGGGATAAATACATTATCACCAAAAATTCCATTCTTTATTTTTGATTGTCACAGAGAAATTGTTTCATGTACCTAAGTTCTTGTTGTTTTTAAATAATGAATTCCAGGGTCCTCCCTGGTGGCGCAGTGGGTTGAACACTACACTGTGAAGCATCTGCTGCATAGCTGCGTGAGTTCGATTCCCGACCAGGGAGGGGACCTACATAATGCAGCAGACCTCTCCTGCCTTGCCCATTGCTGCCCTTGGCAGTATATTTCTGTCCATCTGCCTGTTCTGCTCCCCACTCTGTCTCTGGTGAGTCCTCTCACCTCCTGTGACTCTGGCCTGTACCCCAGCTCTTGTTTGCATAAATAAATAAATCTTTTAAAATAAATAAATAATGAATTCCAGGTTGTTGTCTTTTTTAAAGATTTATTTAGTTACTTGTTTATGCATAGGAGAACTGCAGTGCAGGCCAGAGGGGCAGCCGGGGGCAGGGGGTGGGTGAGAGGATTCGCCAGCCAGCAGAACTGGTGGATCTATATTAATTCTTCTCTCCCTTTATTATTGAAGCACTGTTTGTTTGTGTAGGGTCAGAGAACAATCAGGTCTTTCCACCCTCCCGCCACTGTGATGACGGACACCTGCGGTGCTGCGAGCATTCCAGGGTGCGCATGCGCAAGTGGGCGCACCTGAGTTGGACACGGGCTTAAATGGGCGGCGCCATGAGACGCCAGGACCAACAGAACTGACAGGACCAACGTGAGCAGCAGCAGTAGAAGAAGCAGCCGAGAGGGTGAGATGCGCCGGGGGCTGCGAGGCCTGCCAGCCCCCCGGCCCCCCGGCCCCCCGTCTGCCATGTACCTGGCCACCTCTACTAATAAAAGCATGAAAAGCCACCGAGGGCTCCAAGACTCTCCTTCCTTCACCCGTCTGCCCAGAACCATCCCTGAACCTTGCTCCTGTGCTGCCTTCCTGCCACTACAGTTTGTTTTTAATTTTAAACATCTGATTGACTTTATTAAATGATTCCTGAATCGGGAAGCAGCCCATCTAACAAGCAGAAAGGAGTTACAAAAAATTTCATGCTCAAGATGCCTTTCATCCTTGTCCTGTCTGGTTTTCTTTACACATTTCATAATGATCTTTAGTTACTCTAGTTACTAGATAGAAGAGTCATCATTAACTGTGGCTTGAAGCATTAAATAAAGTAATAAAATCTTGCTTCACCAACTAAAAAAAGTTACACCAAATGGAGGGTTTTTCTATTTTTTTGCAGCCAGAAATTGAATGGACACGGTCATAAAGCAAAAGAAGGATGAAGGATTACTTCATGCAAAGTCACCTTCCTCTAGGGAAAGGGAGGGGGGGAAGGCGAGGGGGATATTGTGCAGATGACCTCACTCACTGGTGGTGACCAAGAGACTTCTGATTGGTTAGTTTCAATTTCTACTTTTAGGAGGGGTTGAAACGGCAATGAATTTTGGTACTAGGTTTTGTCAAAGCCCACTGCGCACAACGCCATTTTGGACTTGTTTCTTTTTTTTAACAGCATTGAATCCATTAATCATAAATTAAAACTGGACACAATGATGAGACCTATGTCTGTCAAGTTAACCAAGTTAACTCTAAGGATACATTGAGATGGTGGAGGAGAAATGATTGGAGAGAAAAGGAGAGGGCTAATTTCTTCAACAATTAAACAAATGAATCAGCTGATGGTGCCTAAAAATTTAAGTGTTTAGTTCATTTAAAAAGATTATGAACCCAACCTCTAAAAGTGCTTCTTAATCTTTGTTCTCAATCTTAGTGCTATATTTTCAGAAACTTCCTGCTGTAAAGAAACATTTACCTAAAGTTCAGTTATTTCTTCATTTTCATTTTGGTTACTCTTTTTTTTAAAGATTTATTTAATTATATTTGACATCATTTGTAGACCCCGGGGAATTCCCACCACATTTCACCCGTCACCATCACCTCAGTTCCTGTGCTCTTTCTGCCTCATCCTGGTCTTACCCAGCCTCCAGAGCGCAAACGTCATCTTCCAGGGGGTTCAGGGAGACTCATCCTTGGGCGGTGGCCAGCCTGGTGGTCAGGACTGCAAGCTTCTGGAAGGATTCTACCTGGGCCACGGGTGAGAAGACCGAGACTTTTTTTTTCAAGGTTAATAAATGCATAGGAGCATAAATAAACCTTATGCAAGAAATCTTACGCATAGAAGCATAAATAAATCTTTTTTAAAAAAGTCTTGGCCTTCTCACCTGTGAATCTGCTCACCTCCCGTGACTCTGGCCTGTACCCAGCTGTTGTATACACAAATAAATAAAAATCTTTAAAAAAAAAAAAGATTTATGCATAAAAGACCTGGGGTGCAGGCCAGAGGTTTGGGAGGGGAGAAGATTCACCAGAGACAGAGTGGGGAGCAGAACAGACGGAGCTCCTGAAATTCAGGGCTGAGGGGAGCAGCAGGAAGCCAGGGGAGGTCTGCTGTGCCCTGTGGGTCAGCTCCCTGGCTAGAGATGGAACTTATACCTCCAAGGCAGTGGCTGGAGATAGCTTGATAGCTCTGAGACTAACCCCTGCATAGCCAGGGGTGATTACATTATCATCTGAATTTACTGTTTCCCCCCCACCCGTGCCCCTCCCCTCCCTCCTTGTTAACCTCAGAGCCCTCAGTGTTCACTGCAGTGTACTGGTTTCTGCAAGTACTTTAGGTTCTGGAACTATCTGCTGTGTGCTAGTCCAGTATTTGTTTCTCTGGTTTCCTGAGATCCAGCCTCCCAGCCATACAAGAGCTGGGGCACAGGCCAGGGACAGAGGGGGCAGCAGAACAGGCAGATCCGCTGAAACACACTGCTGAGGGATGCAGCAGGGAGGCAGGAGAGGTCTGCTGCACTCTGTGGGTCGATCCCTGGCCAGGGATGGAACTTGTGCTGCTGTGCCAAGGATGCTTCACATGCAGTGCTCAACCCCTCAACCCCCTGCGCCAGGAGGGAGGCCCCCTGCTGGGGACTGAACTCGGCTGGGGCTGGCTCGGCAGAAGTTCCACTGTGCGGCCCCGACCCCTTGAGCCACCATGGAGGCCCCATAACTTCTTTTTGCTGTGTCACTTCCGGGTCAGGGTGTGTTTCTGAATGATGTATTTCTGATCAGCTGGGGCACGCGGCCCTCAGCACCTGCTCGGTGCTTCTTGTCCAGCTAAGATGCCAGTAAAATAACCCAGTGGGGGCATGAGTGAAACCGAAAGCTCACCAGCAAGTGTCATCACTCAAATTTCCCGAAAACTCCAGTTCTTAACCACTTCCCAGAAACCCCTCTTTACAAAGAGACAACATAAGACTGGTTGTTTTCTTTTGAAATCCACTTCCCCATCAATAAAAAAAAAATAGCTTGCCACACAATTTAACCTGACATGTCTGTTTTCTGATCAAAGCAGAGACTGGCAGCATTTAGCTCTACAGTTCACCGCAGAGGATTCTGTGGTCTTGGGTTTTCTGATTTTTCCTAAAGCAGAAGTCATGTCAGTTATGCAGAGGTTTCGGTTGTTTTTTGGCACAAAATCCATAGCAACAAAACACGTGCATCAATCAGGAAGAATTCTTCTCAAGAAATTGCTGTTGAGTCGCTTGGTGTTGGCGTTAGGAGCTGCAGAGGGGGCAGGTTGGTAAGAGAGCAAGAACAGCCGCTGAATTCTCCAGCCAAGGCAGATTGCATCCTGACGAGACAGATGCCGCTCGGCTGTCCCCAGAGCAGATTTCCAAGTCACCTCCTTCACAAACAATGTGAGTGTGTGGGCGCCAATGTCCACTTTGGGAGTAACACATCCCCCCACTCTGATAGGTTAAACGGGTGTCTTGGCATAATTTAAATTTCTTTTAATCTCATTCTGAGTGAGGACAAGTAATTATATGTCTATTCAGAAGCCATTTTTTTTTTCTTTTTAAAAGATTTATTTAGGGCCTCCCCTGGTGGCGCAGTGGGTTAAGCAACGCACTAGGAGGCAAATCGCAGCCACTGAGGCACGAGTTCGATCCCTGCTGCCGGCCAGGGGGGGGACCCACATGGCGTGGCAGACGTCTCCTGCTGTGCCCGCTGCTCCCCTCAGCAGTGTACTTCCTTGATCTGCCTGTTCTGCTCCCCGCTCTCTGTGGTGAATCCTCTCACCCCCCCACACCTCTGGCCTGTGCCCCAGTGCTTGTATGCATAAATAAATA
>JAGFMF010012182.1:2541105-2551720 GCA_019455555.1 Galemys pyrenaicus | reverse complement strand
CCCCTCTCTGGCCGGCGGCAGGGATCGAACTCGTGCTGCAGTGGCTGCGGTTTGCTTCATAGTGCGTTGCTTAACCCACTGCGCCACCAGGGAGGCCCATCACAAAACATTTCTATTTCCATCTTGGTGAATCATTTTTTCACAGACTTTGCCTAGTTTTCTCTTTTGGCCTTTTTCTTATCGAGTTGTAAGAGCTCTTTTTTCACTAGAGAGATGAAGCTTTGATGTGAATTGACCACATTCCCTCCACTTTGCAATTTAGCTTGATGAAGAGAATGATGAGGCCACAGCAAGGGAAAAACTTGCATGTTTGTGCTCCTGCCCGCGGGGGTCTATGGAGGCTGAGACTTCTCAAGGACACAGAAACCTTTTGGCTCCTGTGCCCCGCAGTGTCCTCAGGCGAAGCCTGCAACCCCTAGGCTGAGAAGAGGGAAGAGTCCTCTTCGGAGCGCTGGCAGATACAGTGACTTGGGAACACATTTCTTGTCCCAAGACTTCGCATGGAGAGAAGGATGCACCAAGCTGACGTCCCGCCTCCCCTGTCCTGAGGGAGGAGGTGAAGGGGTGTACAGCTCCTGGGCTTGCAGTGGGGCCCCTGGTATGGCCCCCAATTTTGGGTAGTGCTGCTGGGGCTACTGGATCCTGGGTGTCTTCCTGGTTGGTGAGTGGACCAGATGCAGCCAAGACTTTTACCCCGGTGATTCCACTGGCACTCACCCCACCCCCCGCCATCTTAGCTGGTGGCCTGTTTCCTTTGGTCCACTCATTTCATTTAATAGCAGCTTTATCGAGACATAACCCATGTCGCACAAATTCTCCCTTTGAAGAGTGCAGCTTGGGGTTTTGAGCATATTCATTGAGTGGTACAAACCATCACCCCTCTCTGATGTCAGCACATTCCCAACACCTCAAAAAGAAATCTCAGCCTACTCACGTTCGCTCCCACCCCTTCTTCCCCCCAGGCCAGGGCCACCACTAACCCACCTTCTGTTTGCATGAATTTGCCTGTTCTAGACATTTCCTAAAGATGGAGTCATACAATCTCTTTTAGCGGGTTCTAAAGATTTAGCATAGATGAGTACACATTCCTTTTTCACTGCAAAAGTGTTTCATTTACCAAGTAAATTCCTTTTCATTGCCAAAAAGTGTTTATCCATTCATCATCCTGTTCTTTTGATACACACACGCATATTGTGAACATATCTTGTTCACAGGATAGCACATCACTTGCCTGTGATTTTCACCCAAGTGGTGTCATAACTGTCAATCTCCTGTAAGCTCTTCACCGACATCATGCTTGTAGCTCTAGCTTTGTTGATAAGATCGATCAAGTTCAGGGCCTCCCTGGTGGCGCAGTGGGTTGGGCATCGCACTGTGAAGCATCCGCGGCACAGCAGTGGGAGTTTGACCCCTGATCAGGGAGGGGACCCACAGGGCGCAGCAGACCTCTCCTGCCTCCCCGCTGCTCCCCTCAGCAGTGTGTTTCAGTCCATCTGCCTGTTCTGCTCCCCACTCTGTCTCTGGTGACTCCTCTCACCTCCCACAACTCTGGTCTGTACCCCAGCTGTTGTATGCATAAATAAATCAATCTTTTTTTAAAAATCAATCAAGGACCCCCTGGAGTCACTGCTGCCAGCGACATGCCCAAGGTAATTCAGAGGTCCATGGGTCAGCCAGCCTGAGTCTGCTCACCTCCGAAGTCTACACAGCCTCAAAAAAGGACCCACCTCCTAAAATGTCTGTGGAGGTTGACGAGCTTTCACTCTACACTGTTCCCGAGGGTCAACCCAAAGGTGTGGAGGAGCCAAGGACCCAACTTGAGGAAAGCATCTCACATTTCTGACATTATTGCGAGCCATATACAAGTTGGTGTCAGGAAATGTACTTCCAGACTAAACCCAAGATGCAAAGTTTGTTTCAGTTGGGCTTAGATAGCCATGGTTATCTTTAAAACTCACCCCCTGGATTTTCCCCAAGACTCGGTGTTATTGGTTTTTCTGGCCTTGTTGGACCCCTTTTGTAGAGGTTCAAAAATAAAGAAGCTGGTGGATCCACCTTGTCTCATGGGACTAGCTGCCTCTATTATCCACAACAGGCCATCGTATTTCTCCAGGTTAGTGGAGAGAAATTATATGATTGGGGTTTACATGGATACATAGTCATAGAAGATTTGGAAAACTTTCAAAAGCCAGGAAATGTGAATAACTCATCCGGAAATAAGTAGAATACTCCATACTCTGACAGTTTTAATCAGTTACAAGTAAACATTGGCAACTCCATAAAGTAAACCAATATTTCTGCAGAAAAAATGGTAGAGAATTCACTAGTGAATGTAGCAAATTGGCTTTCTTCAGGAAAATCTACATAAGGTCTCTTTGTTAACTTGAATGATGCCGTGTTACAAGTGGACTAACCTGAAATTCTTTCAATCTAAAGATAATGTACAAGCCTTGGAACTTCTCATTCTCATGTCACTGTTTATGTACATAATTAAAATTCTAAGTTAACAAAAAATAAAATAAAGATCGATCAAGTTCATTCTTTTTAACTGATGTGTCAAAGTATCCCACTGCATAAATATAGCACATTTTAATTATCAGTTCTTCTGGGAATAGGCAATTCTATATAAAAACTGTCAAAGTCCACAAACTATATTTACCTTTATTACATGCAACACACTACTTCTATTCTACTTTATTACGTTTATTGAAAATATGCTACTCGTTGAACCATTAAACTGATTTTCAGTCTATGGGTAAATGGTTAATAAAACCCTTTCTTCGGTAGAAGAATTGACTTTTTTTTTTAAGATTCATTTATTTATGCATACAAGCACTGGGGTATAGGCCAGAGGTGTGGGGGAGTGAGAGGATTCACCACAGAGAGCGGGGAATAGAACAGGCAGATCAACTGAAGTACACTGCTGAGGGGAGCAGCGGGCACAGCAGGAGAGGTCTGCTGCGCCATGTGGGTCCCCTCTCTGGCCGGCAGCAGGGATCGAACTCGTGTTGCAGTGGCTGCGGTTTGCTTCATAGTGCGTTGCTTAACCCACTGCGCCACCAGAGAGGCCCAGAATTGACTTTTAGATTTTTAAATTTATTTTATGCATACAAGAGCTGGGGTACAGGTCAGAGGCGGGGGGCAAGAGGATTCACCAGACACAGAGTGGGGAGCAGAATAGGCTGATTGAAATACACTGCTGAGGGGAGCAGCAGGGAGACAGGAGACGTTTGCTACACCGTGTGGGTCTCCTCCCTTGCTGGGGATTGAACTCGCACTGCAGTGACTGCGGATGCCTCACAATGCTGAGACTTAACCTTTGTGGCATCAGGGAGGCTTGAGTTTTTACTCATTATATGCATCACATTCCTGTTGAGTGTGTTCAGATCCATTTTGAACACAGTACTGGGATCCACCTGAAGGACCACCTAAGTTAGTTAGTCCCACCTTAAAACTTCCCCATCAGCACAGAAAAGGCTTAGTC
This sequence comes from Galemys pyrenaicus, assembly GCA_019455555.1. Classification (NCBI taxonomy): domain Eukaryota; kingdom Metazoa; phylum Chordata; class Mammalia; order Eulipotyphla; family Talpidae; genus Galemys; species Galemys pyrenaicus. The sequence continues at coordinate 2,548,236 of JAGFMF010012182.1, read as the reverse complement.
ATTTTCAAATAAAGTAGCATTGTTGGGGTCTCCCTGGTGGCACAAGGGGTTGAGCACTGTACTGTGGGGCTTCAGCAGCCACTGCAGCGCAAGTTTGATTCTCGGCCAGGGAGGGGACCCGCAGGGCACAGTAGACCTCTCCTGCCTCCCCGCTGCTCCTCTCAGCAGTGTGTTTCAGTGGATCTGACTGTTCCCCACTCTGTTTCTGGTGACTCCTTCCACCCCGCGTGTGTCTGGCCTGTACCCAAACTCTTGTATGCATAAATAAATTCTTTTAAAAACTAACGTAGCGCTGTCACACTAACCTAAACCACATAGGATGTACAAGTCTACTGACAGCAGACAGCCCCACCCTGGCTTCCTGCCCCGCCCTGTCTTCTGCAGCCACTGCAATGGGCCCTGCAGTCCCCAGGGTTTCCCCATTGCACAGAGGGTTTCTCCCAGGGCAACCCTAATATAAAATGGGCTTCCCTGACTGGGTCCTCACCCACGTGCTCAGAAGACTTATAATAAGTCCCAACTTCAGGCACACATGACAAAAAGTTATTAAAGGGTTTTTATTTTACAAAAGAAGAGGAATAAAGTAGAAATAACACCAAGGGAAAGAGAGGAATACAAATCTGTAAATATCCTACCAGATCTTCTGAACTGGAATGCAATGGCCCGTTGAGAGTTGGCTCTGAGTCAAGTGAGATGACTCTAGAGGAAGAGAGAGCCAAAGGCTCACCTCTTTGGTTTTACAGCCAGCCTGGCTGTCCACCCTCAGGTCCCAGTGATCCACTGGTTAGTCATATTATCGGATTTGTGGTTCTGGAACACTGGTGGTCTGGAGTGGGGGTTGGAGTCCATAAACCCATCTGTGTAATCCATTCAGGACTACCTTTCACCCTAACAGGCTGACTGTAGCACTTTCTTTTTATTCTCACCGACTTGCAGGTGGAGGGGGTCATTCTAACCTGGATGGTCTCCATGACCTCTTTATTGTATTCCCTGCATCTGGCTTCTCCTGATGCAACGTTATAGGCATCTGCCTGGAACTGTCACCTAGAACCCTACAAGCAGAATCCCCAAACTCTCATGATAACAGTAGTTGTTAACACAAATGAAGCTACTCTCAGAAGCGTTCTTACTGGAAGGATGGAAAGTGGGTGATGGTGATGGCAACTGGACATTAATAATAACACTGAAAATAATAACAGCAACGGTACTTCTGGAGGCTTTGCCTGCAGGACCGCACCAAAAGTACCCTGCAATGCACAGAAGCAGGGTGCTGTACGATCCGATTGAGATCGAGCACTAAGTGCGCACCCCATGCACCCTCACCCCTGGGCAGACCCTTCCGGCCCACCCCGCGCCAGCCCTGGAGCGGGGCCAAGGTTTTGGGCCAAGCTTTGGGATGGGGATGGCCCAGCAGGCTCCCTGAGCCAAAATTATGGGGTGGAGACAGAGTCGCTCTGTTGTCCACATCCGCCTGACTGTAAAAGTAGAACCATCTCTCCAAGGGGCCCGAATCTGGCCCGCAACCTGCACCTGGCTGGCTGTCTTCTCACCTGGACACACCCACTCAGCCTCAGGACCTGTTTCTGTTTCCCACAGCACCTGGGAGTGGGTGGAGCTCATGCAGGGGGATGCCTCGGGATGGATGCCCAGCCACAGGCCGGCTGGGAGAGGGTAGCGTAGAGCAAGGGGCCGTTACAACTATCGCCCTGAGGGCTGGCCGGCGGTGGGAGCTGGGGGTCGGGTGAAAACCCAGAGGTCTAGAGGCTGCAAAGCGTCTAGTCTGGTCTAGATGCAGGGGAGGGTGTGAGGGCGGGGCCCACGGCACCAAATCCCGAAACTTCTCCGGGAAAACCTCTTTCCCTGCAAGGCGCGCCGCGCCCTTAAGGGTCAGTTTCTTGAAAACTCGGCTGAACTGGGCCAGACAGGCAATCTGAGGGGACCCCCACCTCGGACTCCAATGTGGCCCCACTCTCCAGCGGCCCACCCACAGCCTGCCCAGACCCACTCACCCCGGTCCTTGTCCAGCTCAGCCCAGTCCGCCCTCATCTGGGCCCCCACCATTCTCCTAGCCAATCCCTCGGCACCATCCAGTTCTCGCAATGCTCCCCTTGACCCCCACCCCCACCCCGAGCCGGGGATCCTATACCAGCCGTTTCCGGTGCCCCCCCACCATCCTCCGGGACCCCAGCCACAGCCCGTCCGCCTTAGCTCCGCCCACACCCCGGCTTCTCCGTGTTCCCGCCCGACCGTTTTAGCCCCGCCCACACCCCCGGTCTCTGAGCTTCCGCCCGCGGATCTTAGCCTCGTCCACACTCCGTCATCTCCGGTCCCCGCCCACCGTCTTAGCCCCGCCACATCCGGCTTCTCTGCGCCCCACCCACCCGCATTAGCTCCGCCCACACCATAGCCCGGGTCTAGCTCCTCCCATAACTCTCAGGAGACACGCGAGGACGGATGCGGCGGGGGCGGGGCCTCGGGCGGGGCTGCGGGCGGGGCAGACCTCACCCGGAAAGAAAACAAACGGCGGCCGCCGCATCCGGGCACTCGGCGGGCGCGGCGGGCGAGGCGGTGGCGCAGGTGGCGCAGGTGAGGAGAGGGCTGCCGAGCGCCCAGCGGGCCCGGGTCCCTGCAGGTCACAGGGCGCCCCGCGTCCCCGGCGCGCCCCGCCCCGCCGCCGCGGGTCTGCGTGGGTCAGCCCGGCGGCTGCGGGGGCGGGGCGCCCTGCGGGAGGCCGGGCCCGGGCGGCTGCCGCGCTTCGGACGCGCCGGCCGTTCGCGGGGCCCTAGGTTTGCGCGGGGCCTGGGTCGGGCCGGGCCAGGGCGGGGGCCGGGGCCAGCGGGGGGCGGGGGTGCTTAGAAAAACTGAGTGTCGGGGCGGGCACGCCGCGTGTGTATCGAATTAGTCGAGTTCCCCGACAGCCGCCAGGTCCTCGCGTCCGCCCAGACCTGCCCTCCGCGGTCTGCGTGCAGCCCGGGCCAGATTCCCTTGCTAGTTAGTGCGGACAATCGCGGGTGGTCTCGCTCTGACCACCTGGTTGTGTTTCTCGCCTGCGCTTGCTCCTGAAAATACGAGAGCCTTTTATTCTCCGCCTGCGAGAAAGTGTCTGTGCATCTTGAACACACCGACATGTAGGGAGCGCCCTGGGGGTCTCCAGGTCAGTGCACCACGGAAGCGACAGGCAGGCGCGGGGAGCAGGTGCTCATGCTTCCGCTCTGAGTTCATGGCTTGGGTTTCCGCGCTTTGGGCGCAGTCTTGGGGAGCACTGTGGCACGTGGGGGATTTCCAGTTCTCCAGCTAAGAGCGAAACTGATGTGTTAAATGTTCTTTCCCCTCTGACTTGATTTAAAATTTGTATCGGGCGTACATTGTCTGTAACTGACTGTCGGTTTCCGGACAGTGGTTTAATCTTTTTTTAGATAAACTTTGGGCAGGATCGACCCTCCAGCTCTCGGTTCTCGGCGTGCCCCGGAGAGGAGGGCGTGTGCCTGGCGTGTGGAGCCCTCTGGTTTTTGGTCGGTGGTGGCATGGGTGCAATCCAGGAGAGCAGGGCTCTTGTTCGGATAGTTGGTCTCCTACAGGCAGCCCCTGAAATGAGCCCTCCACTCCCATTCTGGGGTGGGGTAGGCACTCCGTGAACCCCCCCAGGGAAACCCAGACTTTCTAAAGATACACCAGTGCGGAACTACATGGGGTGGTCCTGTAAGTTTTTGTATTGGGAGAGCGAATGCTCAAAAGTGCACGTGCTTTCCTGTGTGAGAAGCACTTCCTGAGTGACTGAAAACGTCCACGACATCGGCTTTGATGGAGCCTCCCAATGCACTAACCTTTCTGGGCTGTGTTTGTTCCGTTTACCCACCTCCTCTCCTCTATCCTGATTACCCTTTCACCCCCAAACTGAAACAACATAGATTGACACTTGTTTTGAGACACTTGTTTGTGTAATAGATACTTGATTCTCAATCAGGTGAATTGGGTCTGGGGTGTGGCATGCAGGCCCCGGGGCAGGAAAGCCACGTCATCTAGCCCCCGGGGCAGGAAAGCCACGTCATCTAGCCCGAACAGAGTCTTCCTCTTTCAGGAGCCGGCAACTTTGTGCTCTTCTCGAAGTTTCTCTGATTTGGCTAGCTATCCCTGCCACCTGTTTCACTTCTGCAGGAGCCTGCAGAGTCTTTGAATAGCTGCTGTCTGTATCCTTGGGGGAGATAGGCAAGCAGCAAGGGACTGACCAAGCAACAGAGTGCTCAGTTTAGGGTGGTAGGTGGAAGTCCCAGAGCTAGTTATGGTCCTGCCTAATTTTGTCACCTTGGTCAGGTCATTTTACAAATGGCAGCCTGATGTCCTCATCTGTAAAATGATGATCCAACTGGAGTTAGATTTGAGTGCATCTGCTGGTATGCTCTTGTTACAAAATATGCAAGGGTCTGCTGGTGTGCAGTGTCTAGCGCTGGGAAAAAATTCAGATATACAGGCTATTTGTTATTGATAGTTCATGGTTCCCACTAGCTTTTCTTTATGTTCACCTACCAGAGTGGCTGGTCTTTTGTTTTATGTTAAATAGGCCAAAATACAAGCGCATGCGTAAGCTTGTGCTGACTTAATTTTCAAAGTTCCCTACTTTTGGGATTCATCTTCTTCATCTTTTAATAGAAAATAACAGCAGGTTAAGAAATAGAAATGTGTAATAAGCCTTAGTATATATTAGCAACTTTGAAATGCAATTTTATGTTACATATGCATAATGTGTAGTTGAATATATAATGTGTATTTCAGCCTATAGATAAAATATATTTTAGAGAAGTCTGGGGCTAAAGTGTAATTTAGATTAGACCGGACGGGGGTGGTTGGAGGGCACTCTTCTCTGTAAAACATGAGCGCTAATAGGTCACGGAAGACTTTGAAATGTGGTGTGGTGACATATCACTGCTGTGCCTTTTTGCTTTGAAGGATGGCGCAAAAGAAATACCTCCAGTCAAAACTGACCCAGTTTTTAAGGGAAGACAGAATTCAACTTTGGAAACCTCCCTATACAGATGAAAATAAAGAAGTTGGTTTGGCATTAAAGGTATTTTTTTCTTAACATATCATTAACTAGCAGTCTTACAAGTCTTCTTGATAAATAAGATTCTGAAATCGTTGTAAGAGTTCAGCCTAATGAAAAGTATTAGTGATAATCAGCTACCTGCTTTTCACCAGGAGTTGACAAGCTTATATCTGTTTAGCAAGATTTTATGCATAAGAGAATGCTACCTAATTTTGTAGGGACCTGCTGTCTTTGATACCGTCACAGCTCCCGTAAGCTGTTTCACCTGGGAACTCCCTTTGCGCTGTTGGGGGCAGCAGTAGTGCTGTGAGCCCGCATGTTGTGTTCTGCGTGTCTTGGGGGCGCACAGTCCTCCTTGCTGGGAAGCAGTTGCACCCCAGTTTTCTTTGTACTAAGGCTGTCTCTGGTTCTAAAATGTGTACTTTTAATGACTTTGTCTCAGTTTCTTATATCATGAGACATGGGTGAAATTTCTAGAGTTGGTTTGCCTGTGTCTGTGAGCAGAGACACATGCGCCATCTCTGGTAGAAATCCATTATGCTGAACTGCCGTCAGGTGTGCTTGTCTGCTGTCTGTTCACTGTCCCGCGATGGATGGGGTGACGGTTATCAGGAGCGAAGATCTCTTGAGGACCTAGGATTGTCCTGGTGGTGACACAGTGCTGCACTTAGGGGTGGCCAAGCCGTGCCGGGGTCTAGCCTGTTCCTTACAGACCTCCCACTTACTTTATGTGACCAGCTTCCCGTCTTCTGCATTTGTTCGGTAAAACCACTTGACTCGAAACTGGGTGTGGCGTGGTAGGGAAGCCATTTGGTGTTTGCTGCATTTCCTGGCGCAGTGCTCCTGAAACTGCTGGAAATCCCCCGAGTGGTTAGAGTGACAGGAGAATCTTCTAATGAAGCAGCTCTTGGCCATGGCATTAGGGTGGGGCTGGTCTCCAAAAAGACCAAACTCGGGAGCTTGAGACTTTCAGCACCACCTGCCAACTTCCAGGGAGGGGAGCGGGGCTGGAGCTAGAAGCAGGCCCCAGTGGTCTGTGACTTAATCAGCCGTGGGGCATAAGAGACCCTCCCTCAAGTCCCTCGAATGATAGGTGTCGGAGTTTTCAGGTTGGCAAACACTTCCTTGTGCCCGAAGAGCGGCATGCTCACCCCTGAGAGGAGCAGCGGTGCTCTGTTCATACCCCAGGCAGGGTGACTGGTCTTGGGTGAGGCGTGTCCTCACTGATGGCCTGAGTGGGCACAGCGGGTCCTCGGCTCTACAGATCGTCAGCTCTGGTTCCCAGGGCAGCCCCGTCCACTTCCTTTACCATCCAGGTCTCCCAAGCTTGCCTGCTGGGCGAGGAATGGGGCTTGGGCTTTTAGGGTTAGCAGTGATCCCACAACACTTTTTAGAAATACATTTAGTGAACCGCTAAGGGTGTGTCTCTCCAGCCCTTTACTATGTAACTGTTTAGAAATGGCACCTTTTTAAAGATACCACTGTCCACCACCCCCTCCACCCATGCTCCCTGCTCTCTTTACCCTGGCACCTCATTCTGGTTTACAGTCTCCACTAGTTTGTGGTTTGCTTTGCTTATATCATTTCCTTATATTGCACATACAGGTGTAATCATTCAATATTTGTCTTTCTCTTTCAATTTTCATAATCCCCTTGAGTGACGTCCATTTTGCCAATGCCAGAACTTCTTTCTTTTTGCCGACTCGGAGTCCATCGTGTGCACACACACCCCCAGCCCCCACGTCCCAATCCTGTCCTGTCCGTGGGGGCCCAGGTCACTGTGTCTCAGCTGTTGTAGGTGACACTGGGTAAGCATTTTCTCTGACTTGATGATTTTCATTTTTGAACAGACCCCTGGAAGTGGGAATTCTCTGCTTTAGTTTTTTTTTTAAAGATTTTTTATGCATATGGGCCTCCCCTGGTGGCGCAGTGGGTTAAGCAACGCACTACGAAGCAAATCGCAGCCACTGCAGCAAGAGTTCGATCCCTGATGCCGGCCAGGGTGGGGACCCACATGGTGTGGCAGACCTCTCCTGCTGTGCCCGCTGCTCCCCTCAGCAGTGTGCTTCCGTTGATCTGCCTGTTCTGCT